>JBAFTB010000027.1:15951056-15967413 GCA_037177355.1 Melanotaenia trifasciata | reverse complement strand
AAGCAGGAATCCAGCAACCAAGGTCCAGGACTGTAGAGCAGCTAGAATCCTGCATCAGACCAGAATGGGACAACATTAATATTTTCCATGAAATGGTAAAATGTGATAACAATTATGGTTGCACGGTGGTGTGATAGGTTGCTGGTTTGAGCCTCGGCTGGGGGAAGGTGGACTTTCTGTGTGGAGTTTGCATGTTCTCCCCATGGATGTGGTGGTTCATCCAAAGACATGCATGTTCTGTCTCTATGTTAGCCCTGTGATGGACTGGTGACCTGTCCAGGGTGTACCCTGCCTCTCACCTGCTAAATGCTGAGTTAGGCTCCAGCTTTCCCACGACCCAAAATAGGCAAAGTGGTACAGATAATAAATGAATGAATGATAAAATGTCCCAGTTTCAACATCTGACATGTTTAGAGGAGAGTGTCCTGACATCATCAATCAAGAAATGATAAAAACTTGGTTATTTTACAGGATTTCAGACAACATGTAAGCAAAACAACATGAATACACAACCTGGAGCCAAAGGGACACCCAGAGCAGGACAGTCATTTTGACTTTGGGACTTCACACAACACATATAAATTCTAGGAATAAAATCCCCTTATTAATAAAATCCCCACAAGTGTTTTTTTGCCCCTTAAAATCTGCATTGTTTTAACTTAGAATTTCACAATTAATCGCAGTATTAAGCACCACGATTAATTAATCGTAAAGATTTCTCGATATTGTTGCTTTACATTAAAGAACATGTCTGAACGGTAAAGGTAAATTAGACAAAAAAGAGTTGTGTGATTTATTCTGCGGCCATCCTCTAAATGTAAGGCTTGAGTACCATCAGAAACTTCATAAATAAGGAGGCTATAGTGGCTTTTGGTGAATTGGGTTCAAGCATTGGATAAGAGCATCTGTCCTCAAGTTGTTTTATTTTTGTAGAGACATGAAAATTCATTTGGAGTGGTTTGGAAATTTGTGTTTGGGTGATCATTTTTCCTCTTTGGAAAGCTTGATTAGTCCCCTTTACAATGAGATATAGCTTATAAGGATGGTGCCCATGTGGAATGAAGAACACAGCTAAACTTGTGGGTAGTTTCCCTCCAAAAATCCTCCCAAATCAGTGTTATTGCATTATTTTCCATTAGGAGAACATTCATGTTCTGCACACTTACCTACATTTACTGCAGAGGCGCATCCAGTCTCATAAAGCCACACATGCTCCAGATATCTCTAAACAACGATTGTAATGTCAGTGAAAGGCAGCGGCTGTTACTTGATCTTAAAAAGAAGTTGCCTTTATAAGAAGCTGCGTGGCAGTGTGTGGTATCTGCTTGTGCAGACGGTAATAATTTACCCTAAAAAGATGTGATAAAAACATGAGGCGCTCGGTCACATCCTATGAAACGGAGGTAGAGTGATGGACAGCAAAGGTGAGGCCGATAAATTAATCTAAAAATGTCCCTCTGTGTCGGGAGCCGGCAGGGGCCGACGTTTGACAGCACTGACAGACAAATCATGTCAGGGCGACGTTTGCGATATTGAACAAGAGCTGAAATATTTCAGGAAGAGGAAAACCTCTGTCCTTGAGAAATGTGCTTGATTTCCAGGGCTGTTTACTCAGGTTTGCATTGCACGTCTGGACTAATGTGGCATGGAAGACTTGAAAGCAGCTCTTTCTGTTATCATCTCAACTTTCCCCTAGTTCTCCCTGCTTTTCGCTTTCATTTTTAAATGATAGAAACTTTTTATATTGATGGGGGGGGGAGGCTCTCTCTGCTCACATCACATCACAGATGAGGTGCAAAAAGGTTGTGAACAGCTTCTGGGGGAAATGTGCCCTTGAACTGGATGTGTTAATGACTGAACGCAGCGGCAAGACAAAAAAGATATGCAGCACATCCTCCTGGTATCTTGACTCCTTGCTTTTGTAGAACATGAATGGCTCCTTATTTCAGCTAGAAAACATCTGGGCGTGTGTGCGGTGAAGCAGAGAATTGAAGTTTGACAGTTGCTGGGAGTGTTTTTGATTTCTTTGTGATCGTCATTGAGTTTTGTGCTGCTGAAAGTCGCCTGTGTGTGTTTGTTTATCTGTGCCCTGCGTGTTTGTGGAACAGCTGCTCGTAACATTGCTGAGAAATGGAGAAATTCAAATATAGCTCAGGAGTGGGGTTTTGAAGCGCTAAATAACAGATGTATGAAGGGTTTGTGTCAATCAGGATGTCTGTGAGACCTAAACATTTAGGGCTGAAACTAGAGATGGGGTTCAGGTATCTGCTGATACCGATATGATAACTGTGTTATTTTGTCTATTATTATTACTTATTACGTATTTGACAGTGTTTATTGTTGCTGTGGTTTGTTGTGCTTTTCCTTTAAAGCAACAAACTCCTCGTTCTCTTTCATGTGAGGTCAACCTAGATGATTTATAAGGTTGCTGGTGTTAAATTTGGCAGTGTTCATGAAACTTCTGTCCTGCATATGAGGCTTGTCGCTGTTTTGCTTGTGGGATCTTCTAATGAGTAATGACGCCAAATTGCTAAATGTTATCGCAACTCATGCAGCTGTTTCCCTGCCTTTAACTTTAAAACAATCGTCACACAAGATTGTGTGACTTCATGTGTCTGTGTGTGGTAGTGTTGGTGTGGTTGGATAGGAAAACAATAATTATTATTCAGTTTCCATGGTAACGGATGGAGTTTATACAGAAATGCTCACAGATATGGATCCCTTTATTTTTGGGAAGACTGGCGACTTTTCAGATGCTAATATTGGTAATTTTCTAGGTGAATATTACCTCTATGACATAGCATTACGTAGTGGTTCTAAACAGCTTCCGCAAACATGTGACTACCTGCTTTGGATTTAAACGAACACATGGAGTCAACACTCAGTACAACTGAATTTTTTTTCTGTTGATGTCACTAGACAAGCGTGGTACATTTAACTTTTACAACATTTGGTGCTTACATATGGAATATGTGTGCTTGTCTTTCCAGAGGTATCGGCAGCAGCAAGGTAACGGTGCTGGGTTATGGCCTGCTCACCACAGACGCACGCCACCTAGTGGAGGTTCTGAGCAGGCAACAGTTCGCCGTGGTGGTGGTGGACGAGTCGCACTACCTCAAATCCAGGAACGCAGCCCGAACTAAGATTCTCGTTCCAGTGATTCAGAAAGCAAAACGAGCCATCCTCCTCACCGGTACTCCTGCTCTAGGTCGACCTGAAGAGGTAATGATATTTGATTTGATGAACATTTAATGAGGCTCTGTGCAGAAGGAGTACACGTTTGCAGATTCTTAGCTTAAAATTTTCAACAAAAGATTGAAGGAACTACATTTAGTAAGACTGTTAAAAATTGGGTTTTGAGACCACATTAGTGAGGAGACAATAATAAACCAACTTACAGTTCTTGGAAAGGTGTAGAAAGAACAGGTAGAGCGCCATGGTAACGTGCTCCAGAGAAGGATATACTCTGATCCAACATTCAAAAAAGCCAATTAACTCTCTCTGGCGCCACTCATCCTCCAGGATCCCATGGTCTTATTTCAATAACCTTTGTTGCAAAAACTTCATTTACAAAGGCCGATATGAACAGACACGGTGCCGCAATAAATGAGACAAGTAATAAAAAGAAGTGCGGGAGGGGGGAACTATTGAATTTAGAAACAATAAGAAGGGCTATTCACAGGACGGCAGTGTTTGGAGAGCGGCTGGGCCATTCCCCTCTCCATAATGATTTATTATACCATTGTTATATATGTTATATTGCAGGTGTACCGTAGATTACAGCTGCATTCCATCACTGCAGATGTGAAAATTGAAGAATAGAAAATCTGTTCACAGATTCGATATGAAGACACAATACAGTATCCATAATAAACACTTTATACACACAGTAAAAAGCTTGATATGAAGGGGAAAAAGGTGATGTTTATTTTTTATGTTAAGAAAGGATTAGTTATTTTGTTAAGCAGCATTATATAACGATGTGGAATGTGGGCTGTTTTCACTGTGGATTAATACGTATTTATTTACTTTGTTAGTTTTTACAAAGCCAGGATGACACATGTGGGATTAACCTGTCTAGATTGTTTGGTAATGCTAATGAAGGCAACAATGGAGTTTTTTTTACTACAGAGGAATTTGAGATCAGGTTTAAGTTACATAGACATTGTTAACAAAGAAATTATGACCCTATTTCCAAACAAGTTGGTACTCTGTATAAAATGCTTTGAAACTCTCACATACTAATGTTTTGGTTTTTTTCCAGTATAGAACACAGAAAACTTATAAAATGTGCTTTTCTAATAGTTGAATGTTTAGCATTGTCTTGCTGAAATATTCAAGTCCTTCCTGAATGAGATGACTGGATGGTGTTTTAAAAGCTGTAAATGCAAATGGTCAGTTCCATAGATACGAATTCACCCCCATGACATAAGAGACGCAAGTGTTTTTAAGCTAGTTCGTCTCCTCTTTAGTCAGGAGAAAGCACTATTCATGATTTCCAGAAAATAACAGAGTCGTGTCTGTTTTTAATGCGGTGCATGCTGAGATGTCAGAGATCACATGTATACATGTATGTCTCTTACAAAATTACCTCCAGATTTTACTGAATTGTTTGATGAGATTATACACTATAGATGAAGAAAGTCTTTGTAATTTTAAATCAATTAGTATTATTGATAAATATATAGATACAGATTTTTGTAAATTGCTGAACCTCTACTCAGCTTTATTTCTGAGAGACTCTGCTTCTCTAAGGTGCTCTTTATTCCCAAACGCATGGCTGAGCTGTTGCCAATTAACCTAATTAGATGCAATATGTTCTTTCTGCTGTTTATTTGTTATTTCTACCATTTACTTTTCCAGGTTTTTGTTGCATTAAAGTCAAGATGAGCTGATATTTTCATTAAATAGTATAACTTTCTAATTTATGAGATTTTAATTCTGCCTTTTATTAATGTTTTCCAACTTTTTAAAACTGGGCTTGCAGAAATGTTTAGGGCTAATTATAATATAAACATTGAGAACAAATATATAAAACTACTGAATCATTAATACATCACAAAAAACTTGTCTCAGTGGTGGCTAAAGTATGTCAGCTTGGCTATCATAGTGAGCTGATAATTAACTTCATGATCAGTTATCAGGTACTAAAATAATAGATTTTGTAGTGACTTTGTCAAACTGTTTATGTGGGACAGGACTTAGATTTTGCTGTGATGGGCAAGACTTAATTATTGCCTTGGTCATGATAATTAGCTGACATAATTCAGGCAGCTAATTAATTCTAAAATGAAATTAAGTTTATACATGTTAAAAATCTTGAGGTGTGTCACCCATAAATTGCATGCGTGTGATACTTGGTGTGTGTGATGAATGCCATCCTGTCTTTCCTGGTGCCTGCCTACATTGTGGAGGTTAGTTTTTAGATATCATCTCTTACAGTGCCACTAGAATCTGAAACTCCATATAACATTTTATCATCCTCAGCATAAACCTGATAAGCCCTGTTCCTGCCTCTGTGCCAGTCTCCTCGCTGCCATCATTACTCACTGTGGCTCTGACATCGAGCTAGCACACTGCTCAGGGCATGCTGTACCGTTCATGATGTGCCCTCATTCCTCCCACCTATTATATCAACAGTGTGAGGCGAGAAAATGCAAAGCTGCTGTTGAACAAGTGCTGAACTTAGAACAGAGCTTTTAAATACGGCTGCTTATTCAAACTGCCTCGCTAATGATTACCTGTCATTACTTCAAAAATTGCAGGAAATGGTTTAAATTGACGGATGTGAGTGTGTTCATTCAGGTTCAAGCTCTGTTTGGTGGGTTTTTTTTATAATCAGTGTATAAATGCACTATACCTTAAATTATAGAGAGATAAGATGCATATTTTTCATGCTATGAGCTGTTTAATAATTTTGCAGTCAATGCTTCTGTGTTATTTGATTTTTCAGTCAAATTCCTCTTCTCTACCTTGTTTGACAATGCAGTGGTTTGACCTAGTTTATCGGTAATGACACAAATTCCCACACAGTTGCACAATGCTGGACTGGTAAACTAGGCGAAGGACATCAAGACCTTGAAAAAACATGCAAACACTCTTTAATCTTGAGGCTAGAGTATTCTCAGCACTGGTTATTTTCTATTTAGAAAGCTAGGAGGTGTGAAAGGTTTTTCAAACAAAGAAAGGCGATAAGTATAGTAACTAAAATAAAATGCAGTATCCACAGATGTTTTTTTAACACTTTATATTTTAATGTGTCATTGTATAAAAAGTACAGGTGAGTCTTAGTTAAGTTAATTTTCCCAATAAACTAACCTGATTGGACAATGAATTACTGTGTGTACACCTGCGAAAACACACACTGATGTTTATTTCTGGTTTTGAATAAAGTTGCTCATAACTTTTTATTACCTGTCTGTGTTTTTTTTCTAGCTTTTCATGCAGATTGATGCTCTCTATCCCAAGAGGTTTGGAACGTGGACAGACTACGCCAAGAATTACTGCAATGCCCATTACAGGTGACATTTTCCAAATGTCCTCATATTCTCTAATTGTTGTAGTTTACTCTTAAAGCCTCTAGACATTTATTAAACCTTTCAAAACTCATTTCTGCTCATCAAAATAACATACTTAGAAGTTATCTTTCTATTAAATAAAACCCATCTTCGAGGGATGTCTTCAGATAACTCACAGTGCCCATTATTTAATTGTGTCTGTTAGGATAAGGTGGGCTGCACCTGAGAGTGGAGTGGTGTTGGTCCTGAGCTGAGGTTTTGTTGTGAGAGCCAGGCCACAACTAAAGCCAAGCATTATTTGCCAGCTGGCTGCCATTTTCCAGCACCGATCAGTTACATGTGTGAACAAACACATCAAATGCATTGTTTTGGATGTCCATCAAAGCTGGCAGCTTGGACGGAGATGGGATTGGTGCCATCAGTGATAACACTTTGTATATGATAGTTCTTATTGTGGCTGGGGAATACCACTCTGAGTCCCCCCGCCACACACACAAGAGATATCATACACGGTGAGGGACACCAGGCGGTGCCATCTGAGCACAGTCTTTCAGAAAAGTGAGGTTGTCTGGGACACAGAGGCAGCATTGGTTAAGAAAGGTTGCTGGTTCAGATTCCATGTTTTAGAAGAAGTAGTTTTGTGTTTTTCATCAACTAAACTTTTAATCACTCAAGTGTGAAACAGCTAATTTTGGCAGTGCCATGTGAAGTTTGTCCAGACTCTGGCAGATAACCAGCCTTTGTGTGCAGTGCCAGTTCTATTCTAACAATCCATTTGGCCGATAAGTTATAAAAGTTGCCGGCAAAATTTTGAGATGAACCTGCCGCCTGGCCATTAGACAAAATAGTTTCCTGCTCTGCAAAGTGCCTTTAAGCAAGAACTGGATCACCCAGCAGGGCTGCTCAGCAGTGAATGGTGGAAAGCTGCAGCAATGCTAGGAAAGTCCCAGAAGGAAACCTTTAAATGTCTTTAACTATGTGCTGCAAAATCTTTGTTAAACTCATGCTTTAAGAAATTATTGCATCAGCAGACGCTACACCTCTTATTTATTTATCTTTCCAGATATTTTGGACCTCGCAGACAGTGGGACTGTCGCGGGGCATCCAACCTGGATGAACTGCACCAGCTTCTGAGCCAGATCATGGTACGCCGTCTCAAAGCTGAAGTTCTCAGTCAGCTGCCCCCTAAAATCCGCCAGCGTATCCCCTTCGACCTGCCCAAGGAGGCTGCAAAGGTATGTGTTTAAAGTCAGGTGGCAAAACCCAATCCCTTCTTTCATAAAGCTGTGCATGCTGCACTTGTTCATGCATGATGGGTAAACTTTCATTTAAAGCAAACTGGGAATTTTTTTGTTGTGGTTTAGGACCCTGAAATAGAGTGAGATGTGTGTGAGGCAAATGTTTGCTTTTTTTCACCTTCATGAAGAGGATATCAGGGTATTTGTAGAGTAAATGCCATGTTTTTATGTGTGGGTGTTTGTATCTCTTTTAGTCTCCCCAAGTTATGGCTGTGATTCCTGCCTCCCACGCCATGCTGCATGCATGCACATGGACACGTGAATGCTAACATGCCTCTGTATAGAAGACCTAATGTGCCATTATTTGCCTTTTTTTAAACAGATTTCTCTCTTTATTTTTCTTTTTTTTCATGCATTAGTTTTCTTGATTTTAACACTTGAGCTCTGTGCCTATTTTTAAGGCCTCTGCTCAAAAATTGACAGTATAATGATAATAATACAGCATGACTATTTGAATAGTTTGAGTCATAGTAAAGCAGCAGAGTAGCAAGCCATTCAACAGAGTGAGAGATGTGGGGCGATATAACAAATATTTAGTGTAAACTGACTTTCCAGATGTCAAGGACAAGTGAATATAGCCGACACAGAGACGAGCTGCGTATTCATTTCATGTTTTTTATCATTTGTGTGTTTCATTCACATGGAGCCAGTGTTTTGGGAGCCTGAAAACACTTTGCACCATTTCATTAATCAGACGTGTCACACTACAAAAATGCCACACTACAGATGATTCGTCCTTATTTTGAAAAAAAGGAGGCTATATGTTGATAATTATCTTAACTTTGGTTTTATCAAAGAAAAGGAATAAGCCAGAATGCATCATTTATGGTAAGAAGCAGGTAATGAAGCATAAAGTTAAGAAGGATTTCAACACAGGGTGGTTGGGGGGTCCACAGCTTTTTTGTAGTTGCATGAATGGGGTCCTCTGGGAAAATGGGTAGATCATAATGCAGACCTCATACAGCATCATCTTACTCTTTGTTGAAGAGGATGTAGAAGTCATAAAACCACCAGATGTGACGACTGGCGTTTAACAGCCATGATGAAGGAACACTGATAAAACTTGCAGGATCATAAAATTGTTGATATAGGAAAAAAAGTATGAGTATTATTGGCTGATTGTTTTTGCAGATTTTATTTGACTTTTTACATTTGATGGCCAATTTACTTTAATTATCGGTCTATTCTTTCCTAAAATCTAGACCTCTTTTAAAAAGAAAAGAAAATGGTTTAATTTGTGCCACCTTTTTCCTGACCAGTGCCCCTTTCTGGTTCCCCATCCAAACTTTTTTAGGACCGCCCCTGCATGGCTGAAGTATAAATCCTTCTGCCACCCGTCCGCCACTCAGTTAAAGACGATTCCTGGATGTGCATTCCTTCAGCACATTCATGGCCCCTAAACAGTAAAAGCTGCCTATGCAACATCTGCACAGCACCAGTAATTTTGATAAGACATCCCCTTGTTTCAACATGCTGTTTCACTCACAGCTAAACCTGATCCATCTGGCTGTCCTATGACCAGTAGATCTACCAGCTATGGCACCAGCAAACCTTGGCGAATACTGAAAATTAATAATGAAATATATGCAAAAAATATTATATTGAAATCAGTTACTGTTGTTTAATGTCAACATTTTTTTATTTTCCAACTTCACTCAGAGGATTCGTCTTGACAAAGATGTCGGTCTTCTCCAGCGTTTTCCTTTCTGATATTTCATGACAAACAGTGGTGAGCTTCGTAGAGACATGGGTCCGACTGACACGACTGTAAGACGGCTAAATTTTGCTTGTGCAAGCACATCCACAAAAAGATTACTTAGGCTTCAAATAAGCCACTTTCAGGTAGATATGCACTAGCATGAACCATGAATCTAGCTACTTTCCTCTTTTTCAACACGAACTTAATGATAAGCAAAGACAACAAAAGAGACGGTTAATGTTAATGAAAAGTTTCAGGCTTGCCTAAAATAAGAAACCAAAATTCTCACCATCCTCTTCCTCCTGCAATGAAGGAGATCATTTACACCATATGTGACCAAATCTGAGTAGTATTGAGTACTAATTGTTGGGCTAGTGGATTCTAACTTCCACATTGACTTTGGGCAGCAATTTTTTCCCATGATGCATTGCTTTCCTTAGCAGCAGCTGTGTTCCCCCTTTGATTATTATTTTATGAATACCTTTTCATATTCCCAGCATGCTTGTATGAGAACCTCTTGCTCCAAAGGGGTGAAATAACTAGCACACTTTTTGGCAGCTGTTGCCATGGTGAATATTTGTTTTGGAATTTCATTGATGCTGGCTTTTTATTGTGGTTCCTAACTCTGGGTAAAGATACTCAGACTCAAAACAGCTGATTTAGAACCAAAAAATTAGGAGTAAGTTAACCCGAAGTTTCTTTTTAGACTCACAGTTAGATGAACCTTCTTTCTGGAACAGGCTCCTTACCTGTAATCCGGTTTTTGCCAGTTTAAATAAAGACCTGATGTGCATCAGACGGTATAAAAAAGACATGTCTGACTTGGCAACGATTAAAATTATAGGATTTTTTAATTTGTAAAGCTGACGTGACTCATGGGTTTTCCTGTTAACACAATTTAACATAATATTCCCAGAATTTGATGTAATTCCTGAAAAGGGGGTTCTTTCCATTTTTATTTGTCTCGTAGTTGTCCAGCACAATTGTTATTTCTTTCCTCAAGGTTTGTTTCTTGTTCTACTTCTTCTACTGAATACAACCACACGTAGCTCGTATTTCCTCTCTCTCATGACTCTACACGGTTGTTTATTTTGCTTCAAACATATCAATGAAAAAATGTCTGATCTCACGTTTGCTTTTCACAGCTTCTCAAGAGATTTCTTCAGATTTGTTTGTTTGATCCTCCTCTGCCTCATGTGTCGAGTCACTGGTGTTTAATGAGAGACCAGCTCTCATATGGGAGCAACCAGCACAACAATGCACACTTACAAGCCTCCACCAAGAGGGTTTTGTTTTGTAGATCAGCAGGTGTGGTGAAACAGAAGAGATGCTTTTTCACCATTAATTATGCACCGAGCCACTGAGCCAGCAATGACAACAATAAGCTCAGAAAAGTGATGATGCAGGATTTTAGTCACATTCTCCCAAAATGTTAGGGACACTTTAATTGGGAGCTTAATATGCTTGTGTTTCTACAAAGTGGCGGCAATTAGGCCATGGAGCTTACACGATGCAAAAGTTCATGTCACGTTTTGTGGCCGCCGCTGCTCTCATCTTTGGTCCAAACAAAAACAGGATCTGGTTTTTGCTTTTCATCTTACCGACGAGGTGTTTACCCACGGAGAACAGACAGATGAGATATCCTCACAGCTTTTCCGATATAGGGAAGGGAGGTGCGGAATGGCCACTAACCTGAATCCACAGCTATTGTCCTTTTCATAATCAGGAAAATATGAACAATATAGACCATAAAATACTGGCTGGATATTATTTTCCTCTTAACTAAGGATAGTTTAGCTGACTGACAAAATATACTGAATGCCAGGACCACTCACCACCAGTTCATCCCTCCTATCTCATTTTACTCCCTAATGATGGCTTTTATCTTCCGCTGCCAGACACTTTTTATGCCCCTCCTGCCCTTTACGTTTTCAGCCCTGGCCTTTAGTCTGGTGAATATCATCGAGCGAGGGTGGAGTGCTTAGCCACTCAGGGTTTTTTATTTTTTACCAGTAGATTATAAAGAATGTGTGAATGTACAATTTTCAATTAGGAGACAGAAAAACAACCGACAGAGAGACGGCTTCAGTGTTGTTTATGCAGGTGCTGTTTGGTGGAACATCTGAGGAAAAACATGAAGGAAGAGCAGCTTTGTACTTTTGCAATACCGTACTATTTACTCATTCAACTGTCCTTGACTTTACAAAGTTTTTGAAGCCTCTGAAATGCAAATATTTCCACTAAATAGTGAAAAGCTCTCATTGCACCAGAGACTGCAGCTGGAAACTTGCTCAACGCAGAAACCTCCGTTATAGATGCTTGTGTCGACTCATATTAATAAGGCTTCTTGCTTTCCCACCCTTTTGCCTCTCTCTTTATGTCTGTGCTTAATCAGGCATGGCCAGCTTCCACCTTCCTCCACCTTCCGTCAGTTTGCCATATGGTTCACAGTTTCTCATCAGCTGATGCCGGCGCTTTAAGAAAATGCTTTCCTGTTAAAGTTTTACACATTTCGTGTTGTCAGGTGTTGCAGCTTCAGGATTCCAGCTTAAAATAGAGAGTTGTTAAACTTAGAAGTGATTCAACACCACTTTGAAACCCTTCGTTGTCAATACATTGATCTTTTCTGCTATTTGAATTGATATAAACACAAACCATGCTGCTTTTGAGGCCTTGCAAAAGAAAAAATTGCAAATACACGACCGAATTCTGCTTTTAATTGAGGTTCATGAGTTCTGCCTTTTCTATAAGTAAGGCCTAACCTACATATTGTTAAAACAAACTCTGTTCTTGTCTTGTTTATGAGGAGGAAGCATATGCTGCTCTTCACCGGCAGCCTTTCCCACTGCGATCTCCTCTCCCGCCTTAAATACTTCTCGCCAATCACCTTGAGAGCACGAGGCGCTTTTGATTTATTGTACCGGCTGGGCTGCTTCTCCATCTTCGACCCCGACTTGTCACAAGGCGGCTATAATTGGGAGACGCTGGTGACCCAGCTAACACAGCAGCCCAGTTGGAGGGGGAAGCATCCTTGGGAATTCTCCATCTCTGCCTCTCTGGTGTTTTTTTTTTTTTTTTTTTTTTCTCGCTCCGTCTCCCTTATTCTTTCTTTCTCTTCCAGAAAAAGTAGGACACCCAGCAGCACCATTAATTGTTTTGCCCTTTATATCTCAATAACAGGAGAGAACAAGGGAGAGGGGAAAAAAGAAGAATCAAAGGACGCAGCCTCACTGTCTTTGTGCTCTCCTTGCTTGCAGGAGGCCTCGGCCAGCTTCGCTGAGTGGGAGAGGCTGATGAAGGGGTCAGGAGTGGCCACAACAGACAACCCGTTCACTGAGGTCATGAGCCTGGTGACACAGATGTACAAGCAAACCGCTATTGCCAAGGTAATGCGAACCCAGCTGGCGTTACATCTTGTTTCACCCAATTTGTGTCATTATACAGTACAGCACACCTTTGCAGAAGGGCTGCCCAGACACGCGATCTTTACTGCATGGTTATTGTAATTAAAATATAATATTGACAAGATAAATGCCCATCAGACTAATTAGGCCAAAGCATCGAAGGTGGTTGAAATGCAAGCGTTTATTTATATAATCTTCTGCTAAAGAAATGTTCTTTTTGGGGGCCTGAACATGCCCCATAATGCAACAAAATTGGGGTAATTTTAGAGCAGGGGGCTGCAACCTGTGGCTCTTAAGCCTTTCCACCGTGGCTCCAGAAGAAAATACTGCAATTCTGTGTGGACAGAATCGTTTGCATTCATTGCCAATGATGCTGGCTTACGCCTGCTTGTGCCAAAAAATGAGAAAAGATAAAGAAAAATGTGACTTTGAGAGGCATCTGCAGAGCAAACAGTATTTGTTAAAAAAAATACCAATCAACTCCTCAAACTCAATACTGTTGCAGGTTTTGTTGCAACTCAGGAGATAGTAAGGCCGTTCACAAATGGAGAATACATGAAAGAATCATTCATTCTGAGATTAGAGCATCTATTCATGGACTTGAGTGGAATTAGTGGCACGTCTCTCTTGATTCAGCTCCTCCAGGCTCAATAATTTATGATTATTCGAGTGATGTTGACGATATTGAGCTGACAGCATTGTTGTGTAGGAATCTGAACTCAGTTGGTGCACAGGTTTGGCATTTTCTTTATTGATGACACATAAAAAGCTATAAAATCTAACTGTTTTCATAACTGTAAGTTACTTTTAAGAGTCAAATATGTTTTGTGGCTCCAAACTATTTTTATTTGGTGGGACAGATGGTAAAATGGCTCTTTTATTAGTAAATGTTGCCAATCCCTGCCTACAGCATTGTATTCTAAATTATAAATACGATGGAGAGAGAGATCAACAAGCTCTAATTGGCCAACGAGTCATGAATGCAGTCTGTGATTGGTAGAGACGATCTTTGAGTATTTATTCTTAATGTGCTCAAATATCTGCAGTAAGCTGCAGTCACAAGTAGGGCATCTGGACCTCCTCACTCCAGGGAAATGCAGAAATGTTTCCCTCACATACTTTATGAATTTATGTTATGCAGTGTGCATTTAAAGCACTTTAGCTAATAGTGAATGCAAAACAGAAGGGCTTTAAAGTTCCACTTTAGCCATTGTTTTAAGCTAAATTGGCTTTAAATGATCAATTTGTTTGTGTTCTATTTGTTTAACATGGTTTTTTCTGTAATGAGCATCAAACAGAAGATAGAAAACCACAGTGCAGAGAGGTCACCAATCCATCAGAGGTGGTAGTGCAATGAATGTCATTGTCTGGTGTAAGTGCTACTATTATAGGAGCCTGTTTTAGGTTAAACAGGGAACAGAATTATATCATAGAGACAATCAGAGCTTCTGTGTGATCTGTTGTCACTTGCAGGACTCAGGAAAAAGCAGAATGAGAACTAACTTTATCTTTTTCTTGGTTCAATGAAACACCAGACTGCAGTTTGTTCAGATGGACAGTGTCTGCTGCTTCTGTACAAGGAGAATGAATCAGATTTGTTTGAAAAATAACATGATTTTGTTGTTATATAATTATTATTATAATTACTGAATTGTATAATGAATGCTTATGTGACATCATCATGAGTTTTATCCGCCATCTTGTGGGAAGCTCGCTGCTGTTTATATTGACGCTTTGAGGGTTCTCACTAGTAAACTTTGGGGCCGTCCCCATGACGCGGAATTGCAGCAAAACCGCAAAAGTACTTTTGAAACCGATCATGTCTGAAACCAGGTACCGAGCTGGATAGGTTTGAAACCTCTACCGTCTGTGTGGACAGCGTAACCGCACCACTAGAGGGTATGACGTCAATGTGACAAACACGCGCCGATTCCCAATCCACCCTTCCTCAAGTCCAGTGTTCCTTGAAGATGAAGCTCGACTTCTTCATCAGTCCAAATAAATGTTTCTCTTTTGCCTCGCAGTGAATCCTCAGCCATATTCTCTTCTCTTCTTCCAAGTGAACTTCCTGCAACATGCAGTGAGCCTTTATCTGCGCATGCGTTGTGTTCTAGCTTTGGAGTCTTACTCTTTAGCGCCTCCCACAGCCTTGTAGTATGTACGACAGCGGTTTTGTGAGGATGTTAAAGCCTTTCTCCTAGTTTTCGCCTAGTTTGCAAACCCGCCCCCCTAGCGGTCTTGAGCTGATCATGTTTCTAGCAAAACCTTTCCAGAATTCCCTTTCAGAAATCTGACTGCAAGCCATTTCTCCTGTTGGGAGCCGTCCAACACGCGCTTGTGTTTAGGACCAAGACCTGAGTTTGTAGGCGGAGAGGGTCCGTTCTTTGATTCAAATCAGAAGTGGACTAAGCAAATGGACTTGATCAAATAATCAGTTGATCAAATAATAGAACTTTTTATTCAGTGCATATGCTTGTATTTGTATTTTGCACCTGACTTACACCGTACAGCTGTGGACTGTGTAGAATGAAAACGGTTATCGTGCAGTGCTGTCTGAGATCCCAAAGATCACGCAGATACAGTCAAATTTTAAAGTTATCTGCACCTGGTGTGGATATTTTTTTTTACTTTTGTAGATCTTATTGATAATTCTTTGACTGAGTTTGGCACAAAGCAGTAAGCCACAGCCTTTGGTGGAAGCCCCTTTTATACCCAATCATGACACCCTAACCAGTCACTGGAAATGCCTTGTAGACTTGTTCACAGCCCCATATGAAAACCATCAATGCAGACTGTTAAATGTTAATTATATTGCATTTAATAGACACAATACAGAAGTAATAAGTGAGTTTTAGAAGTTTTTTTTTTTCCTGAATTGAGCCAGTAGTTTTTATTAAGACAAGCTAACACCACCTTCTACAATTTTTTTGAATAAAACATGAACTATTCTAACATTTGGTTTTTGTTTGATTTTCAGAAAATATCTCACTATCTGTTATGATCAACAACAATTTGCATTAACCTCTTTAAGCCTAAATTTATTTACAATTATATAAAAACAAAATAAGTACAGGATAAAGGAAAAGACTGTAATGAAATAAATACAATTAAATATAAAATGACCAATAAATAATATAAGATAAATACATAAATAAGAATAAATTAATTAGATAAAAAAAATTGCAACAATCGGCTTCGAGGGATTAAAATTTCTTCTAAAACTTCTTCCAAAATTGTTGTAAAACAAATTTTGTTTTATAATTTTACACACACACACACACACCCTTAAAATTTAAGATTCAGATTTATGCTTTTGTATATATAGAGATTTTTTTTCTATTTTTTTCCTTTGAAAAATCTCATTCAGAAACTGTTTTTTGTGTTTGCTTGACTAATATTTATATGTATGTTTGATGACCTGAAATTAAGTGTGACAAA
>JBAFTB010000027.1:15906500-15921729 GCA_037177355.1 Melanotaenia trifasciata | reverse complement strand
GCGTGGTGCCAGGGTGAATTTGCATTCATATGTAACAGCCTTAAGGTCCATCAAATGATGACATTCACCATGCTGTTTCCTAATTTGTAAAATAGGATGAGCCCAGGTTTCTCGTTTTCTTTTGTACAGTAGAGTCAACAGCAAGATTTTTGTCAATTCAAGCAAAATCTTCCGACTCTTCATCCTTCAAATCTTTCTGTCACGAACTGCTTTGAAAAATTTCAAAATTCCCTCCAATATCATAACCAATCAATTTCTTGGAGAAAAGCGACCGGAGAGCACTGTCACTGCCGCTTGTTGCGTCCCGTGTGTTCAGTTTCACCTGGGGTAACAACGAGTTTCGCCTGTCACTGTCATTGTTCGTCCTCCGTTTGTCGAGCCCATATGAACAATCCCTATTGCAACCATCACTGAAACCAATGAGTATATAAACAGTACAGCAACAGTGATCCTGGAGATGCTTGGCCAACATAACATCAGTTTGAAGGGCAAGAAGGAGGCACCATGGTGGATGAGGTTGGAAGTCAAAATCAAGGCAACTCAGAGGGAAGTTAGTCAACTCCCAGAACTGATGATACAACCACAAGAGGTACAGACAGATGTCTATACCTGAGGCTCTGGAAACTGCCAAACAAGGGCTCCAAGCATTGGCTGCATGACTGAAGAGATACACAAGAGAAATAAAGGCTAGGATAATTAACTGGTTATTCTCCATTAACCCAGCAAAAGTGCCGACTGAACAGTACTGGAAAAACATATAGGAGAAGGAAGCATCACATAACAGTGAAGCACAATGGTCAAAAGAACTATAAGTGGACCGCAGCACCCTCCCTGA
Organism: Melanotaenia trifasciata; assembly: GCA_037177355.1. Lineage (NCBI taxonomy): Eukaryota > Metazoa > Chordata > Actinopteri > Atheriniformes > Melanotaeniidae > Melanotaenia > Melanotaenia trifasciata. Next base: position 15,920,894 of record JBAFTB010000027.1, on the reverse strand, counting down.
ACAAAGTCCAGTAACCATCACAGTGGCAGACATCCAGAAAAGAATTTCAGGTATAAAGAACTGGACAGCACCTGGCCCAGTCATGATCCACACCAAAGACACTAACTTCACTCCATGAGCACCTAAAGCCACAAATGAACCAAGTGTTAAGGGGATGGGACCCACCTTGAATGGCTGACCAAACCACGGACACTGATACTGAAAGATCCCCAGAAGGGAACAGTCCCATCCAACTATCAGCCGATAACCTGTCTCTCTACAACATGGAAGCTCCTGTTGGGCATCATAGCGGCTAAGATAAGTGGGCACATGGATCAAAACATAACAGAGACACAGAAAAGCATTGGTAAAGGTACCAGAGGAGCCAAACACCAGCTACTGGTTGATAGAACTGTTGCACGAGACTGTAAAACCAGACAGACAAACCTGTGCACTGCCTGGATCCATTACCGGAAAGTCTATGACTCAGTGCCACATACATGGATCCTGGAATGCCTGAAGCTATACAAGAGCAACAACACTCTAAGAGCCTTCGTTGCAAACTCAATGAAACTGTGGCAGACCACCCTTGAGGCCAACTTCAAACCAACTGTACAAGTCTCCATCAGATGTGGTATATACCAAGGAGATGCTCTTTTCCCACTGCTGTTCTTCATTGGACCCCTCAGCCAAGTAATCAACAAGACTGGCTATGGCAACCAACTTATGAATGAGGCCACCATCGGTCACCTCCTCTACGCGGATGACATTGAGCTGTACGCTAAGAGTGAGCGAGACATTGACTCACTGATCAACACCACCGGGATCTACAGCAGGGACACTGGAATGTCATTCAGACTGGAGAAATGTGGACGAATGGTAACAAAGAGAGAAAAGGTAGTCCATACAGAGAGCATTGCACTTCCAGAGGGCAAAATAATAGATGTTGAGGAGAGCTACAAGTACCTTGGCATACCACAAGCAAATGGTAACCACGAAGAAGCCACAAGGAAAGCTGCCACAGCCACATATCTGCAACAAGTAAGGCAAGTCCTGAGAAGTGAGACGGGAAATTTTAGAACAAAAAAAACAAGAGACAATCAACAAAGACGTTCCCATTTGCAGACAGAGCAGAAAGAATTTTTAGTTTAGCAAATTTGGTGTTTATATTTTGAAATGTGATTAACCCTACCCTATTAAGCTACCCTGTAATTCATCAGATTAAAAGTCTAATTATTTGACAGCCCTAAAATGAATAAACACATTTCATATCACTAGAAACTGAAAAACTTTACATTTTATTAAATGTTGCTGTATCCTTAAAGCCTGGTGAACCTGTGTAAGGCCAGAAAAAATACATACAATGGAATAATAATAAAACAAGACATTGTTTTAATTTTCAACCATTACTTAAAGTTTACACCCTAATCTTCACAAAACAATATCAAAATGTATGTTGGTGCAAACATTAATATTTAGAAAGGATTAAGTGCTAAAGTGATCAGTGACATCTGTGTGCATGGAGTCATTGTTAGCATGGTGTTATCCTCTGTCAAACAGGATGGAAAACAAACATGTGAGGGTATTGATTTCACAGTTCTCTTTAGTTTTATTGCAATTTACTCAGGCACAGTAACATTCACATAGAGTTGACTCTGGGAATACATTCTCTGAGTTTCCCAGATGCCTCTAGGCACCCACAACATGTATTGAAAATAACTTATCATAGAGATCTAAACAACTAGTTGAAAATGTTTTGATCCGTTTAGAAACTTGATCATAATACCCTGGTCTCATAGTTATAGAGGCTGCTTTTAGAAGACTCTATTTAGACTATTTAGACCACCACATGTTGGTCTGGTCTTACATCAACTGCTGATATCACAAATGTTAGCGATAAATGCCTCAACATTTTCATTTCTGATTCTATAATTATCTGAAAGCAATAAGTGTGAATATTGAGTAGTTTTTCTAAACATAAACCCTATATACACAAATTTGTCTGAATATTGTGCTACGTGTTATAAATATTAAAAGATGCTGGATTCTAATGTCTCTGTTATTCATTGCATCACTAAAGGAGCAAACAGAGTACCAATAAAGCTGGAAAAGCCAATAATGAGCCAATAACATATGCTCAGTGAGATATTATTCAGCCTCTTCTTCTCTCCCTGCAGACTGCGAAGATGTGCCGAGTTCGACGTCTGCCTCTGATGCTAAAGCTGATGGTGAGGACAACGATGGAGATGACGCCAGCACCACCCAGTCCGTCTATCCGGGCCTGCAGTTCTGCGCCAGCCTGTACACGGATCGAGTATATCTCTACACCAAGGTACTGCTGCCTTTTTAAGTGTTTAACTTTGCATTTTTCAGCTCAAAAGGGGAACTGAGATATTTTGCAAATAACTCCCCCTTTTTTTCCCCCATTTTTTTCTTTCTTCTTTAAGGTTGTGAAAAGGTGGTGCAATTATAGGGAATGTTACACTAGCCTACAGCACATACTTAAAGTTTTCAGTCACTCCAGGACTTTAAGACTTTTCCTGAAGTGACTCTTTCCTGAAAGATGCTTTTCTTTTCGTATATTTTCCCCCATCCCCTCAGTATGATGCTGCCATCGCTGTTTTACTCTCAGGATGGGGTTGATGAGGTGATAGTGCATCATTTCCTTCACATGTTGTCGTTATCAGGTACCCATCCTCAGTAAGAAGTCAGCTTTCAGCTCAATTAAATTTATTTATTTAGAAAGTGCTTTTACACCAGCCACAGCCGAAACAAAGCCCTGCACATCTGAGATAGATTAAAGTATATTTTAGTAAAGCTTTTAACTGAATATATCTATTAGTCTCTTAATCTTATGTTAAATTTGGTTTTATTATTCCCAGACTGTGTTTTATCAGTTTATTTTATAATTATTTATTTCCCACATTTATATTATTTTGCATTATTAATGAACTTGTTTAAATATTTAACCCACGTCTACTTCATTTTATTTACTCGTTTATTTACACATTTGATATTATCGCAAGTCACAGTGACGAAACACGATCGATAACCAATAGATGAGCTCTGACAAAGCAGAAACAAGAATCCCGACAGTCAGAACACCGGCAAAAACGGAGAAAAAAAAAAGACAAACAAGAAGCGGTGATGAAACGTCATTGGTGGACCGTCCAACCCCAAAAGATTCACAGTCTTTGTCAAATCTCAGTCTGAGACTTAAAACTCTAAATATTTGTCTTTAGATGTGAGTTGGTAGTTTTCTAGAGTCTTTTGTAAATCTTTTAAAAGTCTTCTGGTGTAAGCCCAGCTTAAGACAGCACTTAGAGGCATCATTTTATATTTGTGTCGTGTATATGTGCGACTCTGGGTTTCTGGTCTGGTGGACTTGATGGGTAAAGATGTTTTCTCTTTTTTTCACTGAACTTTCTTTATGTAAAAAGTGGTTTATAACAAAATGAATGAATGATTGAAAAACAATGTAAAACTATTCAAATTCAGTACAAGGAATAAAAGTAACATAACAGTTAAAATATTGGCAGGTGATGAGCTATGGGGGCTCCATACTCCAAAATTATCCACAAAATGTGATTTAACTGTCACAGTCTGGAGTCTGATGAAGATTAAATAAATTAAAATGATCATAAGTTATTAGTCAGCGCAGTGGTGACGCACACCAATACAAACACTTAATGTTTATTTATGCTCCATTTATGTACGTTAATACATAATAAGTCCATTTCAAACAGCACTGCCTTCATACTTCAATGTGTTCCATAGGTTAGCGTAGTTGTTAGCCAATCATCCACCAGAGGGCAGGCTAGAGTTCAGTGTTCAGCTCCGAGTTCCAATGTCAGCTTTAGACAATAACTAACATGGCGACAACAATGGAGGAGGACATGATGATGTTCATTGTTATGAAGAGATATAAAAGGAAGCAGCGCAGTAGACAGCTGTGGTCTGTTAAATACAAAGCTACTTTTTTCTTGTTCCTTTCGGGGGTCACATATCAACCCCTACCCATAACAACCCCTGTAATTTCCGGTTATACTACTCTGTTTGGTGCATCAGGATTTGGATCTGCAAGGGCTCCAAAAGGAAACCAAATTATGCATGGAAATTATACAAAAGACAGTTGTCTTTTAGGGTAAGCATATGATCCTGACAGTTTTCGAGGTTGCGACGACTGTTGTTTGTTATTTTGGGGTTCATGGCTTAAAAAAAAGTTTGGGAGCCACTGCCTTACGCAACAGAGAGTGGAAACAAAAGGATGTTCGGACAGAGGCTTCTTCAGGTAGCTGAAATATCAAAATAACAGACGTGTCCCTCTTGAAAAAAAGTACTGCAACATAATTTCGCTTTAATTTAATTTCATCGGATATAAAAATGAATAATAAGCTGCAGTGGATCTGCTATACAAACGCTGTCCATGAGACTACAAGCAAGGTGCCAGAGAGAAAGATGGACACTGTTAATCTTCATCATCCAGTCATGTAAAGCACCTGAAGACAGTCACCCACTGGGGTTAATTACATGGAGACTTTAGATGTTTCATTCTGTAATCAAGTCAGATGTTCATGCAGCTGCTTCCAGCACCCATCAGATTAATACATGCTGTATTTTAACCCTAGTGTGACTCTGATTACTCTCCTGTGCATCCTTTGCACTCCTGAGTGCCACTTGCGAACAAACCTCTTTATCGATCACGTTGTAATACTTATGGCCCTTTTGTTTCATTCATGAGGGATCAAATTCCTTCCCCGCTAAAGCAGATAAGAGGCGAGAGGCACTGAACTGAATCACCAGTGGAATATTTCTCTGACGGCAATAGACAAGTGTCATGTACGCGTGGCTGAGACGATAAGCCATGGAGATAAATGTCCCCCCTATGTCGTTTAAATGATAAACTGGGGGAATTCTGGCTGGGAAGCTGCCACACTGGGATAATCCCAGACCAGGCAGAGAATTCACTCGGGGTGTCGCTCAGTGCTCAATCAGATGACAATTTGTCACCAGTGCTTGGATGAGAAATATTGAGAGTATTAGGAATTTTATGCCCATTTTCTCCCCATCAAACAGTTGTTTTAGTCAAGGATTCGCTGTCCTTGATGTTAGGTGGGCGGATGCTTTGTTTCTTGTCAACACTGCTTTGCTGACTTTTCCATGCTGTCGCTGTTGTATTGTAGTGTTGTCTGACTACTGTCGGAGTGTTAGGTAATCTTTGTCCCTTACATGAAACACATATTGGATGTTCAGCATAGCACCAATGAGCCACAAGATTAAAACCACCTTGCCATAACGCTGTACATGATCTCTGCAGGGGTTATGTGGTATCAGGTATCAAGACATTGGCAGCTGGGTCTTAACCTTTTAAAACCTGAGGTAATCTGATTGAGAGATAACTGTCAAAATTGCAATTTTGGAGACCTATCCTGAACTGTCTGCACTAAAACCTCTAATTTAGTTCTGCTTCACTTTATCAGAGCTGGCCCCGGCAGAGATAATGTTCACATATTGTACTAATATCTGATGTAGGTTTAGAGCTGCATCATTCCAAAGATGTTCAGATTTATCCTGAAAGTCATTTTTAGGCAAGCCTTTTTTCATTTTTGCTATGTGCCATCTTCAAAATATTCACAAACAGGTTTGGGTAGGAATGGGAATCTAAAACCAGTTCCACTCAGGAGCCGTCCCCAATTTTCCAATGCATGAGCATTGTGCGCAGTGGGCTAATCAATACCTGTACTGGTGCTGACAGGTGCTGGCCAGCACACTGTTTACAAAAGAGGACAGGAGGTTCTCAAGGCTTTGACTATTCAGAGCCATTGCAATTAAAAATTAAGACCATGTCCACACAGAGACGAGTTGAAGTGTGTCCGCTCATGTTTTTTTAAATACCTGAACATTTCGTTCACATGGAACTGGGTGCTGGAAAGCCCTGTTGTTTTTTTTTTATCTGATCCCAGAATAAATAAATGGAGGTCATCAAAATGTGCTACACAATATTTTAACACTTATATCCTTAGTCAAAAAATAAAAAAAATACAAAAAAATAAAAAGCTACAACTTCTGCATCCAATCAGTTTTCATCTGGGGTTTAGTAAAGTCAGTCAGCAGGCGGAGCTACTTCATGTCTATCCTCCTAACCTTGATGTTTTTCCTGCAACATTTAATTAATAAAACCAGTCTGAGAAACTCCACAGAGCAGATGATTTGTCCCCATTTAAAAAAAAAAATTAAAGCTATTTCTTGTTAATTTAACTGTGGCTTTATCGATGGGCTGGACTCAACCAGAATACAGTATTTATGATGCGAATCTAACTAATAAAAGCATAAAACCAAGCATGGTTTCAGCAAGGGGTTTTATTTATCTGTCTCATGTTTCAGTTAGATATTGTTTGCCTTTATTTTATAGAACTTTTTAGTATTAATGAGGTTTGCTGGTGACACAGCTGTAAAACCTACTGGTCATAAGACATCTATGAAGATGGATCAGGTTCAGATATAAGAGTAAAAAAGCAAAAAGAAGCAAGGGACGTCTTCTCTAGATCTTTGGTGCTGTGTGTGGAGACACAGGTCTGATCATCTAGGAGCCATGAATGTGGTGAGAGAAATTATGAACAGGTTCTGAGATACAAATCAGGGGAGCTTTCCTCTCTAATAAAGTAGCTGACAGGTGAAGGAAAGGATTTAGGCTTCAGCTATGCAGGGGCGGGTCTACAAATATTCTGTCGGGGGGCCGGGCAGGGGCACTGACAAGGAAAAGGTTGGGACAATGAGATATATTTTTTAAGGTCTTTATTTTATGTAATAGTAAACTGACAGCTAAGGTGATAATCTAATTTAAAAAAAAAAAGAAATTAAAATAGAAACATAAAAAATTATGATTATTCATTTGTAAGATGTGATTACTCCGATTTTAAAATTATAATCACTTGGCAGTATTTCCCATTATTTATATATATATGTATATGTGTGTGTATATGTATATATATATATACTGCAATGTTTATATTGTATGTATTGCAGTGACGATACATTTTTATCAAATCGAAAGTAAATTGACCTTTCTCTTTTTAAATAAAAATGGGATTCTAATTTTTTGTATTTACTCGTGAGCTTGTTGTCTGTGTGGCTCCTTTCTATCACATCTAGCAGGGCTCTAATCCTGCTTCATGCTGTTACAGCACAACCGGCTGCATCGTTCCCCTGACTCTCAATGATATTTATTTAACCATAATCCAAATAAACAGGAGGGCCTCTGAGCGCTGAGGGTACGACACAGGAAAAACTTCCTAATGTTGATATGCATCTTAAAATCCATGGGTCTGCTGTCTGCAGGTATTAACCTTTAGACTTTATCCTGTCCTGTCCTTTCAGTTCATCTCCAAGCCAGATGTGGCTCTAACAGCTGAAATCCAGATTTTAACATTTCACTGGTTGTTTGTAATATCTTTGGCACTGTTTAAATAGAACTAATACAGACTATAAGTCTCTTCTCGGGTGTCAGATCGACCGAAGTTAGTGTTAATAAAGCTGTAAGAACTAAGTTTACTGTAGTTATTTTTTCATATAATTATGCTGCTACTCCAAACCCACTGCAGCATGATTACCTATCATTACATTAAGGTACAGTATCGTGGATATATGCATGTTTTTCCTCATACTCCTCATTATTGTTGCAAAGTGTCACAGAAGAAAAAACATCTTCAAATGTGTAGTAGGAAAAAAAGGGGAAAACAAGACAGATCACTAACAAGCGCCTTGGTTGCTGCTGGGATTTCCATGGCAACCAGTAAAGAATGATATGTAGCCAGATTAGTGAACTTGAAATTGGATTCGAGTTATGCAAGTTAGTAATTAGAAATCTGATTGCTTGGCTAAAAATACCTGAAGTTTTTAAGAAAACTGCGATAGAGTACATAATGAAACTAATTGCACATGAGCTTTGCAACACTGGATATTGGGTATCTAATTACAGAGTGACACTTTGGAACAACTGTCCATTGTTCCAGCCATTTAACAGAGCTACATTTAAATTTATCAGCTTTTTTTTACCAACAGTAACCATAGTTTTGTGTTTACTTTAAATTTCTTATATAAAAAACGAGACAATGTGTGATAATCTATGGCCTTTTCATACAGTGTTTGCAGGTCTGCATAGGAAGTCTGTACCAAGGCACAGTAGTGCTTTAAGCTAAATGCTTTAATCAGCAAACTTTGATTTTCTAAGTTCACCCAGAATGCAAAACACCATAATATATTCATTCCAGCCTTGTGGCAAACTCAGCCAGGCATCTAAGACCTTAAGTCAATAATAATCTAAGTGTAGGAAGAGTAAACACAATAGGATTCAGGTTCATTATTGATGCTCTACTTGACTGTTTCACCCCCGCTACAGTCGTGTGAAAAGGAAAGGACATTTTTTAGACTACAAGATTTTAAGTAAAAAGACATAACAAAAAAAAGATGAAAAAATATCTTACCGGAACTTAAAGTAAGACATCCTCAGATTAACATCGGTGCATTTCTTCACGCAGTTTCATGATTTATTTTGCATTTCTTTGCAGAAAGTTGCAGCCTAATTGATTAATCATAATCAAATCCTCTATAAAAGCAGGAGCTTTAACTGTTTATTGGCCTGAAGCATTCAGGTTGGTGTTAGCACAATGCCAAGGAGGAAAGACATCAGCAACGATCTTAGAGAAGCAACTGTTGCTCCCCATCAATCTGGAAAGGGTTGAAGATGTTTCTAAAAATACTTGGAATCTATCAGATTGGTAGGAAACATTTAAGACAGCTGCCAATATTCATGGGAGGGGAGATTTCAGCAAGTTCATCTTAAGGTTAGACCATGCAATCATCAGAGAAATCACAAAACCCAAAGGCAGCATCTGAACAAACTACAAGACTTCTAGAACAATGTCTTTTTGACATTAAAAGAGGAGATGCTTGGCGGTAATACACAGCAACACAACTTAAACACTTAATTCCAGCTATAAAACACAGTAGCTACAGGACCTCGACACCTTGCTGTCATTAGGTGAACCATGAACTCCTCTGGATACTAAATTATTCTGGAGACAAATGTTACTCCATCTGTCTGATAGCTAAAGCTTGGCTTAAACTGTCTTGTGTGCTGTGGTGGGACCTTAAAAGAATTGCGCAGAAATAAATTCCTCAATGAACTAAAGCGATGTTATAAAGAAGCGTGGACCAAAAAACGTCTATCATATCATAAAGAAACTCAAGAGGACATTAACAGAGGAGGAGAGGCAGAATGTAACAGAGCAAGAGACGAGACGAGTCAACATTGGACTGACTTTTACTGGCTGAAGAAAGCTCAGAAAAGAGACAGGGTGACATTGCATGCTGAATTAACCGTTGTTAAGTTCAGTAGTCAGGCTCAATGGCCTTCTAAGGACCAGATATGCATTTTTATGTCCTGATGCATAAAACATTCACATTTTCATATGATTATAGCTCAAATGTAGGCTGCATTTTAACCACAGAAACCTTCCCGAAATGGACCTTTTTCAGTATTATGACTACCCAATCCTTAAATTTTTTAACTTTAGGCACTCGGCACCTCTGACTGAATATTCCAACCATCTTTCTGGACCAGTCGTCTCAAAGACAATCTGAATAATAGTTTCCAAAAAGCTGATAGCTTTTTATAAAAACAACATTCACTCATTTCAAATAAAGAGCTGGAGCCCAACCCTGTGGGAAGGAGCCACAGCATCAAATTGTGCAGTTTTTCCAGACTGCAGGTGAAGATTATTTCCCTCTTTTCAGCGAGGCATCACTGCTGTTTGTCAGACCTCAGTGGAAAGACTCACAACAGCTGTTTAAATGGATTTTTTTTCTTCCTTGTGACTGAAATGCCACATTACACAACATCTGCTGTCTGAGAAAGTCTAAGAATAAAAACATTCATGCACTGACGCCCACCTTCTCTGACACCTTGTTAACATTTATATGATAGCACCAGGAAGGTTTACCTGCACTCTATCTCTCCTTTAGTGTTAAAGTTATGTAAGACAAACTCTATTCTGACATTAATGCTTATCAGGCGGGTGAAAAAGTAATTCTTCTGCATTGTCGTTCACTCAGAAGGACAGACAAGCGACTGAAGAAGCTCCAAACAGCTATATAGGCGGTAATGATGTAGCAGTGAAGCACCATATAACAGCTTATTTCTATATCATTTATTAACAAAAACTGAAGAAAACTTCAACTCTTAAACACTAAATCTATGTTGTTGGTAAGATTTAAATGTTTACAGCACTGTACATAAGTCTGAAAAAACCTTTAAACCTTTAATTTCTGTTTCTAAGGATCCTTTTAGCCTTTAAAATGGTCTTTTGAACAATAATTTTCCAGGATCAAGCGATGAAGCAGTTCTGTAACACATAACAGACAACCTGGCAAAGAACCTGTTTTACATTCTATTTTCAGGGACTTTGTTACCAGCAGCCTATTGCAAAGACACATCATTTGTTTCGTTTCTTTGTCGAATTTATATAAAACACAGAAGATGACAGTTTGACAGACATTAGTCGTATTTACATCAACAAGTTGATTCCCGAAGAGCTGTTAGCTGAAACCTTTGCATATCTTTGCATGGTGTGCAGTGTCCTTACCCCTTTGAGCCCTGTGCTTATTTGTTAGGCCTCTGCTTCAAATTGCATGCTAGGGCTGCAACTAATGACTATTCTGATGGTCGATTAGTCATCGACTATTAAAACGACTAGTCGACCAATCGGATTATGTATCTCATGATTATTATAAATGGATCTTATTTCACTTTCAGCTTTGAAATCTTGCATGAGGTTGTTATGTAAGTCCGACGTGCCTCCTCTCTAAGTATTCGAGCATTGCAGACGTACATCTGTGGTACGTAAGGTCCGCTTTTACAAATCTCACATGTATTTAATTTATTTTATAAGGTTAACGTGAAGTTATCCCAGACTTTTGACGTCCTCTGCCGCCGTTTTGCTCCCTAGTCCGTCGCCATATTTTTCCCCTGGCGGACTTTATTGCGCATGTGCAGCTCTCAGCAGAGATGAAAAAAAAAAGAAGACAATGTCTCACTCTGTAGTTTTTTTCCCCCTCTTTGCGCATGTCCATTGTGCAACTCTCAGCAGAGATGGGATTAGAAGACGTTGTCTCACTCTGTAGTTTTAAAAATTTTTTTTTTTTTTTTTTTTTTTGCCAACAATAGTCGACGGCTAAATTCGTTGTCAACTATTTTTATTGTCGACAACGTCGACTAATCGTTGCAGCCCTATTGAATGCCCATAATTAAATGAGTAAATCTCTGCAACCACAAGCTTTACTGAATACTTTTGGAGTCATAGTTAAAGGAACATATTATTTGTTAAGATGTGTAAATATCAGTATGTGTTACTGGCGAAGAATAAATGAAGATGTGAAGATGGCACAAAGCACAAATGAAATTTTTTTTAGGTTTGTCTAAAAAACAAAAAAATATGAAAATTTTTTGAAATGATGCAGCTTTAAAGCTCAATCAGATCATAAAACCATATGTGAAGATTATCTCTGCAAAGGTCAACTCAACTAAACTAGAGAGGTTTTTCGTACAAACAGCCCATTTTGGCTTGATTAACCATCATCTGTTGTGAAAAGCCCCATTTCAACGCGATTTCACTGGCAAAAACATTGAAGAGTGCCAAAATATCCGATCTAAACGGGACACCTTTTTTGTGGGTTTCCACATAAAAAGAACTGGGAAAGGTACTCAAACATCCCATCCGACCGGTCCTACTTTTTTTGGGATCCTTCCGTTGGGCTACCAATTTAATCAATCCAATGAAGTTTGACACACTCAACTCAGTTTTTTTTATTGATTTTAAGTCACTTCTTATGCGACCTGGCAATAAAAACAAAGCAGGAATGGCTCCTTGTTTAGAGCAAGATATTAAATCTCAGTTTAAAGTGGCGTTACGAAGCACCGCCATGAAGAAAGAACACAAACTGCTTTATGCCACATTAGATTTCCATACTTTCTCACTCCTTTCACCATCTTTCCACTTCACACTTCTCTGCATTAACACTAGAATTACCAGGATTTTTCCCTTCCTCCACAACACTTAATCACCTCATTTACTAAGCTATCTTTTTTTCAAATGAAGTACTCTGGTAAGTTTTCGTACTTAACGCAGGCTTTTGACTCTGCACCTCACAGAAATGAGTTGAAATCTGAAGTGATTTTTTTATGCATTTATGCATTAGATACACTGCAAAAATAAATGTAAGCATTCAGTGTAAACACATTTATGTGAAGAAAACTCTGCAGCCAACACTCAACTTTACCTTTAATTCCTTTCCATCATCTTCTCTGTCTACTGCCAAAAAGTGAACCATACAAATAAAATGATACAACTCTGCCTTTATATATATATATAGCCTATATTTGCATTTAACAAACCACTACACCCACTTCCTGTTTTCCTGGTAGTTTATATAACAGGTGAAGAGTAGCGATGCTGGTAAGAGTATTTGTCAAACCAATAGCAGCAAATATGACTGATGGAAAATGTAGTTAAATGAAGCTGGAAAAACATTAGTGTGTTTGTGGGTTTGTGAAAATGGACATCTCCAAAAAAACTGGAGATTTTATGTCTTTTTTAATAAGCTATTATCCAGGCTTAAGATGTTTTATGATTAATATTAGTCACAGCTCTGTGGTGGTAACTGTGCTTCAGGGTGCATTCTTCATCTCTGTGTCCTCGTCTTTAGGACGGAGCTCCGTTGAACTTGAGCTTCATCCCTCTGGACATCAAACTAACCAACTGGGACGACCTGCCCGAGGCCTTTAGCCAGCGCCGGGAAAATCGAATACAGGTCTGCCCTACCCACCAGGCTGAGTGTGTGTGCTGTATATTCTTTGATATTCATGAATATGTGTGGGTGTGAATGTGTACCGGAGTGCCTACGCCGTGTAGATGTACCTCCTTAATATGTCTTCACTATAAAAACATTTGAAAGTGGAGTTTTTGATTAGAAATCTTGCCATTGTTTTCTTTTTGTGATTAATTAGACAGGCGAGAAAACACAAGCATATATATTTCAAAATTCTGTATTTATTTAATTGTGCGGTTAGAATTCAAAATTCCCTTCGGCTGCTTTATGGTTCGCCTTAATTTCAGACAAAGATCATTTAGTTTCATATCCCAGTCAGTGGAGATATCTTTTCATTTCCACTGACCCAGTGAAGATAAGGCCCAATTCAGTGTGAGGGTTATTAAACCTACCAGATATGTGTGTCAGTGCCATGAGAAACTAATGACACTACTGATCATGAGCAGGAAGAGCAGTAAGCCGGGGTTTCGAGAACCTGACAGCTCGGCGGAGTGTGGACGCCCACTTTCCTCCCCTGCAGGGCCTGAAGCAGGAGGGTCGGGAGGGGTTGGAGATGATGGAGAAAGGCGGGTGGCGGTTTAGGGGGGATTTTTTTGCAGCCAAGGAGACGAGCAAAAGAGAAAGTGCCGTTTTATGAGGGTCGTTAAAGGAGACGGATCATCGCCTCAAACGACCCTGCACATATTAAATCCTGCAATCTGCCTCGGCTGTATCGGAGCTTCTGACAGACGCCCTACCTGTCACGTTGTTTATGTTGCTTTGTAAAACCGAGGCGTGAGCTGCATCCATCCTCCAACCCATCATTTATGCCCCGTTACCTCCCAATTGTCCATCACAATCAATAAGAAGTAAGCAGTTTAATGTGGGCTGCAACACGACTTGGACAGGGAGGCAGTGGTGACTGAGCTCTTCTTCACCCACTGAAATATATGGGGGGGGGACTACTTGCAAATGTAAAGTAATAACACATTTAGTGCTCTTGAAAGTGGATGATATGTGGATGTCGCCACATAGACATCACTCATTGTCTTCAGGTCAAGATCAAACTGATATTAGTGATATGATAATATCAATAATATAATAAAAGTTTGGACACTGTGTAAAAAAAACTGAATGACCATAAATGACATATCAGATGTTGAAACGGAGACATTTTGATAATCTCACTATCTACAGTGTATGTAATCAAAAGATTAAGAGAATCAAGAGGAATCTCTGTGTGCATAGGGCAAGGTCAAAGGTTAATATTAGATGTTGGTGATCTTTGGGCCCTCAGACAGAAAACAAAATGTGCTGATTTACAAATCCCATCAACTTTTATTGTATTTTATTCCCAATACAACATAAACAACATGCCAGACGTTGAAACTGAAAATTTTACCATGTGATGGAAAATATGAGCTGATAGTGAATCTGATGGCAGCAACACGTCTGGAAAAAGTAGTTCCGGGGAGATGTTCGGCATGGTGTAAAAAGTAGTTCCAGGGTGGTGTTCAGCATGGTGTAAAAAGTAGTTCCAGGGTGGTGTTC
>JBAFTB010000027.1:15862480-15874594 GCA_037177355.1 Melanotaenia trifasciata | reverse complement strand
GCTGCTTTGTGGCGCCACCGTGCATCAGAAACGTCTTCTTGGCTTTATTCCAGCCATAGAGGAGCATTATTTTTCTTTTTTTCACACACACATACAACTTTCTGCTCATTGGTTGATCTTTGGCTGCTCCTGATTGGACGTTACCGTCAATCTAAGCTCTCTGATTAGTGGAAAATTAGAGAGGAAGTAAATTTACCGGGATTTCCAGGTTCAAATAAAGGTCTCTTAGCAACATAGTAGTGATAGTGATCTTTTTATGATGAAAATGTGATGAATAATGGTGTAATCATGGATCATTGTGGATTTATCATGTAGAGTCTCTGAATAAACACTACAGTTTGTGACTGTAAACCTCCTGGATGGGATATAAATGCCTGGAAAACTTCCATAGATCATCTAAAGGGTAACTATCCATCACAATCAATTTACCTCACAGAGTTACACAGAGAAACAGATCACAATATAGTGACTCCTGTCCTGCAGGTTTTTAGATGTTTTCCTGTTGATCATCTAATTTAAATTCAAGGCTCATTGTGCAGAACTTCACAACAAGCCGCTGGATCCATTTCCTGTGAATGTGATGTGTTGGGGTCCAAACATGCTCATTCAGGGGCACCTACCTGATCTCTTTTCCCCTAAGCAACCCCAGACTATGAGAGATTCCTGAGTTGGTGGTGTGCATGTAGACGAGATGACTATATCATATTGGTACCGCTCCGCCTCACACACCAGCTCAGGTTCTTTCCCCACCAGTGAGGTGACGCTCCATGTCCCAACAGCCAGGTTGGCAACGCAAGACATCAACCAAGTTCACAGTACACCCAACCTCAAATTTCCTTCCCCACAGGTGATGAGTCCATTTGGTGGCAGCTTCTTGAAACTGAGGCCAGCCAAGGCTCAGCCACCAGGCACTCACCGGCAAGCTAACCCCCTCCAGGCCCGGCTCTAGGGAGGTGCCCCAGTTTCCCGCTTCTGGGCAAGGTGACTTTCAGTCTCCACTCTCACTCCATAAAGGTCCTTGAATCTTCAACTGCCCCCTTCACCTAAATTACTTTATTATTACATTTAAAAAGCTAAATATTTATTTGCACCCTATCTCTAGATGTGCAACAGCTGCACTTCAACGTGTGTTAGAGGACCCCGCTCCACCCATATTTCATTTTAGGGTTTATTTTCACAAAGTGTGACTAAATGTGTCTCTTTATGGGTCTGTGACATAAAAATGTGTGAAAACTTCTTGCTGTGAACCAGGCAAAATGTGCACTAAACTACACAAATCATTCTAAATGTAATCAGGATTTGCATTCAGACAGCAATGCATTATATTTGGCCCCATTCCACCGGTATTCCATTTCAACCTTGCCTGCCCCACATAATCTACTTTGGCCTTTTCAGCTGAAGGAAACGCTTCTACAAACCCAATCTAGTGTGACAGGTGTGATGGAGCAGGGCCAGTAAAAGCCTGCACAGCTCGCTGCATGCAGCCGTTGGCTCTCCAATCTGTGGCTAAATCCTGCTGCGGTTTGATTCCTGGCTGCCACGCTCTCCACTGTGATCCCTCTGTGTCTGTGACCCTCCCTGCCCTTCAGCGAGGAAAAGGAAATAGACCCGAGGGAGGCCGTGGCCTGCTGCTCTCCTTCAGCAATGAAAAGCAGCCGCGGTGCCGCTTCTGTCTTGTCAGAGCACCTCTGATGTTCTGTCACTTGGAGGAATGTGAACTACAGAACCTCATTATAGAAAACGAGTGAACCTCCATTGAGACTTCTGCAGAGCTGTGTTACAACAACCAGAGCTTATGTTCTAAAGGGCTACACTCGTACCATCTAATAGTACTCTAGAGTCTGCATTTAAGAAACAAGTCTTGGCTTTAAACAGCCACGCCGATAAGAGGCTTTTGTCTTTATTGTCATATTATCTCTTGGGATGGTGATGAGATGATTAATCATTTCCTGCTGCTGCCTCGCGCTTTGCAGAACGCCGGCAAAGCGACGCCCTGGGTGGAGGAAGATGATATTATGGCTCAGGTAATTGGTAGAGCACCATCACTCACAAGCAATTTAATTAACCTCTTTTTGACGAGAGCCTCATGTGCAGGGGGCAGCGAGAGACAAATGCAGTACAGAAGATTTAGAAAGCAGCAATCCCAACATGTAGCATATAAAAATGACGGGGAGAAACTCAGCTAAAAGACTCTACCAAGCATTGCCACCGAAATTAAACACAATCCAAACACCAGGTAATTATATGGGAATGTAACACAAACATAAGAACAGCACTGTCCACTTTGTCATAAGCCGAGACTGCTGATTACAAAGATCTCATTGTGGGACAAAAACTATGTGCTAGCAGCATGAAATAAAGGGACAAAATCATAAATCATGCCTTAGATTTGCTGTTTTGTGGTGGTTTTATTCCACCTGAAAAAACTCTGCTGTGCTCCCCTATGACTGACATGCATGAGCCTGATTGGCCAGGATGCTTCCATGACAAAACAAATGCTCACAAATTGTTTTATAATACAGATATACAAATATGAAATATGCTCATATCGATTTGATTATAAGCAATAAGCACAAATACTTTCAAACCCAGTGCACTAGTATAATATGTATATAAAATGGATTTCCTTTGTAGTGCTATCACACCTAAGGTCACACTTTATTTCACACACTGGTGAGACAAAGGCTATGTCCACATACCTGGCTTCAGACGTGGTCGGCTTCATGGAGGCTAGTCCCTGGCTTCGTGTGGATGAAAGGGTGGTTTGCTAAAATACTTTTGTCTTTTTTACTGCAATCCGGCGTCGTGGGGACGGCCCCAAAGTTAAAAGGGCTTTGACTCTTTTAAAGATGCTGCTTGTATCTTTTGGTTGGTCTTACCTATCACACCCCGATTCACACTTCTTTCATCACATATCACACCAGTTGTTTTGAGTATTACCATGACATCATCACAAAGCTTAGGTCCCTTTATAGATGAGTTTCTCAGGATAAAAACACCTACTGAGGCGTTAAAGCTGTTCTGGATACTTAGTTCGTCGAGTACTTTGGAGCAGTTCTGGTATATAATGAGCGAGGACTGACAGGTACTCAGTCACACACAACATGGAGATAATCACGACACAAAGGTGGAGGCAAGCTTAGGCTAATGTGTGATGCGTCTTATGTGACATCCAGCAGAATGTTCAGTTGATTTTTCTTCTTTTTATTTTTGAAAAATAAAGACTGTAAAAGAATTTGTGGGCATTTCTCTCCTTTTCTATAAGCGTGAGCATTTTTCTGCAAACCGGCCAGGATACAGTTAGCTTAGCTTAGCATAAAATCTAAAAACAGTGGAAATAAGTCGCTATAATCTCTTTGTACACTTCCTTCCCAAAATGACTATGAATTCATTGGAATTCCTTCAAGTGAACATAAATTATAGTTAACTCTGCACAATTAAATTATAGTGTTTGTCTTGTCTTCACTTTCATGGTAACTAGCTTTGGAATTTAGCAGTAGCTAGCATAAAATGTTTTGCCTCAGCCACTATTTATTTAGTTTTATTTCTCCTCCATTGAACCAGATAAAAACTTATTGAGATTAGAAATCTCAAAAAAGCAGCACGACCACAACAGATAATGCTGTTTTACTAATAATAACTAAATGTTGTAGGCTTTTTTTTCTTTTAAATTGTAAATTAAATTACTGTTAAGCCATATTGCACAAATTTGTCTCAAGTTAGGAAACTTTCATACGAAATTGTGAGCTTGTTGCTATTTCAAACATGCCTTTGTTTGAAATAAATCATGAAGTTCCTGTTGTGTCCATGAAGATTAAGGAGGTTTATAGTAAAGTATTCACTCTTTCTCGTATACCATTTTGGGGTTCACCTTCTCTAGATCCTCATGGAGCCTCTAAATGCTCATTAATGGTCTTTGCTAAAGACGAAGTCAGAGCCTTTTATCCCCCTTCTGCATCCTTTACGTGAGTAATTTGGTCTTTTTTCAGAGCTTATGGATGCGTAGTAGTACCATCAGAAACCACGGGGGCAGTGTTGAGTGATATCGCTGAAATGCGAACAATGAAAGGAACAAAGAAGAAAAAGCTAGGATGGGCTTTTTTGACAACGTAGACCACCATCTACAGCGCTTCCACTTTTTACATCTTTTTCTGAGAATGAACATTATCTCCTCCGTCACCATGTTCATTTTATTTAAATGAACTCAGAAGTGAACTCTACACTGCCCTCTGGTGGATATATTGCCTTACAACCATACAAATAAAGGACGAATGACAGTATGAGGACATTGACTTTTGAAACGTACGTACCTATTTATATATGTAAAAGGAGCATGAATGTGCCACTGTCATCTACAAACAACCATCAGCCACACAGCACAAATTATAAATATATTGCAATTTGCATTTGGGATAAAAAAGATTTAGATAGACATGGGGACAAATTAATTCTTAAAATGGTGCAGTGTGCATTTTATTACCCCAGGATTCTCCTGGCTCTGACCATTGATAGAGATGTCGATAATCAACATCGACCGTTGAGTATTTACCTGCATAACACCCCTATTAAAAAATACCTCAGCTTCACTTTTTTACATTCTACTTTGCACAGTTCCCCATCAGACATTACTCTACTCATTTCTAGATAAACTGGGCTGCTATCCTCTGGTTTTTTACAAAAAGTAATGTGGTTTTCTTTTAGGAGGAGATAACCATTTACATTTTCTACTGTGTTCCAGGTGAATATACTCTGACACATCTGCAGTAGTCTAACATATCTGCTTTCTTTTGAGACCCTGTTTACACATACAACCCTTTTAGTTGAGAGGATATACTTAATTTATTTTGGGCTTGTCATTATGGACAGGAGGTAACAAAAAAAACGGCCTTGTCAAGAGGAGGTTAATCTCATTTAAACACCTTCTCTGGCAGCACAGAGATGTTTCTTGAGGTTTGCTGCAAAACAGACGGCGTTTTCCAAAAGGGGGTTATCCATCCTGATGAGTGTCATATACACAGATGAAATCCCAAGTGAGGCTGCATCTGTAGCGAGCAACAGAAAAATCGATGCAACAATTCCATGAAAACCTCTGCTGGCTATTTTCAAATGTCACTCTGCATCGTAGGGGACGTGCAGTGGTAAAAGGATGCTTTCTCATTGCTCAGCTGGAGATGGCTTTTGTCAAGTCCAAATTCTATTTATACAAGATGGCTCCCCGGTTGCTTCCCGAGATGCATGGCATGCTGCGGATTAAGACCAAAAATGCAATCAATTCACCCAGCAGGAGATGAGGGGAAACAGATAAGATTCTCCGCATAATTCATACAGTCCCCAATCTGGCTAGGATTAATGTACATCTTGGCTGCAGCTTACTCTCATTTGTATGTGGGAGCTCATGTGGGGTTAAATTGGCGCTTCATGTGGCCCATTACAATCAGGCTTTGTTAGGAAAGGCCTCTGTGGGGGCTGGATCTGACCACATTGTTTTATAAAGCATTAGAAGTTAATGCAATTAAGGGATGGTGTAATCTCATTTGTATTGTATGGTCATTTAGATTTAAAAACTGTTGAATACTTAATGAAGCAGGTCATCCAAATGTATAAACATGCTTGAAAAATGAAGAAGAAATATATCCATTGTAAAGCAAACATGCAGCTCATGCTTAAACATATTACCTGCAATCATGTAAGAGTCTTGGGGACACTTGACATCAGAGAAAAAAGCCACAGTAGGCTACATTATTACCGCTTTGCTCTTTCATGTGCACCGCGCTCAGATGATTGAGGTTAAAAATGGAAAGTGGAACAAAACGCCCTCCAACAAGTTCCCTTTTCATGAGCCTTAAAAGACATCTTTTCATCTCCCATTTCATTTGTCGGCCATTGATCAGCCATCTTTCACAGATTGCTTCCAGACATCTATTCAACCGCTCCGTCGCTGCTCAGCATGCCTCTATTTCATAGGTCTTAATGGCAAGGTCTGGCTGTTGTGCTTAGATTAAAAACCTGAATCACAATCACTTAAATCACCAATAAATTCACAGGAAATTGCTTCTGTTGATCTCAGTGAAAAGCGAATCGGCCTCGGAGAAAGTTACACAGTGATGCAAAACTGGGGAGGTTTTCATATTTGGGGAGGTTGCGGGACTTCTCCTGCCTCATCCTGTGATATTAGGATTTGTTTTTTTTCTTTTTCTTTGGAGCATGAGGTAGAAAAAGGTCATGTAAGTCTTCTGACAAGAGTGACAGGTCTGGGGCATCATTACTGGGACTTGGAAGGTCTGTGTAAGCACCTTTGGTCACCTCAGGAGAATAGATTCCCATCGTGCTCCCGCCGGCCTAATGAGCACAGGCAGTCCTGCGTCTAATGAGGAGAGGGCTATTGTGACTGTCTTCCATCAGCCCTCTGCTCCGTCAGTACAGCACCCCATAATATCTTGAACGCATGGCATGAGCAGCCGAACAGCGGTGGATATCTTGTCACACATCAGTGCGGTGTGTACGGACTCGCCAAGGGGATCTGCCAGAATGTCCTCGACGCATGAAATCATGGTGAATAGGTTCTTTTTGGGTCTATATTTATCTACAGCTCTACTCAGTCAATAAAATCACAAGATAGCCACTCTGTCCATGAAATAAATGGAGGCGTTTTACAGTTTTGTGTTCATTATGTTGCTTCTTGTTTCCAAAAAATGGTTTGGGTTACCGCTTAAAGAAGTCTTCCCAGTTCTTTGTCAAACATTTTGTTATTTCTTGAATAAAAACTTATTAAAAAGAAGAAGCAAATCATTTATTATATGGTTTCTGATTTCAGTGCATACTGAATGCAAAACTATTCTGGAGCAGGGGCGGAGCTAGAGGGGTTTCTAGGGTGGCACTGGCCACTTCTGAAATCTGATTGGACACCCCTTGGCCCCACCTCAGGTCACTGGAGTAGGTCATCTTTCCCGCAGGGATGTGAGATACTGCAGGATTTGGTATAAGTTCATTACCAAATAAAGGGCTAGCATAGATGGTACTAATACTTTTTAATAGGGCTGTCAAAATTACAGCGAGAGTAATCTGTGGAATTTGTTGTGTTCTGTGAGCCGTTCAGAAACCACTTCAGTTGCTCTTTTTTGTGGTTGTTAAAATAAATTTCTGTCCCTATGTGAGATGTTCCTGATGTAAAAACTACATACAAAAACAGCAGAATGTATTATGGCATTAACTCTGTTTATGATTGCACATATATGTATGCACACACAAAAATAAGGCTACCCTGAATGCACACATGAGTATGAGCCCTCAGGAAAACATCTGTGGTCTCTCTCTAGAGAGAGAGAGAGAGACCAACATTTAAAAACTAAACTTTGATATTCTGTATGTATGTTAGCAAAAATGTGAAGGGTTTACTCACTTATGTGAGATTAAATATATATATATATATATATATGTGTGTGTGTGTGTGTGTGTGTGTGTGTGTAGGAGATGCACATGTAGCTCTCCCATCCCCATATAAAAGACATGTTTTTTCTGGGCTCACAAAACACCCGGACAAGCTTTTGGTGGTGACCCAGATCTGGGATTTCTTCCACAAGATGATTAACACCTTGAAGCTAAAATAATAAAGCTAGAAAGGAAATAAAAATAAACACATGAAACTTTGAAAAAGCCAAGTGGTGAGTTTAACTTTAGTTTGAGGTGTGAAGAGCGATTTCTTTGGCTGTAAGTTGGAGAATTGTTCAGTGCTATTTTGAGTCCATCAGAGAGACTGAATTTGTCCAAACAAATCAGGAAGGAAATGGACGTCTTTTCTTAGCAGCATATGTAATTACTCATTGGCATTTAAAATCAGACGTGAATCCAGAACTCTAATGCACGTTTTTGTGAAGTCTTTCCTCTGTCATTACCACACACCTTCTTATTAATGTCAAAGAAAAGCACATTTTTCCCTTTTTATATCATGAAGACACTATACATGAATTATTCCAGGATTTATTAGGAAATGGCATCCCTAACATTTCATAACACAAAAATCTGACTGAAAACTGTGCAAACATTCTGACATATATCTTTCACCACATACATAAAACTGACTTTATCCTCATGCAAAACCAATTATACCTGTGTCACAAATGTTCATTGAAATTTATTGATAAGTACCTCCACATTTGGCCGATTGCGTGGGCTGAATTTGGCCACTGAACCATGGACTTCTTCACACCCACACCACTTTTTTTTGTATATTTAGTAATGCCAGTTCCTGTGTGAGTGGGCTGGTGCAGAAAAGGGGGAAACTTGGCTGTAGAAGCGCTTGCCATCAGCCCACACACAGAATTATTCTATGTGATGATATAAATCTTATTTAATTATTTGATAGGGGGCAGGTTTGCCAGCCCTAATTAAAGGTGCGAGGTGTTTACACACACCTGGAGAAGCGAAGTGTTCTTAACAAGTTGGATGTGTTAACACAGAGAAGGATAGTCGGAGTTAGAGAAGGTGAAAATTGAGTCAGAACTGTCACATTATTATATTGTTGGATTAGTTTTGACCATATGATGCCTTAGATTCTTATCTGCTGTGTTAGCTAGCAGGAAACAGCTCTGCTGTCAACAACTAACAGGAAATCAGGTGTTCAGTGTCTGATAACAGCTGATCGTGGATGATCCCTTTCAGTATCTGTCACAGTGTCTTTAGAGAGTTTAGTGTCACAAAAAATGCTGTATGTGAAAAAGGGGGAAACTACAGGAAGTATCAATGCTAAAGGCATCGACTAGACTCAGACAGGCTAATTCTCTGAGAATTTAATCCACCTTGTTTGAAGGTAAAGGTATACTATTGCAAATATCCACATTTAAAACGAACACACAGTTTATCACAGGAATATCAGCCCATATATTATGGAGTTTAGCTAAACATTCACTTGTTCCCATCACTTTGAGGCTAGCATCTCCTTCCATAATAACTCCAAACTTAATCCCACTAAGACAATGAGTTTGGTTTGAATTAAAAGTCATGATGTTATAAATTTGTATACTGCGGAGGGGCTAATAGCATGACTGGTTTGTCATGCTAGCTTTTCTCACCTGCTTCCACTTTCTATACTAAGCTAATAAAGTGGCTAACTTCTAAGCTTTTGCAGCATCCATAGGCCAAAAATGTATTTGCCTGTTTATCATGGCTGCCTCACATATTTTGTGTTTATTTTAAGTGTCCTCAGAAATTACTATTGCACGTTTGCAAGCTGTAACATGCAAATAAAGCCTAATTGTTTCTATGTTAAATACACATATGGGCGGAGCTTCTGCATCCTTTACATATGTGTATGGGTTAGTTTCCAGAGAGCTTGCTGATGGATACGTTAATGGAGCAAAGAAAGTAGGACTACTGGAACTCACTGGAGCAGTGTTTGCAAGTATAGCTCATGTGTGACTATGGAAAGGAACAAAGAAGTTGTGATGCATTTAATGGCCTCATGGACCGTCGTTGTCTACTGTGTTGCATCCTTTTATGTCTCTTTCTGACAGTGTGCATCATCATGACTTTCTCCACCATCGCCATGTTTGCTATTGTTTTAAAAGTGACACAAGAACTCAGAAGTGAACTCTAAACTCTGCACTGCCCTCTAGTGCAGGGGTTGTGAGATCATTTAAGGGGGTTAATTGTATTTGTAAAAAATATGTAGCCTACATTTATCAAAAATATTTGGGATTTGTATTAGAGCTGTCATTAGCTATTAATGAAGAGGTAAATCTTTGAAATTAGCATCTTATTTTTTTTAACACATGAATGCAGAAACAACGAAGTTAGTACACATTAAAATCTGAATCTGACATTATCTCCATGAGCGGATTTTGGGCATGTGGGTGCCTTGTTACAGTGGTGAGCCACCAAAAGCCACGTTATCCTCCTTATTTATAAAGATTCTGACAGTTTTTCAGCCTCACATTTAGAGAATGCTGCAAGATGACCCATTTCATACTTGTCACAATTAATCACAAAGTCATCGCGTGAGGGCGGGGGTCGTCAACACCAGCGTACGTTTTCTTGGGGGTCGTGGCTCAAAAAGTTTGAGAACCACAGCTCTCGTGGATATACTGTCTAACAGCCATACCAATGAAAAGGACATATTGGAGTATATAGTCAATAATGTTTGACATCATTTGACACAGATGTACCAGTTCAAAGGTATTTACACCTAAAAGCATGACAGCGGGTACAGTAGAAGCATTAAAAACTATTTTTTCATAGGTGCACGGAGCTGTTCTTGTGTTTTTCTTACATTTCCATATAATTTCTTGGGGTTTGAACTGTGTTTGGTTTGGATGCCAATGCTTGGTAGAGTCTTTTAGCTGAGTTTCTCCTTGTGATTTTGGTATGCTGCCTGTGCAAGAGCTCTCATGATGAAGAGGTTAAACGTGGAACTGTTCCTGTTTATTGTTATTGGCGAATCACACAGGAAGTGCAGATTCTTTCGACCAATCAGTCTATTGCAGAGTGTGAAGCTCCACCATGTAGGGTTGGATTGGTAAGATGGGGACCCCGATGGAAGAGTTAAAAGTAGGTCGGACTGGATATTCTGGCATTCTTCCCAGTTTTTGCAGTGGAAATGCAAAACATTGCTGTCCTGTCCTGAGCTGGACCCCTTAGTGGAGATGACCCCCCTGAAGATTTTCCTTTTATCCTAAATGTTCTTTACTAAAAGATCCAAACCAGTTGTTGCTTTTTGTTATAGTTACGCTGATATTTCTCGTAATTTCTTTAAAACTTCACATTTGATTTGAGTACGTCTCTCTGGGATATTGCTCTTAGATAAATTACTAGAATCAGGATATGAGGAGCAATAGTCGTGACACCACCAATAACCACAGCAATCAATAATAAGCAGAGTGTACAAATGAGCTTGTATTTATTTATAGTCTCACATGTAAGTTCTAGCATGTGTGCTGAAATGAGTGATTGTGTCTGTTAAATTAATGAGCAGCACGGGACATAAGCATGCTGGAGGATTTATCCTGCAGCAGGTGCGTCTTCTGGATTTTTCTCCCAGACACACATGCAGGTTTAGCTCTATTACTCCCACAAATGCATACATTGAGGCATGAATCACTGCTCTAAAAGAAGTTGATTGAAAATTACACATGTTGCAGCAGCGATGCCACTTTTCATCATCTCAGTGTTACTTCTGTTATTTGTGACTCAGCATTGCAGCATCACCGGCAGAGGAAGACATGCACATGTGGCCCAGTAAATCTAAAATCTAATGTTATATTTAAGCAGTGGTTATAAAATCAAGATACTCTTATCACATCTTAAAACCAAGGCTAGAGTCACTATTTTCATCTGTGCTTCTCCACCTTAAAATATCAATAAAGCCTTGGCAGCACCCCCACTGCTTCACCCTACTGGTGCAAACAGATTTCTATGCTCTGTCGACCCAAATCCAGCTTTGGAAAGCCTCGACTCCCACCTTTCCAATTCAGCTTTCTCAATAACCAACTCATCCTCCTACTCAAACTCCCACACAGCCTCATAATCCATAGCGGTTTGTTTCAGTGCGGTGCGATGACACCCGGCTGCATCTCCCACAGAAACCTGATGATCCAAATAGCTGTTAGCTCTGTTAAGTACAGCAAGTTTCTACCAGCTAGGAGAGCTTTCTTTTAATTATTATGTCTTCCACATTACACCTTGTGCTTTGTTGATTTTAAGAATTAATTTCTGTTATTGTATCATCGTTTAGTCTACTTGCACATTATCTCAACATTTCATTTCCAAATTTATAATATTTGGCTGCTGATATTGTGTTTTTGCTCTGACCTTCGGTGCTGCCTGAGGCTAGTTGTACAACACTTGACTCAGCCAGTCTCCAGAAGGACATCAAAGCTCATTTAGAAGCACAAGGATGTCTAAATCTCTGGCTTGTATGAAATGCTTAAGTCTATTTAGGAGCTCCATCCAGGATGAAGTGCTACTGTAAAGTCTAAATCAAGCAGTTTTATGTTACATCATCTTCTAGTCACTATTTTGTTATATTTGGTCTTTTAAAAAAATGGTTATCTATCTATCTATCTATCTATCTATCTATCTATCTATCTATCTATCTATCTATCTATCTATCTATCTATCTAT
>JBAFTB010000027.1:15846767-15857144 GCA_037177355.1 Melanotaenia trifasciata | reverse complement strand
TGTACTTGCATGATCACTTAATACAACTAACCCCTAATATTTAACGTACCCCTATACTTGTTAGTTTTTAAAGGTTTTCAGTTTTTTCTTCCCACGGGTGCTCTTGATGATTGTCTGCTGTATTTTCTTAAGAGACCTTAAAATGTTTTTTTTTTCGTTTCTCTTCTGTTCATCTTCTTGTTCCTCCAGTCCATCAATTATATGGGAATCTGGCAATAAACAAGTTTAAAAAGAATATTTAAGATTCAAGAGAAGCCTCATTTCAAACAGTCTCCTCTTGGTAAAGCAACACATGAGCCAGACCATCATTCTGCAGTCATGATGCTGGACAGGACCAGTAAAAAAAAAAAAAAGAAGTCACTTTTGCATCACTTTATTTGGGCTCCCAGTACATAAATCAAGGATTTGTTCATCAAAACACAGTCTGCTTTGGATCTCAATACAATGGAGTAAAGTTCGGACTGATGCAATAAACCAACAGTTTACTTGTGTAACTACAGTCCTATGTACACAATCTTAAAGATCTGTATTTTCTGATAATTAACATTTATCATACTGAATAGCAGTGGACTAGGTACAATCACAAGGCCATTTTGCAGTTTTAGCCGCTAAGTCTTGAATGCACTTTCACAGCAGATGTAACGTAAACTTTATTCGTAGCTCTATAATGAGTGCACATGTTCAGGCCTTGGTACTTCAAATAGACATCGAATGGAGTCGGTCTCACATTTTGTGTTTGATTGGAGCTGTTGATGCACTGAAATATAAGCAGACCATATTTCCTAAAGTCAGATACCGAAGTTCTGCCCGTTTGTATCAGCTAACGGACCAGGTGATACCACAGAACAGGTAATGAACCCAAAACGGAGGAAGATTCGTTCTTTATATCAAAAATGTTCAAGACCTGAGATTTTAGTGGAACAAAATGTTGTAACATAAAAAAAAAAAAAGTATAAACTGTCACAATGGTAAATACAAGCGATCTCTTTTGTGACTGAAGACATGCACGTTAAAATCAATGCAGCTCCCGTTAAAACATTTAAATCATCTTTTTCCAGCCACATTCCTAAAAGTTTTTTTGTGTGTTGCAAGGTAGTAGTACACATCTCTGCATTTACTTTTACATTTGACAGTTTGACGAGATTCATCTGTGATCAGCGTGTAGACACAACTGAGGGCGATGCAGAATTTAGATAACTTAAGACAAATAAATTCACTTTTTAAAATTCATAAAACATGATAATACCTTATCCTAGACAATCCTAGGGACTAAGCGTTACAAGTTCATTCCTTGGGCACTTAGTAAAGAGTCCAGCATGTCGAATGTGTTTTTGTAGTCAGTGTGTTGGCCGTTGGACATCAGCACGCCGTTTGTTCCGTCGTGGTGCTGCTCCATCATCCTCTGGCCGCCGTCTGAGTAGTGGGACAAGCTCAGGCCTCCTTTGGAGGACCTGCTGCTCTTAGATGAGTGGTGATGGTGGTTCCCGGAGTCAGAGTGCGGCCTCTTCCGAGACGAGCTGGAGGAGCTACCGTCGTAGTGGCTGCTGGGAGCTCGGACAGATAAGGAGGTGCTGTTTGAGCTGAGGGAATACGAGTGACCGTGTTTTGAGTGGCGGTGACCACTGTGCTCTTTGTGTTTGTCTTTGCCGGACAGCGTCCCGCCCTGCTCCGAGCTGCCATGCCGCTCCGACGAAACTTTGATTCGCATTTTGATTTCCTCGCCGGTGGCGGAGCCGTTCTCGGCGTAGGCGGAGAGCCGAGGCTTTTTCGAGCTGGACTTTTCTCTCCTGCCGTCGCCCGACTGGTGGCCCTGCTGCTGCTGGGAGCGCTTCTTGTGGTGGTGGGAGGAGACGGCGGGGGGGGCGTACACGTCCTCCTTCATGACGCCCTGCAGGGCCAGCTCGGCCGCTTGTTTCTCGCGGTACTTTTCTAGAGTCAAGACTTTCTGCGGCCGTGAAAAAGCAGCGGCATTCACACCGAGCTGCTGCTGTTCGCTCGACCCGCCTGCAGCTCTGTGCTTGTGTTTGACCAGTGTGAAGTCTGAGTGTGGGGGCTGGGAGTACTGGTCATAGCCACAAGTCTTGGACTGGTCGCTGAGTGGCTCATACAAGGCGTAGGGGGCTGTGATAGTGTTCAGGGTGGGCATGTCTGTAGAGTCTGATGACGACGTGGAGGGGAAGAAGGAGTTGGCGACACAAGGAAGACTGTCTAAGGACGTCCCCTGGAAGGCAGCGTCCACCGCCGAGCCCTCTGTCTTTGGTTTTTTAGCGGCTTGAATGGCCTACGAGACAATTTTGGACAATTAAACAAGGACAGAACCAGTTACATCAAAACGTGTCCTGTGATGCCTTCATGACATACCCGCCAGTTTCGTATTCTCTTCAGCTTGCTGGGCGTCCTCTCCAGGATCTGAAGAAACTCATGGGTGAGCTCTAAAAGCAACAGATGTGTCGTTTCATTCTCTGGTCAAACAGGTTTAATGGATTAAAGAGTTGCTATGGTGATATTAGAAGAAAAGACTGGATCTGGAAACTTTTACAATCTCCCAACGTAATAGAAAACAAAAACACAACACGCGACCATTTCCAGTTCAAAACAGGATGGAGGAGCGTACCATCCAGCAGCTGCAGCGTCACGGTGTCGTCCACATACTCCCACCAGTGTTTCCCATCTGTAGACACAGGGATCTCCCAGTTGGACCACTTGCAGGCCAGATGGATGCAGACACAGGCAACAACTGTGGGTCTGTACTGCAGGCAGAAGGTGGTGAGGTGCAAACTGCAGGAGGAGACAAACACCACGAAGATGCATCTGTCAGCTCAGAGGGATTTTACACCAACAAAGACACATTTTACACAACAATGACTAATAATTATTTAAATTCTCATCAATGAGGGAATTTAACAAATCTCTGCATCTCATCCACACCTTACCTTCCAGAACTGGAAAACCTACGTGTGTTAGGACATGTTTCTAAACCAACCAACAGATACTCAACCTGAATGAGGTCATGTTTTTATTTTTTAATGAAAAAAAAAAGAAGAGAAAAATATGGAACAATGTTTCTCAATCTCTTAATATGAAATAACTAAAATTTGACAACCAAATGCAACACGTTCATCATCAGCCATGAAATTAGCCAGGAGAGTGCACGTTATTTCACAATTTCACAAAAACATATCATCTCTGAGACTGAGAAACACCGTCACTGGTGGGACTAAAGTCTTCGGGGGTTAATTTCCCTGACATCTTACATTCTGTTTACCAAACTACACTGCAAACTGGCTGTGGAGGTAAACAACATGAGGAAGAGCTGCACAGCGATGAAGATCAGCAGCACTTTGAGACTCGAGTCGCGTAAAAAAGATAAATGTTCATTAAATGGCTATGAAATCCAGTAGTGAATGTATATTTGAGTGTATATTAATATTAATATTCTCCAGCAGATTTTAGCTCATTCAAACCAGTAACCACTAAACATACAGTTGCTTCTTTCTTTCGTTCTGAAAAGGTTCATAAGTGTGATAAGATCACTACGGAAGCACCAGAGGATCCTCCTGCGACATAACTGTACGGTTATGAGACCAGATGAATTGGCTGCTTGGTGACAATTGATGAAAACAGCCTCCAGAATTGTAAAAACACTGGAACTGAACTGAGGTTCATGAAGGCCACATGTGGAGGAGGAATCTCACACTCGTCCATTAAACTAGCTGGATGAGGGAGATTCTCGTAAACTGGAAAGAATCAGACTGTCTGACGAGATTTGAAAACATTTGGAATTCATATCTGGCCTTTTTGAATAGTGAATTTATTTCCATTACTCTTAAATATAAACATATAAAGGTACTATTATAATTCTGTAACCTGTAAAATCTGCTTAGGATGCAAATTAAACTGATTCATATGAAACTCAAACTCCTTTCTTTGTGCAACAAACCTCAAAAACACCACAAGACAAAGGTTGTTCTGCCACCATCTTCTCTCTGTAAGTACATAAACCTGCAATTTCAACAAGTCTTCAACACGTCATGAAAGAAAAGCTGTTTTATCTTCAGTTTGCAGTATAGTTTGGCGTTTCACTGTTAGCTCCTCTGGGGTAAAAAGAAAAAAGCAAAAAAAAAAAAGGACAAATTAATAAAGAACTGTGAACTATACTTACCAAGAAAGTCTAAAAGTTTAAGACTCTTTAGTGGCAATCTATATTCAGGCTACCATTTGTGCTTTTTTTCTTTTTCTTTCTTTTTTAAAGACATGTGCACTCCGTACCAAGCAACCTTGAGAGGTGAACAGCACCACTACACTCCGCATTGTGCATTCAACCCCTATGTGCCAACACAGAGCCCTTGTACAATACACCGCACACAGCAGCCCGGATGGTACTTCCCAACGATGGGGGTTCCCAGGATCCGGGTGCAAACAGGGCGTTGGACACAGGAAGGGGGACCCTGCAGGACAGGAAGCTATAGTGTGCCATTACAGTGCAATAATGGGAACAGGATAATAACCTGTTGGTAGCCATGAAATAGGAAGTCTGTGCCAAATCCTTGCTTGCTGTAAAAGAAAAAGAAGATTTACATTAGAGCTCATTTCATAACAAGCATTTGTGTGACTTTTACACAACTTGTGGCTGAGGGGGGGGAGCTTGGGTCCAACAAGAGATCTGCACTAGGAAATTAATCCCCAATAAAAAGTGAGAAAAAGGAAAATACCTCGCACTAGCTGGGAACATCTCACTACATCTGTGTGAGGATGATCAACTGTTATTTCAAATCCTGCAATAAAAGTGTTGAAGAAAGACAATCAGCCGGGGACAAAGTCAACAGAAAGACAAAAGGACGTTTCATTTGTTTAGGAAAACAACAAACTATGTCGTCTTTTAAATGTTTGAATATGCAAACATACAACTTCTGTCAACACGCCCATGTGGGGCTTGTATAACGTCATCATGTAGCCTCAGCTGGAATCGGCAGCTTACGGCTGAGACGACTAGTTTCCATAGAAACAGCTCATACAGTATGTGCAGCACTTGGGCTGTAAGGAGCTCACCCAGCGTTTGCAGCACTACCGTTTCCAGTGCTACCAGCTCTTGTGCCTGCAGCTGGAATGCCTGGAAAAAAAAATAAAACAAAGAATTAAATCCAGAAAAGAGATTCCCAACAACCGCAAACGAAGGATTAAATAAGCCCGTTAACGTGACCATCAAAATCCCATAACTGGGTCTAATTAGACAACTGTAATAATGACATAGTCTACAATTTCTAGTCCATTTTAGGATTTCTTTCAGAGTTCGTACGTAGAGATTTAAGGCTCAAATTTCCTTTTTCCCCCCTTTTCACTTTCTTCAAACATCCTGTTTTTGTTAAACATGTTTCCCCTACCATTAAATTAGGGGGACGCCCTGCCCCCCAAAGAAGGTCGAGTTAATTTTATCCTACCCTCTCTGTAGCGTGTAGGCGCCTTTTGGTAGCAACATGATGGGACTGCCTGAGGAAGCACTGGTCTGATGACTCCAGAGATCAGATTTATGGTGTACATGTAAACACCCTTAATGTTTTGTCTGCATTCTTAGAAATAGAAGCATTTTCTAGAATGATAGAGAAAGGTCTCTTCATTTTGTTTAACACCTGTTACATAACAGACGTTACTGAAATTATCAGCATCCTCATCTTATCTCCAGCCACAGCATCAGAACATGCTGCACTCATCAGCAGTGACGTAGAAAGATGACCTCACGATGCTCTTCCAGGTCTTTGTTTTACGTTTCATATCTTGAATAAGAAATTGAGGAAACAACTTCCATGTCGTTATAACTGCAGCAGCTCAGCCTGGTGTTTATAGAGCTGATATTTAGTGTATTGCTGTGGATCGGCTGTGCAGGTATGGATGCGGAAATTCTCCTGCACATGGCTTTTATGAAAACCATCGTCGGCTTGGTTCTCGGCTCCTTGTCTCTGTATGTTCTGCTCCTGGTTTATGAGTAACTGACACACTCAGCCTACTCTGCGACAAATATTTGAGCTACAGAAGGACACAGCTGGTGGGGATGATGAAATTTACCACATGAGCCTCGTTGTCGAGCGTTCGGATTTCCTTCAAAGACCTGGGCTGAGCTGAGCTGCTGTCTGTAGTTTTTTTTTTTTTTTTAACCAAAGCATGTCACCACCGGTTTCATTAACAGCTCAGGAAATGGTATCAAACTGTGAACTAAGAGCATAAAATATCACAGCTGTGGACTTTTCGTATAAATAAAAAAAAGCTTCTATGCTTAAATGTACGAATCTCTACATGAAACTAATCTGAGTGAACGCTGTGTTCACTCAGATCCAAGTTCAAAACCTTTTATGTGCTGTAAACCTGCAAAAATGAACCAGAAATTCTGTCACATCTCATGACAAGCAAGGTGGGGGAAACATAAATAATATCCAACTTCCAAGATTCACACACCACTAAAACTTTGCAGCCACATTGAGGATATTTTTTTCTGAAAATGTACTCATTCCAAAAGAAGCTAGCAGCACAGGAATAAAGAGATTAAAAAGAGCTTGTGGTTTGTCTTTGCACCTGACGACAAAGTAGGTCAGACAAGCACAGCATTAAAATAAGCTAATCTGGCAATCAAAAGCAGACTTAAACACAAATA
Source organism: Melanotaenia trifasciata (assembly GCA_037177355.1). Lineage (NCBI taxonomy): Eukaryota > Metazoa > Chordata > Actinopteri > Atheriniformes > Melanotaeniidae > Melanotaenia > Melanotaenia trifasciata. Next base: position 15,850,501 of record JBAFTB010000027.1, on the reverse strand, counting down.
TCTGGAGACATAACCAGGCAAATACTAATTCAACAAAACAAAAGAGACTAAATTATGCCATTTAAGGGCCAATCCACAGACCATATCCCCTTAGGTTGTTGTCTCTTAGAGCATGCAAGGCCTCCAAAAAACTAAATTAACCAAATACAGTGCCATCTGTCTACCTGTGGACTATTAAGTTGTCAAAAAAGAATTGTGTTGGGCTTGCAACCATTTGACCAGGACACAACATCATAAGTTCTGGGCAAACAGTTTTTAATACTTTTTCACAGATGAATTAATAAATATCTAATGTATGAGACAGTCTCCACAACACATCTCAGAGACAGCTCGTCATCCAGGTCATGATCATCCTGAGAGCTGGAATAAAGGCAACTAGACTTTGTCTTTCTCATCCGAAAAGCTTCTTCAGTTCCGGTTTCGGGTGTATGCGTAACTAACACGATCAGCCCGCGTGGTTACAAATATCTGAGCTGCACGTGGTCGGCCACAGAGGGACCCAGCTGGTGAAGACGATGAAACCGAAACCAGGCAAACCTTACCGCCTAGCAGGTTGGCTCAACTGAAGAGCCCTTTCAGACGACAGGTGAAACATTGGCAAGAACCAAGATTATTCTTATTCCAGCTTTAAACATCTAAATCGAAGAAAAACATCTCATTTAGTGGCTACCATGACATCCAAAAAGAAACATGCCAACTACTTAAACACATACCTCAAAGACACAGTTAAAAAAAAAAGAAAAAAGAACCAAAGTCTAGCATATTTTACTTCCCTCAAAGCTGAAGCTCAAACAAATACAATTTATATTAAGCATTATTATGATCACAATATGATGCAGCATCCATCACACATCAAGTCTAGGCCGACATGAAAGCAGGAATCCTGTGAAAAGAAATAAATTCAATAAGACAGACACTTACACTGCTTTTAGTGTCTAGGGCTGGTTCTTGTGGGTTAACAAAGGCATGGGCAATTTTAATGACGTGCTCCAGCTTCCGGGGCTGCTCCTCAACTTTGGCTGCCAGGAACAACGTGGTCTGGGAAATAATCTATGCAGAGGAGGGGAAACAACTTAATTTCCCAAATACGTAGCACCATGAACTATAGGCCAAAACTGCGTGTGCACTTACATTTCTGTGGAATTTGGTGAAAGAGTGAATCATATAAAACCTATGCATATAAACTATAGCAGTGTTGATAATTAATTGAGATCTGGGTGAGTAGTTAAGGTAAATATGTGAGTGACAAGCAGAAAAACCAACTGTGCGAGCATTAACGTCAGCTAGCTAAACGTAGGTTTAACATCTAAGAAAACCGGTCGTATTATCTAATCCTTAACTTCAAATTAATCAAGAATTTACAGATCTGTTTTTATAACGTAGAGTTACGTATTTAATGCAAACGCAGAACCAATCGGTAATAATTTTTCTCTGTTATAAGAAGACACAAAGCAAACAATAGAATCTGTAATCTATATAGATCAGACAATAGCTAAGTTAGCTAACAGGCCGAAACACCCGCAGCTAGATATAAATATCGATTTACCATGCTTTAATTTAACAAAAGACTCTGTGTCCGACACTGGGAGAATAACATGTGCATGTGAAATGTTAATTTTTAAAATAAAACGAGCCTTGTAATCCCACGCTCGTTGTAAGCTAATGCTAGCAGCAGCTAGCCGGACTGTTTACCGGCTAGCTCTCCTGCGTTTCCGAAAGGATACACGTTGAGTCTCTGGCCTATATCTTGGATTAAGTTAGCGGCTTGCTGCCTGTATGAGAGCTCCCTGTCGGCTTCTATTCCGCAGCGCCGAGACGGTGTGTTTTCGAGCTGCTCCCGGGTAAAGAGCCATTTCGTAGAGGGTCCCCGGTGCACCGCCATTACGCTCCCACAGCGAAGCCCGACGGGAGGGAGTGGGACGACTGGGGCACCGGAAGAATGAAATGAAAAGTTTAAAAACCGGTAATTAAGTGTCGGAACAGCTCCCTCTAGCGGCCGGTGGTGCACCAATACGTACTATTAATATAATCAATATGACTGTTTTTGCTTAATTACATAATTTAAGATTAATTGCTTTGAGTGTTTTTAACCATGTAAGTACTATGGCCAGAAACTTTTATTTTAATAAAAAATATATTGCAAAATTAAAATTTGAAATGAATATTTTTCTACTACTTTCGTTTACTAGTCAATTATTTTCATTAATTATTATCTACAGCTAAATAAATCCAAGAAGAAAATAACAGAGAAATAAATACAGAGATTTAAAAAAAAGTTTAGAAAAAAAAAACACCAATTAAACAGACAATTAAATGAAACGTAGATAGTTAGGGGGTATTGATAAAAAGGTCAATTTAAAACAGCTATAAATGCAATTTCAATTTATCCCACATTTAATAAATGACTTAATAAAAAACTATACTAACTGGTTTACATATAAATGATATAAAACGCCTCAGAAAATCATTCATGCACATGTGCACTTTAACTGCACATCTTGTGCCTTTGGGTCAGTTTTCATTTTGAAAGTCTTTAAAAGTGTAATTTCTTCTTAGCGTGTTTGGTCTCCCATTTTTGTTGTTATATTTATAGTCAGAGAATTTAATTAATTCACTTCTTAATTAACTCAACATTTGTCTCCGACAGGAGAAATACGCCGTAACTAAATCATAGAAGAAGAGATGAAATACCCAGATTCACCACTAGAGGTCACACGTGTACTTTTTCTTTTCTTAACGAGTCATAATTTTCCATAACAGCATATTAAGATAACAGCATCTCTTTCATGAAACTTTATTCTGTACGATCACCTGTTATTTTCCTGGTTTCCATAATCCTTTACTTTGATTTCAGATATAATTTCCTCATCATCTTTATTTTCTATATAGAACAAAGATCTATTTTTGGAAGTGAAAGCAGATCATTCCGAATTTAAGGGCACACGTTGATTACTTCGTATCTTCCACTAAATGGAGGTAAAACGCAATGTCAGAGTTTATAGCTCAGCAGCGTTTAATTACTCTTGTCTCGTGCTCTCAATTTTACGGTATTTCTATTTGTGTACCACAGAAAAAAGGTTCATTAAAACTGCTTAAAATCTATTTATTCACAAGGAAATGTTATGGTTTACTTATTTTCTGAACCGTGCGCCTCACATCAGCTCGCACAAACCACATGGGACAGATGTTCTCTTTGTGGATGCTGCTCGCAGGGCGCGTGACCCAGTACAAGTAACAAGACTTCGTTTCGACTCGAGCGAAGTCTCGTGAACTCCTCAGACTTTAGTAATTAGAAACCAAGTGTGGTTGTTTCTAAACGTCACAAATCGGAGTCTTTTGCCCCTATCATTCTGCACATTTCTTTTCCAGATTGTGCGCGAGATATTTTGTGAAGTTTGTTAGTTTTTAGAAATACTACATCCGGTCACGACCTTCAAAAGTAAAAGTCTTGAGTACGAAACGCGGTTCACTGTTTTACTAGCTTAAAAAAGTCAGAAAACATTGTTATGAAAATATATCAAGTAACCTTTTTTTATTTAGACTTTTTACTTCTTAAAGGAAACTCACAGGATTTTACTGTACACAGATAAAATTCATGAACATACATACTTGAAAAATGCTTATAAACTTTTCATAAGACATATAAATGAGAAAGTGAAATTTAAACAAGATGAAAATAAATATTTTAAAGTTAAAAGATAGACAACAAATTAATATAAAAGTAATAAAAAAAA
>JBAFTB010000027.1:15794579-15829957 GCA_037177355.1 Melanotaenia trifasciata | reverse complement strand
TATATATATATATATATATATATATATATATCATAGTCATATCATAGACAAAGTTCAAGAAAGTTATAGGATCTAATACCGGTGCCAACCTGTAATGCCGCAATATAAATTTAGATGAGTAATTTTACTGCCATCATCAACTCTGGTTCATATTAAACTTTTTTTCTCATTTACAGTATGCCTTTAAAACTTTAAAAACTCTGGGACCTAAAGGGTTAAATGTGAGGCCATCGATTTTAAAACTAGCTCACCCAACAGGACAATGATCCCAAACACAGCAGATCTACAACAGAATCACTCAAAAAGAAAATAATCAAGGTGCTTTTAATCTACGTGACTGTAGATCAAACAAATCATTGCATTGAAGAATTAACCATGAAACTTAGTCTCACCATCTGTCTGCTTGGTAACTGATCAGTTTCTTTCCTTTTCCTTCTCAGAGCTTGTGTCATCCTGGGTGTGATTTTCATCCTGTCCTCCATGTGCATCCTGGGAAAGGCTATCCACGACCTGGCCACCAAACTGCTGCCTGAAGTGGTGAGAATTTGTCAACCACAAACATAAAACACAAAGATCCTGAAGTCTGGGAAGTTTCACCAACCTGAATACTATGAATACATGTAGTTTTCCATCTCAGTACAGGCTCATTCATAATCCCTGTTAACCTTGATGAACTCTACCCAAGCGTTTAATGCATAATCAGATATTACAGCGGAATTTGTAGTTATTTTTAAAGCCTTTTCCAGACAATAACAAGCATTTTGTCCAGCCGGGATGACGACTCTCCTCTCCCTGCTGTAATGCCAACTGTCTGCCAGAGATGAGGATTTCAGAATTAGAAAAAGCCCCGTTGACTTAGTGCTTGAATCTAATAATATCTGTATTTCGCAGCATCCAAAAACAACAACAAGCAGACAGCTCCTGTAGTCGCGTATGAGATTTACATGAAGCTGGTTTATTCGTCCACGTCTGGCCTTGTTGAATTGACAGCAGATCTGATGCGAGAGCATACGCTCACATTTGGCCATAAAGTTTGATCGCTGGATGGCTGGCAGTTCGGATCCGGCTGAGGTCGATGGCATTGTCTTTTAGGAAACAAATCAAAAGAGGACAGCTTTATTTAGTCATGATTATAAAAGAAGAAGAGAAATTTAATGTCCTATTTGGAGGTTGGAACTTTCCAGGAGTTGCATTCAGATTCAGTTTAGCCTTCTTTCTGTGACGTTACTTAATTTGTCTGAAAAGTCTAATCTTCCTCATCACAAACCATGTGAGTGAGATTTGTCCTGATTTTATTGGCAGCGACCAACAAGCCACAGATGTTGCTTAATCCTAATTAGAGAACACATGTATGACTTGACAATGAAGTCTCACCCACATCGAACCAGGAAGTGAGCAGAATAAATTAAAAAAAAATCCCTGAAATTAAAATAGATTTTGGTGGGCTCTGTATCATTTTATCACCTCAACATACCAACCACTTTGAAGACTAATACTTTGCAGAAATCCCAGCTGATTATGTCTCTGGGTTTCTGGAAGTTTGGCACATCTAGCCACTGGGATTGTTGCCCATTCCTTAAGACAAAATTGCTCCAACTTCTTCCATCTGGATGAGTCATATTGGGGTTGTAATCTTTAAATAATACCACAATTTCTAAATCAGATGGAGGTCTGGACTTTGACTGGTCATTCCAAGAGATTTTCATGTCCAGTCCATCAATGCTAGTTTAAACAAATAGTTTTGTGGTGTAGTAGCATGTACAGAAATATTAGGTCCAACAGATCTTTGTTTAATTGCAAATCTTCAGCCAACTTCTGCCAACTAGCTTTAGCTGTCTACTTATTATTCTTTAAGTTTTGTTTAGGGACAGTGTCTAAAAGATGCTCAGATTTACAGTAGAACTCAGCAACTAAACTAAAGGTTGAAAAGCTCCAAGATGGAGCAGCCTGACATCTGACTGAGTAGCTCAGGTTTTAGAGGACTGAGGCTGAACACCTGGAATCCTTCTGCAGGGCCATCAAACCTCCTGATTGAAAGACTTTTCAGCTTCTGAAAGATAATGAAGGACTAAGAACTGTTCCAGAGCCTGCAGGGCTGTGTATGAGGATAGCTCAGGGTGATGGACAACTGGCTGAAGTTCAGCAAGTTTCAGGTTCAACTACCAGAAAGGATGGAGTAATCAGTTTCAGCTCAAAGATCAGTAAGTGATCTGTGAGCTGATAAGCCACAACACAGTTAGCCACTAGATAACACAATTAGCTAGAACACAACACAGTTAGCCACTAGATAACACAATTAGCTAGAACACAACACAGTTAGCCACTAGATAACACAATTAGCTAGAACACAACACAGTTAGCCACTAGATAACACAATTAACTAGAACACAACACAGTTAGCCACTAGATAACACAATTAGCTAGAACATAACACAATTAGCTACAACATAGTTAGCCACTAGATAACACAATTAGCTACAACACAGTTAGCTACTAGATAACACAATTAGCTACAGTACAGTTAGCCACTAGATAACACAATTAGCTAGAACACAACATAATCAGCTACAACACAATTAGCTATGCTACAACACAGTTAGCCACTAGATAACACAATTAGCTATGCTACAACACAGTTAGCCACTAGATAACACAATTAGCTACAACACAACACAGTTAGCCACTAGATAACACAGTTAGCTATAAAACAATTAGCTACAACACAGTTAGCCACTAGATAACACAATTAGCTAGAACACAACACAATCAGCTACAACACAGTTAGCCACTAGATAACACAATTAGCTAGAACATAACACAATTAGCTACAACACAGTTAGCCACTAGATAACACAATCAGCTACAACACAGTTAGTCACTAGATAACACAATTAGCTACAACACAATTAGCTATGCTACAACACAGTTAGCCACTAGATAACACAATCAGCTACAACAGTTAGTCACTAGATAACACAATTAGCTACAACGCAACACAATTAGCTATGCTACAACACAGTTAGCCACTAGATAACACAATTAGCTAGAACACAACACAATCAGCTACAACACAGTTAGCTACAGCACAACACTTAGCCACAAAATAATTAACAACACAAAAGCTGCAATGTGCAAAGCTTTTTTTTATTATTATTCTTTTTCTCAGAAGTTACACCACACAAAGTTGCACCACAGAAAGTAAGCAGTAATAAAAGTTACTACCTGTAACAGGCAATAACTCTTTATTTACACATCACAGGTTACAACATTTATAATAGTGCATACCGAAACTAATGAACGTTTTTTACCATTAGTGTTTTACTCACTTTTCAAGCTTTTTCAAAAAATTTCTTACTTTTTATCCAATAGGACTGAAAATTGCCCACTTCGTGTGGTGCAACATCCATTGTAGCTTTTGTGTTATGGCTTATTGTGTTGCTGTGACAATTCTGGGCTACCATACTTTTCTCATCTACATATCATTCTCACAAGTCTTGGCTTTCAAGACAAACACACAACAGAAACTATTTCCATGTTTCAACTTTTTCCTCATTTTCAGTTATTTATGCTAATATTTACCTGCTATCCTCACTAAACCAACTCCAGCTCAGCTGCTTTTTCGCGCCACCATGCATCAAAAAGATCTTCTTGGCTTTATTCCAGCCATAGAGGAGCATTATTTACTTTTTTTTAGACACACATATAACTTTCTGCTCACTTATTGATGTTTGGCTGCTCCTAATTGGACATTACTGTCAATTTGCTCTCTCATGAGGAGGAAGTGGCCTTGTCTTAATTTCCAGGTCAAAATAGAGGTCTCTTAGCAACATTGTAGTGATAGTAATGTTTTTTATGATGTAAATATAATGAGTCTAAATTAACACTACATTTTGCGGCTGGTTTGTAAACCTCCTGGACGGGATATAAATACACTGAAAACAATTTACTCCACAGTTACAGACTACTGTTGACAATATAAGCAATGACTTTTGAGAGCTTTATGGATTAAATGAATCCTATAAGATCAAACTCTGACTGGAGGTATTTTATAGTTTTGATTATTGAAGAAGAGGAACAGTAGATCTCAGTATCACCTTTGTAGAGGTGGTAGCTAACATCAGATAAATTCTGACAAAGGTTGAAACAGGGAGGAAAGGGAAGACCTGGGAAACTGGGGAAGGGGAAAAGTCACAGGTAGCTTTGATTTGCTTTTACAAAAAAACATTTTTCAAAGCCCAAGTCAGACGAGATTAATTTTATTCTGTTTCTTGCATTTTTTCTCATTAAGACTGCAAGTGTGTGAAGTTGCTGCTGCTGATGGTTGAAGAATGTCACAAATCTCAGGTGTGAAGACTCAGGAGGGTTCACACTTCTGCAAATAGCTTTATCACCCTGTTGCTAGGCAATAGTCATCGCTGTAGAAACTCTGGAGCTCTGAACAGGATGAAGAGAAATAGATACTATTGTCTGAGCTGCTTCTACATTTGGATTAGATTAATCTGAGGCTGTTTTTAGCTCTTGATAAAACTTGGTCATTTATATGTAAAGCACTTGATTCTTAGCCTTTAGCTAACTCAGCCTAGAAATTAAATGAGGGTTTTCAGATCCTCTATTGATTAACTGGATCGACTATGTTTTTCTTCTGTTGCTGAGACAGACGGACGTAATACCCACCGAGCATCAAAGCATAAACACAGGCAGAAGGAAGGAACAGCGAGGCAGACAGATTTTTTTTTTTTTCTTCGTCAGCCTGCTCTTCATCTCACCAAACTGAGTTCTGCTGAAGTTAAATATAGTTGTTGATGCCTCATAGCCTTCCTCTGTGTGCCGGTGTTGGAAATTTATGTTATTCTCACCACCTCCCACTCTTCCTTCACTCTATGAAATGCTAATAAGGCAAGCAGCTGCTTAAATATGCAGTTAGACAGAGAAGGAGGTGGGGGTGGAGGAGGAAACTGTGGTCGGATGTTTGGTTTGACACCTGACTGCTCTGCTCTGATCCTCTGTGGCTAATTAATGTCAGTAAGCTTCCAAATACAAAAAAACCCTTTAACCCCCAGCAGAGGTTTTCACATTTCACGTCAGTTTAGCTCTGCAGTGACCTCTGAGATCTGTGAGATTCTGAGGCCCTATAAAATCCATTTAAAAGCCAGAGATAAACTTTTATAATTCATGATGATCACACAGGTTCTAGTTACTGAATCAAAGTTTTTAAAATGAGCTTGAGTTTTTTCATTTTGTTGTTCTATTTTTTCAGGTTTAAATTTCAGGTTTAAATCCAGACTTTTTTCCTCAAAGCAGAGGTGTTTTTGTTTTTTCTTTGGATGAATTTTATGCTTCAGTGGTGTTCAGATTCTGCACAGATCTGTAGCTGTAAAACATAAATGTCAAATTCTGTATTTATATTCTACACAAATAAAGACGGATCTCGTAATTTGATTCCTGATTATGTCTCTGTGGGATTCCCTGTCATAAAAGTTTATTTCAGCTGACTGGAAACAAATCTGCACTAAATGACTCCCTGCAGATTGATTTGTTGTTGACAGTACAAGTGTTGTGATGACTTAATTCCACAATTAATTGTGGTATTAAACATCAAGATTAATTAATCACAAAGATCCCTCATTATCACAGCTTGTTCATTAAACAAAAACAAAGTTAAACAACATCCACATGTTGCAGCTTGTGTTTTTGTTCCATGTGAGTTGCAGAAGAGGTGAGTTAAGGTGGATTAATGCTCGTGCAGCGTCTTCGTGCGGTTGGTTACAGCGTAGCTGACGCTGGTGAGTTTGCTCTCGCACTTGAGCGTAGGGGGTGTGCGTCGTTTTGGTGTTGTGTTGCAGTTTTTCCTCCTAATCTGAAGGTGGCAGCAGGGGTGGTATCGGCCAGTAAACTCACCATGTCGGAGTTCTTTTGATGGTTAACTTTAGTTTGGTAGGTATTTTCTGTTTAAAAGAACAATGACGTCCAGCATGGTTCAGTGTCTTTATTAGCTTGTGGAAGAAAACGAAGAAATAATTCGATCAGCGTCTCATCAACTTGATCCACGAGTTATTGTTCTTAAAAACGGTGATTACCACACAAATTCAGCAAGAAGATCCAGATATCCGGTAACACGTGATCCCAAGCTGACCAATCACAAGGGAGTACCCCCGCGTAACCGTCTGCGTAGCAGGGGTGCACGTCAGGTCTGGAAGAGGTGCGCATTGACCCTACGGCGGTTACGCAGACACTGTGCGACCAGAAATCCGCCATTAGAGTTGGAAAGTACGGCAGAGGAGGAGCCATTCCCTCCAAACATACAGATTAACGCACCATTGTCAGATTTCTTTGCTTAAAGAGAAAAAAGACCAGAGGTCATTGTGCTCACCAGCCTGTAAAACAGGACATAGGACATAGCTTTCCAATGGTGTATAATGTGTGGAGGTACTTTGAAGGTCGACTGAGTAAAATACATACAGTATTTATTTGTCATGTACCGTCCAAGGGACATCTGGTACCAACAGATTAAAGCCAAAAATGTCAATCCCCAGTCCTTGAGAACAGCTGTCCTAACTTCCTGCTCCAACACACCTGATTTAAATTAAATGGATCCAACAGCTTCTTGTGCAGAATGACCCATTCATTCTGAATTAGGCCTTGGTACCAGAACCGGCCCTAGACACTTTGGTGCCCTAGGTGAGGTTATGGTTAGGTCCCAGTGGTGAACAGAATCCACCAACACCACTTTATCCTCCAAACATACTTTGTTTCTGAGGCCAGAAGTTCAGTATCACAGACAGCTGCTCTGATGTGAAGAGTTAGTTCTGCTATGCAGCCATGGCTTGTGGGCTGTGGTCATGTGACTGCAAAGCTATGTTTGATTAGTGGAAACGCAGCAACGTAAAGATTTGGCAAAAAGGAGCGCGTGACCCAACATTTAGCTTTAAAGTCAGGTAGGGGGCCACAAAATATCATTGCGCAGGCCTGGATTTGACCCGCGGTTCGCAAGGTTGAGACCTATTAACTATAGCATCATTATGTGTAAAGTCTGTGTTATTCCAGCTTAGCTAGCCTCTGGCTAGTACAGATTAAAAGTAACAGCATTTTTAACGTCATATAAAACCACATACCTCTACACTGGAACCTCTTTTCTAAACAATCTAAAAGCCGCTCCTGAGCGCTTAGATAGGTTGTTGACGTCTGCCAACATTAACCTCTACTTGAGCTATTGCAAGGAGCGGCTCTGCTTGATCCTGGTCCTGGTTTAAACCTAATGGACTTGACACATGGGAGGCAACCAACGACAGTGACAGGCGAAACTCATCGCCACCCAGGTGAAACCCAACACATGGCCTCAACAATTAGCAGCGGCAGCATCACACATCGCGCTCTTCGATCGCTTTTGATTGGCTATGATATTGGAAGGAATTTCGACATTTTCAGAGCAGTCCGTGACAGACAAGGCATGACGGATGAAGAGTCAGAAGATTTTGCTCAAGTTGACAGAAATCTTGCTGTTGACTCTGTTGTACAAAGAGAAAGACAAACAGCTTGGTGAATATCATCATTTCTTGGCAGACCTCAAGGCTGATCCGCATACAGGACCTACGTACGGACAAATTCACCTTGCCGCCATGCGGCTGCCTTTTATTTACATCTCTATAATCTTTGTGTGAATTATTGTGAATGAGAAAGTCCGATACAGTTCTAAAATGATCTGTTCCTCCATGTTGAAAGTGTTTGCAGACTGCACTGTCTAGCCTGCTCTCAGCTCATTGGTCAGACAATGAAACCCTCGCTGGTCGGCTGTAGTGCCATGCGAAAGCTACAAAAATAGAACATTTTTCTATTTTTTTGTGACGCGTCGCAAGCCCCTATGTGCACCTATAGATGAACAAGCGCAACATTTCACAAGCAGGAATGTTGCCAGTCGCTTGCCAGTAGAAAAAAGGTTCTGTGTAATAGGAATTCAAACATTTATTTTTATCTGGTAGTACTGAGGAGTCTGAATTATGGACCAGCTGATAGGATAAAAGAGACTGGCTGATACTCAAGTATAAGCAGTTAATCGGACTGATAACTATGTTCAAGTTCAACATCAGCTGGGAAAAAAAAAAACCTTTTTACCACTGAATTTATCTGCTTGTCAATTTTCCGATCAGGGTTTGGGCAACAACAATAAAACGTCATCACTCTGGGAGCCTGACTAGAGCTGTAAAAGTTTTAAGACAACAGAATTATTTATAGAAAAATAATTTCTCGTACTACTTGACACTACAAACAAAACGTGAATTGCTCCACATTTAAATATAGAGTGGATTTTTTTTTGTTTAAAGCAACACTAAAGAAATTTTACAGATTTTCTCAGTAATGCGCCCCCAACGGCTAATCCAGCATCCATCTTGCATCCTACCTGTTCTGTGAGATCTCTCCACCCAGTAAAAAGCAGTTCTATGTACTCATGTCCTTTCGCTTGCACTGCTTCACTCTCTCTCTCTTTCTTTTCCTCTCTTCCACTGAAAATGTCTCCTTGCATTTTTGTTTTTGCTGAGGAAGCCACGGTGTGTGTTCAAAATGGCTGGTGTGTTTATATCTGCTTGCTAGTGGTGTGTAAAGCGAAACTCAGCTCTAACATGTGAAGTGCAGTTTCTCAACCTCAGAAAAATGTGCATAATAAATGTCACTGTGCTTTCAAATGAGTCAAGAACATGGAATTTTAAGCAAAGTTGGAAAGTTAAATAGTGTGAATTTAAATCTGATTGCAGGAAGAAAGAAGACAAACTGATGGATGTCCACCATTCTCCTTTGTAGTTTGTGTCATGTTCTTCTTTATTTTGATTCAGGATGTTGTTTCATCGTTAAAAACATCACATTATTAGGTTGCTGATGCATTAGATTGGATATTCTGGCACCGTTCCAAGTTTTTACCTGTGGAAACGCAAGAAAGTTGTACCGTCCGGCTTAAATTACATGAAGAAAAAGTACTCCAAAGATTGATCCCTGAGGAACGCCACTTCTGGATTTAACCTTTGCTTCATCATTAAACAGATCAATTAAAGAAAACTGAACGAGTCTGAATCAATTTCTCTAGTTGTCTCTTTTTTTTGGACAAAGAATCGGTTCTTTTTGCTGAACAATGCGTTCAGCTCTAAACAATCTTAATATGAAGGTCTCAGCACTGATTCAGGTCTATATATCACGCTGATGTTTTCACCCCATCTCCTCTTTAATCTCTTGCAAAGTAGCTTTTCATGGCTCCAAGGCCGTAGTGCAATATTAATGCTGCCGCAGAGGCACTAAGTGCTCTGCAGCTCCCTTTCTCTTCTTTCATCCACCCCTCCTCCTCCAATCATCCTTTGTGCTGTAACATTTCCCATGTTGTTGACACTCTCTGAGGTTCACTTTAAAACACAACAGCAAAGTCATTTTCAAATTCTTGAAAAGCACAAGGACACATCAGAAGATATTGGCAAATAAATCTGTGCTCTGGAGAGCAATTACTGTAGGATAACTGGAGGAAATAGTTCAAATGAGAAGCGTTTGATAGAGAATGAACAGAATGGGGTGTATGGAGGAGTGAGGGTTGATCATGGCTGAAAATCTGGTGTCATGTTTAAAAACAGACGAGTGAACAGATTGAGCCTTCAGTACTGAGCTGAGTTCTGCAGTCGGGGTGCAGCTGTCTTGAGAGTCGCTGTAGTGTTCAGATTATAGATTCAGGAGCTGGCCACTTTATTAGGTACCCATTTCAATTACTCATTATTAAAGATAGTTCACATGGCAGCATCGCAATGCATTTATTCATCTAGAGACACGATCTAGACTAAAGTTAAGGTTAAACTGAGCATTGGAATGAGGAAAAAATAGATTTAAGTGACTCTGAATGTGGCGTGGCTGTTGGTCTGAGTATTTACTGGGATTTTCACACACAACCATCTCTAGGGTTTACAGAGAATGGTCTGAAGAAGAGAAAACATCCAGTTAGCAGCAGTTGTCTGGATCAGGATGTCTTGTTGATGTCAGAGGAGAATGGGCAGACTGGTTGGAGATGAGAGAAAGGCAACAGGAAGTCCTGTCAGCACTGGTTCCAACCAGAACAGCATCTCTGGACACACAACATGTTCAACCTTGAAGCGGATGTGTCCTAACGTATATTATATAAAAACAGCTTCAGTTAAGATGAAATCTTTATCGACCTTTTCATGACAGACTTCATATAATTTATGTTTATTTACTTTTTTCTTTGTGAGATTTTAGGTGATGTTCTTTTAAAACTTCAGATTAGAAACTGGTGCATTTTAAGGGATTAAACCATGAAACCTTCTTTGTCTCTCTCAGGATGACTTCCTGTTCAGCGTCTCCATCGTCAGTGGCCTGGTGTGCATCACCCTGGCTGTGATTAAGTTCATGCTCGGCAAAGTGCTCACGAGTCGAGCTCTTATCACCGATGGTAGGTGCATGTTCACGTATCATAAATACTCTGAAATATTTTATAAGGAAATCAGTGTTTCCTGTTCAGATGTCTGTCGACCTGCCCGGTCAGACGTAATAACTTCTTACTGGTGTTTGTTGCCCAGCTATAATGAGATGACCCCCCCCCCAGAATGTGACATACATAGGAGGTATTTCAAGCATCCATCACACCGTCCCCCTCGTTGTTCTCTATCAGAGATAACAAAAACACGAGCACTGAACTCTCAACGGGTTTCTGGGGCTGAATTGCAGCCTCGAAGGCCTCCCATCAGCTGACTTTATTTACAAAAGAAACATGAGTCGACTGGATTTTCTTCTTTTCAGGATTCAACTCCCTTATTGGGGGGATCATGGGCTTCTCCATCCTCATCAGTGCTGAAGTGTTCAAGCATGAGCCCAAGGTGTGGTACCTGGATGGGACAATAGGCGTCCTCATCGGCCTCATCATCCTCGCTTATGGAGTCAAGTAAGTAAAAATAATGTGATAAAGATTATTTACAGATAGATTTAGTAGAGTCATTTGGTTTATTCTGCATTTATCTACACAAATAAAAAACAGTAAAACAAGAAAATATCGACATATTATGAAGGATTTTAGTTTTAAAACTTACTGTCGTATATGCAGTTGAAACTTAACTTAAAGGTGCATTTAGTGTGTTTTATCCTAAAACATTTTCACCACAAGGGGGCAGAGTTTCACCAGACAAATTCTGTTTACTTTTCTGTGTCAGATTAATTTATGGTTTTTAAGTCTACAATGTTTTTTTTGCTTGTAATAGAGAAGGGAAAAAGCTAAAGGGGCAACACACCCTTGAAATGTTTTTTAAGCTGTAAACATGTTATGAAAACTACCTACGCTGATGTTAAAATGAACCTTTTAATTTTCTTTATTGCAGTTTTGAGGGTTAAAATGAATAAAAATGCCACATGCCGATTCAGACCTGGTTTAGTTTTTCAGCGCTTATTGCTGCCATCAAAACAGAAAATTAGGAGATAAAATGATTCATTTTCTCAGTTTTTACAGTTAACATGTTTAATTTATACTAAACTCAGTGAAATCTAAGATTTAAAGTATTTGAAATTCACAGTTTAAACATCATGTTGATCAAAGGTTTGACCTAAAATAAAAATGGTTTTCATGGCTGCAGGCTGCTGCTGGACATGGTCCCCCGGGTCCGACAGACCAGGAACTACGAGCGCTTTGAGTGATGGATCACAGAGGAAAGGGTGGAGGGATGGATGGAGGCCGACTGAATGACGGACAGGACAGGGACTGTAGAGAAGCTCCCCACAGTCTCTCCACAGACAATCACATTCAGTCAAGGTGTCAGTGAAGGCATCGTTAAAGTGGACAGCGACAGCAGCAACAGATGAAAACCCTTCGGCACCTTTTAATTGTTTTAGTTTCAGTGTACATACATCTACATCTTCACAGTGACCGGCAGCCTGCTGTTTTCATGCCTCCATATTTAAAATGGAGGATCACGGAGCCGCGAGAGGGAGTTGTAGACAAGAGACGAGCTCAAGCTGCAATGTACTGGAGATAAATGGGGCTCCGAGAGCCCGTAACTCCATAAAAGCAACAGATGGTTGTACAGCAGCTTGATTTATAATACCTCAGTTTCACCTCATGGCCCTGTCACAACACAGCAGATTATTTTTCCCATGGTTCCCGGCGGCCTTTGCTCAGCTGTGCTGTAAAATGTTGCAGCGCAGGTCAAACTGATGGATGTAGCAGTGGATTATTAATGGTTCTTACCTTTTTATTACTACTGAGAGGATATCAATATAAGGCCCATTTGGCAAAGGGAGCAGGTACATGAGTACATGCTGAAAGGCACAATGTTTATGTGGGCACCGCTTCAAGCAGCAGCTCATGTGCTGAATGAAAATCATCATTTCTGGCATCCAGGTCCACACCACAGTCTTGACCCGACTTCCCCTCAACTGTGGAGGGAAAATATCCACATTTAGTAGCAGTTTGTCTCCCATAAATGAGGCTCCTACAGTTTATAAGTTAATTTTCTTAAAATATAACGAAGGCACAGCTTTCTGAAGTAATCAGGCATCAGTTTAGAGACCACAACATTTTACTTTATGCTTCCACTTGTGAATAAGTGTGCTGCATTCACTTGAAAAAAGGAAACCAAAAAGTCTTTCTGTAAATTAGTTAAATTATTTTTACAATTTTTTTGTATTAACTAGATAATTTACAACAAAAAAGCTCAATGAAATGAAAAAGCAGATTTTCTGAAAGAAGTAATTTTTTTTTTACAAAAATAAATAAATAGAAATGTTTTCCCAAAGAAAGAAGTTTCTCTAAATCAATTTTTTATGAAAAAACTTTAACAATTAAAGAAAATTTCCCCCAGCAGAATCATTAAAATCTTCATCAAATTTTCTGAAATATAGAGAAACGTTTTCCTCAAAAAATCTTTTTATGACTTAAGACAAATTTCATAAAAAAGCTTTTTATAAATTAATGAGGACCCCCCCCTCCAAAAAAAACGTATGTTATTCTGAAAAAAAAGCAGAAAAACTGCTTTTTTGGGAGAAAAGATCAACATTTTGTCCCAAAAAGCAGATTTTCTGAAATGAAGAGAAACCTTTCCCCCAAAATTTTGTTTTTCTATATGAAGATAATTTTTCAAAAGATCGGATTTTGTGAATTATCAAGATCAACAAGATTTTATTTATAAAAAAATTGTCAGTAAAACTTGTATAGAAAATAACTAATGGTTTTATTTATTTATTTATCGTTCAAAAATTCTTGTTAACATAATTTCTAAAATATCTAAAAATTTATTTTTTTGTATCGAATTTGTAAAAACTTTTCTTTTTTCAAGTGAATGCGACATGTTTCTGTTAACTTAGGAGTTTTTTTGTGCTGAAATTTTTCAGATGCGGAAATGCAACAGCTTGTTTTTGTTGGGGAAATACCCCCAAACATACAGTGTGTAGTGTGGTACTGAACCCTGAAATACACACTTATCCATTATCGTGTCAAGTTGCACATCCTTCTTGCATCCTTCCCTCCTGGGATGCAAGTGGAGGAAGCCAGGACTCAAGGAAAGAGAAGTGGAAGAGTCATTTTAAACATTTAAATATGATTAACATCGTCTTGTACATACCGCTTTCATGAATCTTACTTTAACTCACAGCTTTAGAAACTGAAAATGCACTGAGAAACCTCCTGAAAAGGACAAACCTGACCAGCTTCATTTACCCTCCCCAGTCCTCGCTCCTCCAGGAATTTAGCCAACATTTCTTTTCACATCACAGGAGGAACACTCCTGAACAAAATTTTAAGATGCCCAAACAAAAAACATGAGCAAGAGAAAGAAAAAGAAAGAAAAAAATGCATTTAAACCAGGCCTTCAAACTCATTTTAGTTATTACAGCCCAGTTTGATGAGGCTGGACCAGTAAAATAACAGCATGTTAACCTACAAATAATAAAAACTCCTCACTTTCTTCTTTGTTTTTAGTACAAAGAAGTACTTTAATAAGATGTTTACATTTGATAAACAATCCTTTTAGGAAAGTTATTATGAACCTGCGTGCAATTTCAACAATATTTTACCTCATATCATCATTTACATGTGAAAACAGTTTATAAATCACAAACAATCTCTGGTATCTGGAACTGAAAAAGTTCCAGATATTAGTATTTCACATTATAATTACGGAAACTTCTGAAGTTCTCAAAATTATTTTAAATTTACATCTATGTACATTTCCGTGTGTGAAGTAATCGTGACCACCTGAACTGACTCACCTCATCATGATAATACTATTATAACAATAGTATTATAGTACTAGTACTAATACGTCAGACAGATAAAACATATAACATGTTATCCTCCTGCTTTGGACACATTTTATACTGAAACATAAACCAATTAAATCACATGTGGATTAATTAGGAATTACTATTGCTTTTATTAAAAAAAGAAAAAAAAAAAAAAGGAAGCCATTTTTACATTTACCAAATTCATTCTGGGCCGGATTGGAGCTTCCGGTGGGCCGGTTTCGGTCCTCGGGCCGTTTATTTGACATCCATGATTTAAACTGAAATAGGCTGTTCATCAGCTGTTCAAAAGACCAAGGCAAAAAAAGCCACGTAACATTACTCAGTCGTGAGTAGCTTAACCATTTAAGTTGATCACTTCAAAATTTGTTTAGGTTTAGGAATGCTTGATCCGAGTGCGTCCAGGAGGCTGGTGGGAATGTTTAGCATTCCTAATTGTTTTCAATGGGACTTTTTGACTGTCGATCAGGGGAACCCAAAAGAGAAACGCTACTTTCCAGGAAGAAGTCCAGCAAGAGATTGTTTTTTATTCATAAAGCCCTTTTCTTGCAGCTGCTCTCTTTTTGTTATTAGGTTGCAGTCAGCAGCTGGGGTCCAGGATCGGTCTCCATCTTCGCAACAGGCCTTACTTGTGCAGCAAAAACAGAAAGGAGATCATGAGAGTGTGAATACTGTACCGGTCTTAACATTTTATTCAGAAAAGTGAATCTTAAAGAAGTGAGTCTATCATGTGTGCAGGAAGGATCCCCAGTCAGTTTAACACACCGGTATTGTGCATCGAACTACAGTGTGAGGCGTTCACTGCCTCAACCTTCATCTGCATCCATCAACACTTTAAACGGAGTTTACGTCATAAAAAGGGAAGCTCGACTCCACATCGGTGTCCAGTAGCTGCTTCTTGTTCAGCAAACTGTGACTAAATAAACACATTTATTGTTCTTGCCTCTCAGCTGAAATGAGTCAATATTTATCAGGAGTCCGTGGCGTCGGCTCTTATCATGAGCTGCTGTTTGCGTTGGGCTTTTAAAGGACAACTCCTCATTTTTCTGGCAAATGAAAACAGTTAACATACGAAGAAGTGGCAAGGTAATAAAAACTGATACCTGCTAATCATTTACTCCATCCCGACTCACTGGTTAACAGCCCGTTTGTTTTTTTTCCTCTTAATCCTCCACACACATCGTAATCGAACATAAATTATTTATCATTTTTGATCAAATCTATTTTATTTATTTATTTATTTTTGACCACGGCAAGATATTTTCTGTTGCCTGGGGCAATGTTGTGCAAAAAAATACAAAAAAAGAGAAAATTATTTGTTAAAAAATCATAAAACAAATGTTGGAGCAAGAAAAACATCCGAAAATCCTCCAAAAGACTTGATATTCCTACTCACCAGGAACCTGCTGCTTCCTCCTCTTGCTTCCTCCTCTTCATCCTTTTGGGAAATCCCACCACTGGTTCGCTCTTTTCTTGCTTTATTATTTTATTTGCACAGATAGAACAATAATACTGCATTTAAAGACAGTTTTTCTGCACCAATACATGAAATAACTTAAAATTACATCCAAATAGTGCTGTCAAGGTCACGCTTGCTGCACAACGTTGTCACCGAGCAACAAAAAAACAGGATTTCTGAAAATGTAAAAAAAAAAAAAAAAAAAAACTCATCATACACATGTATTATTATTCATGATTCATGTCATTTTAAATATGATTGAGGGCAAAAATAGTCCGTTTATCCAAGTCTTACAAACTTTGATCCAGTCAAAGTGTTGTTTTCAGGGGATATAAAACAAATATCACGTTTTATTTCTTACGTAGTTTCTAAATGTAATCACTGAGACAGTTTAAGATCATATTGTGTCTTTCATACCTAATTTTAGCTGTGAAAACCTGTTTAAAAATATCGCTGTACCAGTTCACACACTAGAAATGAGCTGTCTCAACATAATGTAAAACCACTAAACGAGAGAAGATTCAGACAATAACGCAGTGAAATAATCTGCCGGCAGTTAGATATTCACACTTAATGAGATTTCCTGATATCTGATGTTAAACATTCAATCTTCAAAACCAGCCAGTCAGTGTTTCATTTGGTGCCGTTTCTCTCATTTTGAGGGAAAAGATCTTAAAACATGACGATTCTTCGGAATTGATGAATTGCTAATGTGGTTGGTAGAGCAGGTTGGCAGTTCAACGCTGGCTCCATGCTGGTCAATCGGTCCTTGGGCAAGACTTCCCCCACCTTCTCTCTACGCTGGTGTATGAATGTTAGCTGGTTTCCATCAGTCTGGCCGAAAAGCTCTGGCTACATGTTTACATGAATCACTAGTAAACTTTGGTATATTTTCTCACTTTGGTGCCCCCTAGTGACGGCGTACGTCTTCATCCTGTGTCAGTAAAAGTCCGTCTGTTGACTCGTTTTACCTCCAGCTGATCATGTTGTCTTGCATTTTTTGTTGAATCAACCACCGTGCGCTTTCAAAACAGCCAGCGTGTTGATATCCAGTTGCTAGCCTGTGACGCGGTGACGTAAACCTAAACTGTGCTGCAGCGTCCTGGAAGAAAAAGGTTTTTAGTGCAGTTTCTCAGCCTCAGGACGACGCTTCAGGGCAACAGTAACTCCAGAAATGTGCATGGTAAATAGCGCTGTGCCATCAAAATAAATCAAAAGATATTTTGAGGTCAGAAACTCACATAGTGCTACTTTAACATGAATTTTTGAATTCAGAAGAATCATCTTCAAGAAGCACCAACAAGCTGGCTTTGATGGTTTTTATTTATTAAAGGCCTTGGAAAGATAGTTTAACTGGTTTTAAAATATTTCTTACTTGTCTATAGCAGATATCGTTCCTTATTTCAGGAAATCTAACTAAGACAAATTATCTAGATTATTTCCTGTGATTATAGCCTAAATCTTCTTCTTTCTTTTCTAATATTAAGCTATTTTTGCAGCGTTCTTACCTTCTTCACACATCAGAAAATTACATCTTGCCTTTAAATCAGGTTTGGTAGCGACTCCAACATCTTACTGGGCTGAAAGTTGAAGCTTTTGTAAACACTTTGGTTGGTTGATATCATTTAAGTTGACATATAGTGGACATGAGGTGTAAGAGCAACGCTGAGCTGTAGGTTAGAGGGTTGATCGATGTGTGAAAGACCCCTAAAGTCACGTCCCCTCCCCCACATGTAAAATCCAAAGCCTTAACTTTGCAGACCAGTTGAATCTGAATGTAAATATGGGGGGTGAACTGAATGTACACACTGTGCTGACCAGTTTGATCACATTTAATAATGAGAAGCTGGGAGAAGCCTGGGCTTCTTTATCCCACACATGTAACTGTATGAGCCGGGTCTTTTGGATGGAGCTGCTCCTCGGCCTGTACGGACTGTTTCTGTGTAAATACTTGGTGTGTTTTGCTGTGATGTTCAACAAATCCAGAATCTGAGCCGTTTGTCACAGAAAAAAGGTTTATTTAAAAATAAAGTTGTACCCTCTGACTCATCAAGGACTGTGAGAACAAACAAAAATGCCACTTTTAAATTTTTCTTTTATCCCCCTGCATGGACAACGGTTGCCGCTGCTCTTCAAACAAGCTTGGGATTTTGTGATAAAAGCTGCTTTTTAGGACGTAGACATTCAAAGATGATAACGGTGATCTGTTCTGGATACTCGGAAAGCAAACAGCTAAATAATTGGGACAAACTCAAACTAAATGAGGCAGCTGCTCGGTTAGGAGGGCTGGGTGGAAGCGCCCTTGTTTCCAACCCGGTCGGGTCACGTGCTTCGCTGTGCACCAATTTGCTGAGTAATCAGTTTAAGGCAATGGAAAAATCAGAAAACCCATTTCATCTACATGTGCTGCAATTATCTGATTACTGGTTAAACTAATTACTTTTTAAGGTTTAAATCAACTGTGATGAAATCATAGCAAACGTGACATCACCCTCACATCGTTGAGTTTCCCAAACCTGAGCAGCTGAAATAAAAAAAATCTGAAGATTTATACTGATTTATTTAACCGATTTATTGAGAAATGAGTTTAATTTACCAGAAACTAATCTGAAAAACAAAGTCAGCTGGGGTTTTTTGAGTTAAAGTAGCCCTGACTGATATCCAACATGCCACATCGTACCGGTGGGCCAGAAGGCGCCTGATAACGACATGAACCATCCAACAGAAGGGAGCTGAAACCACAAAAAAAGGCACATCATGATCTTTAAAACTAACTCGGTGGCAGATCACATATCTGTAAAAGTAAAAAGAAAAGAGAGACAGCGAGGAAATAAAAACACCATGTGTACGAAGCTGCTGCTTCTTCCAGGATGAAACGAGGCTGTTTGCTGCTGCTCGTCTTAAAACCACCAACAAAATAAAAAGAACAGAAATTTGACATCTCACACGGATCATTTCAGACTGATTTTAAATTAAATATTAAATCCAGATTAGAGAAAAAAAAAACATCACTGAAAAAGCCGAAGAGCAGCAAACCTTTCGTCTTGATCAGAAACTTGAAAATAAGTACACTTTTCTTTTTTTCTTAAATTAAAGCCATAAATAAAAATCTGTAAAAAGGAAAATCAAAGACACCCGTGATAAATAAAAAAAGCTTTCCAGTAAAACACAGCGATAAAGATCTGTATACAAAATAAATACAAAAGAAAAACTTTAAACCCATATGAACAATATACAGTGTCACTAATATCCCGTCAAACCTCTGCAGACAGATTAACATAGTGCATTTTTTCCATTCATCACAACAACTACAAAGAGTTTGATTGCAGGCAAACTAAAAACCAAACAATTATTCTTTAGAAAAAAACAAGGAGCTGCGAGGTTCTGTGAGGGACATTTTGTTGGCATGTCGGAAAACATTTACAGCTGTTGTCTAGGAGACGGTAGATGAACGTCCTGGCGTTACTGCCTACCAACTACGACACAACGTCACGACATCCTACGATGCGGCGACTAGAAACGCTCCCTCGGAGCATCGGGCGGTGTACTGACACGTTTTCACAAATCTCTACTGGCCGTTTGCAGAACAAACATTTTTTCAACTTTTGAAGTAAGAAAAATAAAACCGATGCTGACTGGACTCTACAGTAAGTCTGGGCGTACGGAGCCACGATAGCGACAAAAGTTTTGTCATTTGTATCTTACTTCTAAGTGTAACATGGTGCAAGTCAAATCTACAGAAGAAGAATCTGAAAATACAAGTCATTTTACAAGTTCAAAGTATTTGTCCTATATTTTACACACCTACTCAACAACCAGTCAGATTTTACTAATTCCTAACCAATCATGGAGGGAGCTTACAAAGGCCGGTACAACCGTGATAGACCCCTAAAGGCAAGTCTGTTTATGGATAAACGAAAGATTTTAAAAGCCTTAGCTGAATTAGCTGATAGTAGAGATGTGTTTCCATCTCCAGAAGGAAACATTTTGAGTTTCTATTAACCAACTTATCTTCAGGGACAGCTGCACTGGCCTTGGTCAGACAGTCGTAGCAGTACTTTTCCACACGACACAAAGTTTGGTTGTGGAGGATCTCCGCCCTCCTCTTTCCGTGATTGGTTAAGAATTTTAAAAATTTGACTGGTTCTTCCGTATGCGAGACAAAGTACAATGTGTACTTGTGAAGCTGACCTGTACGTTCTGACTAGTAAGATGATTTCTAGTTTTAGGCTTGTAAAATGGACTAGTTTTTTTCTGACTTTAATTTGTGTTTTTCTGACTTGTAAAACTGACTTGCTTTTTTGGGACTTGTAAAATTGACTTGTATTTTCAGACTTGCATTATAAATCTGTATGTGTAGTTCAAATATAAAGATACAAGTTACAAAACTTGTGTCTCCATTGTGGCTCCATAGACGGGTTATTTCAGGAAAAGATTAAACTCCCAGAATAAAAATGTAGATTTCTACTTTACTTGTCGGCACTCGTCTGTTGTGCAGAGGAGAGGAACAAGACAGTTACAGTGTAAACTGGGTTCTTCTTGTATGTTTGTGTGTGTTTATGTGTGTGTGTGGGCCTTGAGGCGTGCAAGTCCAGTGCAAACCTACCTAAAGAGTAACAGTTTCAGATTAGGGTGGATGGACGGGTGGTGGCGGTCAGGAGGGAGCGTTAGACGGGCAGGCAGTCACTGATATGTGCAGTCCAGCCAGGCGGCAGCTCAGAGCTCATCTGCTGTCAGTTTAAAGTCTAACACCACTCCCTTTGTTGATTCAAGTAATTTCACCCAGCTGGACTCATGGCGCCCCCTGCTGGTGGATGCAAGGGTTGACAGATGCAGCTGAGGGGAAACAATAAATATGAAGAGCAAACACAGTCCCATCAGTGTGTTTCTTTTCCTTCTGTTTGCTGTGTGAATTTGATTGACAGCTGTGAGACTGGAATGACCGCCCCTCCCTCCTCTCTACGCTTCGTCAGCGTATATCCTGGTGCTATAGGCAGTCTTTGCAGAGCGCCACCTGACCCTTCATGTAGTCGCGGCAGGGGCAGATGCGGCGAAGCGTCTGGTGGGCGCCGGCGCAGCTGAAGAGCAGCAGGTCTGACTGGAAGATGCAATGGTGGCGGGTTTCGCTGTAGGCTGGGACCACCGTGTCAGCGCTCGACTCCACTGTCTGACAGTCCACACCAAACCTGACACATACACAAAAACATACAGTTTTTATGCTTCAAAACGTCTGTTTTAATACTTGTGCTGTGCTGCCACCTGGTGGCCTCTGAACATTACTACAGTGCTCCCACCTGGCCAGGTCCTTGTCCTTGTTGAGGTGCTGGAAGAACGAGGGCTCGCAGATGAGCTGCTCCTCCTGACACACCTGCTTGCACGAGCGTCCCGGTTCGGCCAGTTTGACCTGCAGGGCGCTCAGGGGGGGCCACATGACCTGGCCGTGACAGAAGTCCTGACAACATAATGTGGCGTCAACGAACAGAAGAGCAGCAAATGCACCACAGAAAACAGCTGCTTTTAAAATAATAACTCAATATAATAACTAATAAAATAACCAACCAAATATTCATCAAGATATACAGGTGAAAAAAGTAGAATTAAATTAATGATACATGAAATTAACTTTTATTTGAATCATTTTTTTAAGTGTTGCATCAGTCTTCATGAAATTTTTATCTAATTTATTTTTATCTAATTAATTTATCACACCTGCAAATGCAGAAGGTGTGAAAATGGTGATGAACTATGTTGAACCAGCTCCATTTGCACCTCAGCCCAGAATCAAGCTGTGCTACATGAATAGCATTTTCCTCCTTAAACTTTCTCATAATAGAAAATAAATATCATCAACTGGGCCAGAACTCCTTTTTCTTTAACATAAACGTTTGTTAAAGCCAACCAAATCGCATCTGGCCATGTTATTACAACCACTCATTAAACCAGACACTGGTACATATTTTTGTTTTCCTCTTATTTTACAGCAATAACATGAATTACTGTAGCTTACCAACTTTATTTATAAAGCACTTTCAGCTGAGACAAAGTACTTTACATCAGTAATAAATAAAGTGTAAACAAATATAAAATACAACTAAAACAAGTAAAAGAAAAAAAAAAAAAACATAAAATAAATAACGTTTTATATTGGGTTGAAAGCCAATGAGTAAAAGTGGGTTTTTAAAACACATCGTTTTTGGAGCAGCTCTAGAAAACGGTGTGTCCCTTCTGAGCTTCCGTTTAGATTCTGGTACAAGCAGCTCTACCAGCTGATCTGAGAGACGGAGCAGGAGTATATGATAGCGGCTACATCGTTTAGAAACTCTACTCCTGTGGAAATCCACCTACTACCAACTAATGCTGGTTTCATGTATGGTTAAGAACTGTGCACCGTTTACAGCTCCTGGAACCTCCAGAGACATTACCTGGTTCTCAATGAAAGCGTTTACTCTCTGCAGCATCCCCTCACAGGTGAACTCGTAGGGCAGGTACGGCTCAATCTGGTCACAAAACAAGACAATAAACCGAGCGTCAAGTCACATTTTATGTTTCTACTTTACCTACAAAGCCTCTGTGTGTGTGTTTGTGTACATGAAGGCACAGAAAAGTCATCCTGCTGAAAGATTAGCTCTGTGCACCTCTTCCTCCCAAGCCTCTGTGACCTCTGCAGACTCTGATCTTCAGAAGAAAACTCAAAGCAGGACCAACAACCACCGCCTTTGTTGTCGCACTAAGTCTCTGCTCTCAGTGCCTTTGTGTGCTGAGAGGAAGATGAGGATGAGGGGAGGGAGAGGGAGCCAAGCTGGAGCCTGGTAGGCTGCAGCCCGCCACTGATCACAAAGCATATGAGGCTCGGCAGGCTTGTTCGCTGAACAAAGCCATTGTTCCGACCCGGTTGGCGGAGCACAGCGATACACGAGGTCCCGAGCCCGGCTGCTGAATATTCATGCATCCGGATGTGCTTTCGTTCCTGCTTTCTATGGCTTTTCAGTGAAGAGCCAGCTTTGATCAAAGCAGCTTCCATTTCTTCTGTTTTCACATCAAGAGGTTATAAACTCTTAGACCAGATGTGTCAAACATACGGCCCGAGGGCCAAAACCGGCGAACATAAAACCGTTCGTAGTATGAGGTGAATCGGGATTACTACACGTGTTAAAATATACATGTATGTACATTTAAAAGTACTTCTAGATCTTTAAAAGTTATTCTTGATCATGACATGAAATACAGGTTTTTTTGCTTCAGGTACCTGAAATAAATGCTTTGTGATTTACTAGATCCGTTCTGATCTTTAAGTTTTAATGCATGTGTAAACATTTAAATAAATTAAATATATGTAAAAACTAATTATATATATATATATATATATATATGTAAAACAAAAAATATTTATAAAACAATAAAATATATCATTTTTATAAATAAGTTGAAATGATATGAAATAACTATAATATAAAATAAAATATTGTTTATTTTTGTCAATGTCAGGTTGTTCAAATCGTTTCATACCATTTAAACATCTGGATAATGTACTTATTTGTATTAAAACATTTTTTATTTATAATTATAATATTTTTATTATTATTTAAAGTTTTTATGCTGTTATTTTACTGGTCTGGTGGACTGGAGATGAAATTATGCTGCATGTGGGCCAAGAACTAAAAGAAATTTGATATTCCTGTTTTAGAAATTGATTAGAAATGAATTAGAAATAAAATTAATTATTAATTTCCATTAAAATTAAAATTTTCAGTGATTGAAACAAACAACAACAATCAGCTCTGAAAAATATTTAAATGTGTCAATAATTCATTAAAATTGAAAATACATTAAATGAATATTTTTTTCAAATATAAATATTGGAAATAAATACATATGTATTAAATCAAATATATAAATATATTATGATAATTAAATATTTACTTAAACATGTCGGTAATTTGTAAAATTTGGAAATAAACTGATCATTTATTAAACTGATTAAATATGAATAATTTGTTAAATGTAAAAATAACAAATAAATATAAATAATTAATAGTTGAGGATTCAGTTTAAAATACTCTAACACATACGGTGGCATTATTAATTTAAACCTTTGGCGGCTAAACCCAAAAATTTAACTATAAAAATATTGTACACATATGATTTTACATAAAATTTAATTATATTCTAATAAATTAGTTTTATATTTAATGATTTATTCATGTATTTATGTCTCATTTTAATAAATCAATAACACATTTTACTTAATGATATATTTCCTTGTGGCACTTTTCTGCCTCCATACTCCGGTCGAGGTCACGTTTCCAGCGCTTACCTTCTGGCTGAGGATGGAGCGGATGGCCCGCTCCACCTCAGCAGAGTTCTCGATGTCCACCGTCCACACGTGCGGCTGCCCGATGTACACCTCCGCGTACGGATGCTGAGAGGTCAGCTGCAGGCGGAAACATAGAGGTGAGAAAACAAACACCAGACAGTCTGCAGAGCAGAAATCAGACTCCACATCTTCCTCTCACCTCTCTCAGAGTGGGTTTGCCTTTGAAGAAGTCAGTGTTCTTGCTGCTTTTTGGAGGGTTGAATTTCGGGTTGAGGAAGGCGCAGCCATTGGCGATGGCCTCCAAGGGGGCAGGACCCTCGTACGGGAACGAAAGACCCACAAACAACTGCAGGAAAGACAATATATCAATAGTATCACCGCATCATTTGTCATCATGACTTCTATGATCAAAGAAAACATGACAAGCATGTTTCGTGTGGTGTTCTTCTGTTGTTTGCCCTCGTCTTGGTTTAAGACTATCACAGTGTTACTGCATCCATAAACATTCACAACATTAACACAAATTCTGACAAGAGTACTGCAATCAGACCAATTCATCTTCATTTAGCTATTTATTATTATTACATTAATAATAACACATTTGCTTGTTTGCATCTACTAAAAACTTGGGTTAAGAAATTGTTCAAAAAGCAATCTGCTATTGAATCAACAGGAAGTTGCAGCTCACCTACATGATTTAAGTTTCTTCCTACAGTATCATTAAACAGCTCAACAGCTCCTTCAGTCTACCGTTCACACTTCGTTTCAAGCTGCAAACAAATATTCCAGCAGGAAGGCAGGAAGGAGGCATCCTGGGAGAAATCTGACTAACAAAAACACCAGAGGGAGTAGAGGTGCCAGAAAGTTTACCAGCTGTGTTGGTGAGTTTCTGTTTGCTCGAAGCAGCAGCTAATCCCTACTGAAACAAAACTTTGTTGCCATCAGCACAAAATACGGCCGAGGAAGCACATTTTCTCCATGAAACAGGACAGAAAAAAACAGAATAAAATGAAGACTTCATCCTTACACTGGTTCCTCCCTCAGACCAGAAGGAGTTTCACCTTAGAGATTCTGTAGGTGAAAGCACTTCAACTCAAGAATAAGTCATTTAAACCCTAAATAACTATTATTAGTATTTTTTTCCCAGGAATTATTCATGTTTTTATTTATATACATAATAAAAATGATTGTTTTCACTTTTAGAATACATAAAAACTACATCCAGTAAATTTAAAGGAAAATATTCCACTCTCATACTGTAGACTCAGGTAAATGGTGTACATACATACTGGGAATTATGGGGGTGGGGGCAAATATTTGCTTAGCAGTTGCAACAAGTTGAAGCCAGAGGCAGCTTGTCCACGTGAGCATGAGATGTTATTGAGAGACTGAGTAGAAAGTGGACTAAGTGCTCAGTCAGTGGAATCAGCCGGCCACAATGACTACTGTGTGTTTGCATATCTACATAACACACACACACACACACTTTACATAACACACAAAGCAGCGTTGTACCATAAAGTGTGTCTGCACTCACATGACTAATCACTGACTCCTTTTCAGCTCATGTGTTACAGTAATGACGATGTTTCTAATAAACTTCTACCAGCAGGTGGCAGCAAAGCACATGTGTTTATATTATTCATTGGTGAGGAAGAGGAGGCAGAATCCACACAGACCGAAGGACTCAGAGGGAGGAGTTAGTGGTATCAGCCTTCATCTCTAATGTTGCTGGTATGGATTAAAAACAAGATAATATAAATAAAAAATACAGTTTTGACCCAGATTCTTCTGATTAGCTCACGTTAAAACCGATGTGTGCAAACGTTTGCTGCAAAGCAACACATCACACACACACTCCTCCTGCATCGTGCAATGTTTCATATCAAAGCCTCTATTGACTGGTCTGCTTGAAGAAACTCCCTGCCTCACTGGTTATCTGCATCCTGCCATGAACCTTTGGTCACATAAAACCTTAGGTTTATCTTCAGCGCCTGCGTCGAGCTGCTGGTCCGACATGTTTCAGATGGCCTCACTGGTTAACCAGCAGCTGTTAACGTTTTAATCCTGGAGGGAAAATTATAAAAATGATAAATAATAAATTAAATTATAAGTAAAATGTACAGTTTTTTGAACTTCTAGCAAATTTGTTAAAGTGCTGATGAAGAAACGATGAATCAATAAGAGATTTCAATAAGCAAAACAATAACATGAAAACATGACATATGTTATATAATACTATTTCTTTATGTCCCGTTGAGGTTAAAGTGGGAGGGGCTGCTTGACGTTATTGATGTCATTGAAAAGGGGGAAAAACATCATGATATATCAGATTATACTTAAGTGGTGCAGACGGTTGTGGTAACAACACCGAGTGATACTTGAAAGGCTTCGCTGTTCAATTTTCTTTATTTATTATATATAATTATGTCCTTAGTGGCCGAGTAGTACTTTATACCTTCATATATATAAAATATTAACGCATCCTACTGTCTAAGTTAATCTTTACTTTCATAGAGTGAACAGAAAAATACTGTACGACCATTATGACATTAAAAACGTCTTAGGTCTGATTTTCATTACTTTACACATGTAATTCGTTTCTGTTATCACTTCTTTCATTTGTAAAAAACGGGTGTGGACAGCAGTGAAGCATAATTTGCATTTACAGTCTGACATCTTTCCGAGGAATTTGAGTAGGAGCCTGACTTGCCAGATCATGCGCTGTTTCAAGAGAAAACCACAAGCAGAGGTGATGCAGATGGGGATTAAATCTTCCACGAATTCTTTACGTGTCCTCCAGAACAGACTGAGAGGAAGAGAACAAAGGTGGATTATTTAACCCCGACTTTAATGTAAATGTCACTTTATGAGGTGGATGAGGCGACAACTGTCATGCAAAT
The DNA here is from genome assembly GCA_037177355.1 of Melanotaenia trifasciata. Taxonomy (NCBI): domain Eukaryota; kingdom Metazoa; phylum Chordata; class Actinopteri; order Atheriniformes; family Melanotaeniidae; genus Melanotaenia; species Melanotaenia trifasciata. The sequence continues at coordinate 15,803,016 of JBAFTB010000027.1, read as the reverse complement.
GATCAAAGAACCAGTTTAGTCTTGCTGCAGATCGGCTGCATGTGGCTTTAAACAGTTTCATGAGTCAGTGAGTTAATCAAACTGTTTGTGGGATTTCTAATTCCAGCACCTGCCACGGGATGTGTTTTCCTCCAGACAAAGACAAGCAGAGATAAATGATACTGTACTTTGAAAAAACACCAGTCTTGCAAAGGAAAGCGAAGCAAAGACAAGTAAGACACGATGAAATTAGACAGCAGGAGGGTAATTGAACAGGTCAGCTTGGACAGATAAGAGAAGAAAAGGCTGAAAATGAAAAACCTTTCTGACATGACGCGTACACCTTTTGGCTTTGATCACTGACACTCTTCCCCTCGTACCGCACAGCGTGTCACAATTTATTTCAGGAAATTTTGTCTGAGAGGAAAAATAAAAACATCGTACGCGAACAGCAACACGGTCGTCTTCTCACAGGAGTGTTTTTATGGTGCGCTCTGTCGATTTAAACCCCATGAGGCCAATTACTCCAGGCAGTGTGTTTGCTGGGAGCAGTAAATGTGTTGTTTAAGCAGCCGAAAAAAGAATGCAGCAGAAATCTTTAGCTTCTGTGGGATGTAACTGGCCGTTCCTTCACAGGCTTTCACACAGACGTGTGTTATTATAAGCTGGTTTGTACTGTACCAGTACATGAACATGAACATACAGTTAATACAATAAAGGGAAAAGGAAAATACATCTTTTATTATTAAGGATTTATGCTACAGGACGCAAAAAGTAATATAACAGATTTAATAAAAATAATTTAAATCAATAAAAAATACTAAACTCAGAAAAAATATAATAAAAATGTAAATAAATAAATGATAAAAATGAAATAAGTAAATAAAATAAATAAAATGTAATATAAATAAGTAAATAAAATATAATAAACATTCATAAAAAACAGCAATCAAATAAATATAATGATGGAAAATAAAGTAAAAAAATTAAATAAAATTTATTAATCTATTTTTTATACACGCTACAGCCTGGACAGGTCGCCAGTCAAATTAAAAATAATAAAGTAAATAGAATAAATATTATATAATAATGTAAATAATGAAAATTCACAAATGTGAATAAAATAAATATGACAAGTGACTAGAATAAATCTAATGACTTAATAAAAATAAACAGTATAGAAAAATAAATTACTCATTTCTGTTTAAATAAAAATAAATTCAGAATAAAAAAAAAAAAACTCAAATATGATAAAAACTTACAAAAAAAAAAAATCTGATAGTAAAATAAAAATTTTCGGCTCAAAAAGAAAAAGATCAGGTCTAGTGATGATTTTCTGAACGATGGGAACAGATCAGATACAAAGTGGTGTTTGCTCAGCGGTTCAGGAGGAAAAGCTCGGCGGGGGTTTGTGTTTTGGTCTGGTCCTGCCTGGCGGACTGCACATCTCTGAGGTAAATAACGTGGAGCCTGTTCTGTCAGGTATTTAAAATTAAAGAAGAAATTTTAAAGCAAACTTCTGCTGAACAGGAGGCCATTGGAGGAAGTCCAACATACTTTCCTCAATTTAGGGATCCAGTCTTTCTTTTTCCTTTTTTTAAATTCTGTTCTTAAACATGAATCCTCAGAAGGGAAACAGATGTACTTCCTATTTTCACATCACCGCAGTTCAGAGCGTAGTGATTCATCGATCCCTTTTCTTTTCAAAGCCTCGTCATCTGGCACCAATTTTAAGGCATCATTTGCCTTCAATCTTAAATGATCTGGAGCTCTTAAAAACTAAAACTTAAAAACTTCTCAGTCCATCCTTCTCTACAACAGCATAAATCACAATCTATGCTGCTCCTGTGTTTCTAAACTTCCCTTACGTGTCTGATGTCTGTTTTGTCTCTCAGCCTGTCTGACAGTAAAATATTTGGTTTCAGAGGCGAGAATATTCAAAGCAGTGATTCTTCTGTACAGAGTGAAGGTTGAAGCCAAAATACAGCACTCCTATTTACAATGCAGGATAAAAACGACTTTCATTAAACCAGTACTCATATTGTTGCTCCTTCCTAATGAAACTTTTTATACATTTTTTTATAAAATGATCTTACAGCTGTGATTATATGAGGAGTTCCAGGGCGGATCCTAATTTTGGCTTATTTTTCCAGTCTCACCTTGGTTTCTCGCAGTAGGAATTGCAGGTCTCGGCCGCTCAGGATGCCGTGGTTCTTCACGTAGCTTGGGAGGTGCACGGTGCTGGTGCCGTGCACGGTGCCGTGAACCTCCGTGTAGCTGTGGATGATGTCGAGGTATTTCTTCTTGTCCTGGAACAAACAGAAAGAGGAAAATAAATGGTTAAACTAATTTTTGACTCGTAAATAATTCCTTTTAAAAGAATAAACTGAATAAATATAAAAAGAAGAAGAAGAAGAAAAAAACTCCTGGGAAACCTGAATGACACCGATGGGAAAAGGACCTCGGGTCAGGTTCTAGACCACAGGGACCACTAGGACTACTCAAAGGCGTTGTGCAGCCCTCCCAGGCTCCATGTTGGGCCCCCGTTTGTTCAGCATTTACTTGCTCCCACTGGCTCAGATCACAGAAACTCACCAATTATCTGATTATAATTATGCTGATGACACTCAACTCTATATCACTGTCTCACCAAGAGACTCTGGTCCCATTTAGAGCCTAAGTGCATGTCTCAGCCAAATCAATACTTATATGTGACAGAAATTTCTTAAGTTAAATAAAGATAAAAGCAAAATCATTGTATTTTGAAACAAATATTAGGCTCCAAAGATTTGTGTCCAATTTCAGTGAGCCATATTGGAAACAATTTCAGTAATTTCAGTGTCATTTTGTACTCTGAGCTAAATTTTAACAGTCATGTTAAAGCAGTAACCAAATCAGCCTTTTACCACCTGAACAATATATCAAGAGGAAGGTGACTAATGGCTCAGCATGACTTAAAAAACCTCACTTGTTTTCAGTAGTCTTGACTTGTGTAATGGCATTTTTACAAGTCTCTCTAAAACTCACAAAGAAAACTAACCAATCCAGAATGATTAGTTCATGTCCTGACAAAGACCAAAAAAAGAACATCTAGATATCTACACTAGTTTTAAAATGTTGCTGCTGGTGTACAAGGCTCTGAATGGTTCTGGCTCAAAATAATTATGTGATCTGTTGTAGCTATATGACCCACCAAGACTTCTAAGATCATCTGGGCCAAGTTTATTTTCATCCCAAGAGTTAAAATTAAACAGAGAACAAGCCACCATTAAACCCAGAAGTCTGCTCCAAATCTTAGTTCTATTAAATCATGTCTTAAAACTCTTATTTTCTAGTGTTTTTAATAAAACTGGGGAGTTTTTCTTTTGAATACATTTTCTCTCAAATTTACATTGATGATGGTGGTGATGTTTTTCCTGTTGATGTCTGCTTTGCATTATAGGTAACTTACAGTATGCATTTTACTGTCTGTTTCCTTTGATCACGTACAGCACAAAAGGTTGCCTTATGTGTGAAAAGTGCTGTATAAATAAATTTGCCTTGCCAGTCTGGGGGGAGGGAGGTGGGGGATCTGCAGCTTCGTGATGTGGCCTTTTGTTCGAGCTACATGACTGACCATCTGGCCACAGCGGCAGGTAGAGCTAAAAATAGCCTCGTATAAAGAGCACTGATGCACACAATCGCCACTGTTGTTAAACTCTACCTGATCCTCCACGTTGTTGATCAAAAGGGCATTAAAGCTTTCAAAGGGGAACCAGAAAACTTTGCACTGAAACTCACGTACGGCTTATTTTCAGGCTACAGAAGCGCCGCAGAGCTCACGCTGAGGTTGAAGCAATAGCAATATATTTAAAAGCTTAAGTTAAATTAAGAATAACCTGAGGCCCAAACAAGAACATCTTCCACCATCTTTATTTATTCACATCTGCAGCCGCTGACAAAGTCAGATCAGTAACAATCACTGATAGATTGTTGGGATCTGATTAGTCCCGTCCTTGAGTTCAGTAAAAACTTCTGTCACTCTGACCTGATAATCTGGTTGAACATAGTGATACAGAGCAGATTCCTTTATCATGGTTTGTTAATTTTTGGCGACCCAGCAGTTATATTTAGTGAGACCATGGTCTGCTAAACTGCTCCATCAGTCCAAACAATGATGTTTTAAACACAGCTTTATAGGTCATAATGATCTGCCAAGCAGGCATGACCCATGTAAGTCCTACAGATGTACAAAAAGATCTTTCTCTGTTCGTCCTAAACACTGAGCCACAGAGGAGAAGCGTTCAGTCTAGATGAAGCCTTGAAGGTGCAGCTACCACACACACATACACTGAAACATTACTGATAAAACCACTCCCTACATTTATAGGAGAAGCAAGTCCTCATTGTAAGTTAAAACGACTTGTTTCAGGTGGACACGCACACCCCGCACATGGACTGCTCGGCCGCCAGGACTTCATGCCAGTGTGTGCGTCGACTTCACTGCTTCCTTTTGAGGCTTAAATTTCAGGTAGCCGCTCGTCTAGGTCCCAGGAGGCCCGACTATCAGATGCCTCCTGTCAGCCTGCTGTAACTAAAGCAGCCTGATGTGTGTGTGCAGGTGTGTGTGCGAACTGAAGCCCTAATTAGAAGGTGAAATCACAATCCTGTAATCTTTTCACTCAGGAGAGTTAAGGTAGGATTTAAGTGCATGCACGTGTGTTTGAGAAGGGATTAATAGATGAAGTTTAAGCTTTTTAAAAGGAAAAAGTTGCACATTTTAAAATTATACTTTTTCTTTTATTATGTCATTATTAGTGCTGCGCCACCACTAAAATGTCGAATCATGATAAATTGCTAAATAACTGGATAAAATAACGTTAATGTTCTTTTTTTAAAAATCTAACTCTAGTTGGGCTTACAGTACAACGTCTATGTCAAATTTATTTCTAGAGCACAAGGTTGACCAAAGTACTTTAAAAATTGATTCAAAAACGTCAAGGCCCAACTAAATAAATAAAAATCAAACAAGCACAATGAGATTACCAAAACAGGTTAAAAGAAAAAGACGCCACAATCTGGCACTCCAACTAATCTCAAATTAAAAGCGAGGGTAAAAAAGTGAGTTTTTAGGCAGGATTTAAAAGACTAATGACTCTGCAGTAGAAATACTGGGTGGAAGGTTGTTCCCGAGTCTGGGGGCTGCCACTGCAAATACCCGACTCCCTTTCTGCTTTAAATGAAATCTCGGTTCAGTTAAAACCCTGTTTCCACCAACAGGTCTGGATCGGAACGATTAGGTTTCCACAGGTGAAAACTGGGAAGGGTGCCAGAATATCGACTCAAGCTGTTGTACTATTTTGGGTTGCGCTGGGTTCCTGTTCGTTCCTATCAAACCCAAAGGGGGCAGCTTGAAAGTTAAATGTTGGAAAGTCGTTGAAGGAGGAAGGATGTGTGTTTTCTTTGCGACCGTTCTAATAACTGACTATGTGCATAAGAGGAACATGCTGTAGACTGCTGTGACCCGATGCCAGATGCTTTCTGAAGCATGGTTGGATTCCGCTTGGCAACACACACTTCTTTTCAGATAAATGGAAGCATGGGCAGAAAATAAATTGCAGGATTAAAAAAAAAAAAAAAAAAAAATGAAACCTCTACAAAAAGCAAACAATAACAGGCCAAATAGGAAGCAAGAAAAGGGTCAGCTGATGGCTTTAGTTCACAGTTTTGTGTGTCGTATGTGAACTTATCTCAGTAGCCGATCAATCTCAGCAGCTTTGTGTGGAAGCACATGCTTGCAGAGTTTTAAAATTACTGCTACAGCTGGCGAGGTTGACTGAAGCAGGAGAGAAGGAGGAGGAGGTGAGTTTTATGACCTTGTAAATCAGAGGGAATTTGTAAATGTTGGCTCAGGGAGGAAACAGGAGAGGCAGCGGCTGCTTTCAGTCAGCAGAACTCAGGGTTGAGGGATGAGCGTCCTGGGAAGGAAGCTAACAACCTGAGATGCCTTTTGAGGCAAAAGAAAAATAAAAGAAAAGGCTAAGATACATACAGTATATATACAGTACACTAATTTAACTTATTCTGGCTTTATTTTTTAGTTTTCAGCTTCTTTACAGACAGGGTAGAGCTCCATATTTATTACATTTCAGCAAGTAATCATGACAGGAAGAGGTGTCAAAACACCACAGCTCATTCCAGCTGAAAAGATTGACTTCTCCCCCCCAACAAAGCTGTCCTCATAGGTTTATTTCACATGCTCTTTTTCTTCCCAGGTCTTGAAAAATAGATGTTGAGTCTACGTTGGTAACTTTATAAAGCTAAAGGAGCTTTTGCCTCATCAGTATGCAGACAGGTGCACTCAAACCTCAAACTGCCTTCAACATCAAACATATCTCAGACTGGGGCATCAAAACTGGAAGGTTGCCAGTAAAGAAAAATAAAATCACTTTTCCATTTAGCAATTAACATGCAAAGCCTGTCAGATATGATCTCTGCAGGCTTTCAGTCAGAGATAACAGCAAGGGATTTACTCAAGAACTTCTGTAGTTTTACACATGTACAAAGCTTAAGAATTTTATTCAGTAATATGAAATTTGTCCATTTAAATCCTCTCATTTTATTTTAGAGTTCATTTTGTTCAAACTGTATAGGACCTAAAATTTAAAATATAATAAAAAAAATTAATAAAATCTGGGTAAAAAAAGAAAGAAAAAAAAAGTGAAACAATATCCAGAGGTGTTTGGAGTGAAGTCAGGAAACATTGCTCCACCTCAGTGCCTTGCCATGCCCCATTAGACCAAACAGCCTATAATCTATTGGAGTTTGGTGTTCTGCCAGAGCACGTTTGATTGTGAGACAGTAGATGAGCTGATATCTGACAACGAAGGCTGCATCAGTGAGGAAAACGCCGAGCTGCAACCCTTTAACGGAGGAGTAAATAAAATGCAGACACACTGCAGTGACACCTGTATTCCTAACATGCTTCACTGGCTGCAATTAAAAACTGGTATATAGAAGCTAATGGTGCCGAGGGGCATCATAACACCATCTCCATACATTTAAAATGCTACTCAGTGAAGCATGCAGCCAAGAAACCAGGTGCTACACAGAGAATATATTATTTACTGGCTTTTACTCCTACGCAGGTGTTAAAGAAGTGCTGCTTTTATTAATTCCAACAGTGTTGATATTATTACCATTTCCTCCCTGTGCTCAACAATAAAGACTTACTTTGAGTCACAACCCCACCAGGTTAGTTTTTTACTTCAAATTAACCCTTAAAACTCCAAGACATGTTTAGCTATTTTTAGTGTAACTACTTTGATGACCTTTGAGTGTACATCTTACAACCAGGGCTCTACAGCGCCACCAGAAATATGTTGAGTGCAACTAACTTTTTATCTGAGTTGCACAGGTGTGCCCACCATTTCTCGGTCTAGGTGAAGGACTTTAATTATCTCTCCGAATGTCTGTCTGCATGTTCTGTATTCATTCCCTCTTTACCTGGACTCAGAGAAGAATAACAAGGGGCAGGTCTTCACCTCTGATTGGCTCTGATCCAGAACTGTTTGTTGGTTTGAAATCAACAGCGGCGCTTATTAGAGTACGACGAAGACGCTGGCATCGATTGTAAAACATGGAATATGGTGGAATTTTCTCATATGCGGTGTCTTTCTTACTAATTTTTCCACTGTGCCTGAGCAACATGGAGCAGAAAAGCTGGATGAGAGTCGAATGTGTTTTGACTGCTGCAGCTTCCCGTCTGCGTGTTGTCAGCAGCACCTAACGGGTTATAAAAAAATTAAAAGAAATCCAATGCTACATAGCTATCAAATATAAAATATAGATTACGTGTTGATGCCATTAAAACCTACAAAGAATATAGGATCAGTTTTAATCTGTAATACGACTAAAAAAATCCTACAATGATGGTAGATTCTGCTTCAGCTGTGACGTGATGATGTTCCAGTAACGGACAAGATGTTTTCTGCGTAACACCGGAGAAATACTCCGGCTGCTCCTCGCTGGACCATGAGTGTTTGTATCTTCACCCACCTGGGAGAGTTTAAAAAAAACGGATATTTTTGTCTGATTTTCAGCTGGTAGGCGTGTTTCCCACCAGGACAAGAACTGTCTAACACTTCACCCGCAGGCTCTAATAATGCATGTTGGACTCTGCGACCGCTCTCTCTTGTGAAAGATTCAATACATCTATATGTTCATTGCTTCTACCCTATCAGAATCTTATTGATTAAACAATTTCCACCACAAATTAATCCCAGTCAACATATTACCAGATTTTCTGTAGAAATAACACCGTGACTGTGTGTTTCTTATCTGTCACATCTTGGCTTTTTAGGAGAAAAAAGTTTTAAAGTTCTGCTGCTGGTCTAGAAAGATCTGAATGGTTTAGGACCAAAATACATCAGTGACCTCTTGACCCAGTATGAACCTACCAGAACCCTCAGGTCATCTG
>JBAFTB010000027.1:15784254-15794479 GCA_037177355.1 Melanotaenia trifasciata | reverse complement strand
CCAGAAAGCCTCAGATCAGCTGAAACACTCAGTTTATTTAGATCCAGGTTAAAGACCCACCTGTTCTCTGCTGCATTACAATAGTTTTTATGTAGAAGTCCAGATCTGCATCTGGTTGTTTTACGCTGAAATCTTAACTTTATTTCTGAACTTTTTTTTTTATTTTTTTATTTTAATGGATATTTTTTAATCTTTGTTTTTCTAAGACACTTATTTTTTCTGCATCTTCTTGTAATGTTTTATGTAAAGCACTTTGAATTGTCTTGTACGTGAAATGTGCTATACAAATAAATTAGCCTTGCCTTGTCATTGAAACAAACACACAACAGAAACTATTTACATATTTATATTCCAGGGCTTTTTTTTTTTATTTTTTTTTAGCTATTTACAGTTATTTATATTACTGTTTACCTCCTACCTTAACAAAACCAACTCAACTGGTTTTTGGCACCACTGTGCATAAAATGTGGTTTCATTACAAATGCCAGGTCTAAATAGAGGTCTCTTAGCAACACTGTAGTGATAGTGATCTTTGTTTTACTATGAAATGTGATAAATAATGCGGTTATCATGGATCTTGTGGTTTTACCATACAGAGTCTCTGAACAAACACATTTTGTGGCTGGATTGTAAACATCCTGGATGGGATACGAATGCCGGAAAACCGTTGATCAACTTAAGGGTAAAATATCCATCACAATTCACCTCAGAGTTACACACTACCGTTACTGAGAAGTTGACTATATAAACGTTAGAGCTCGGGGGTGCCTGTGATCTAGCAGAGTTTTAAGGATTAACACTCTGACATTTCAACTTTTTTCCCCACTTGCAAAACTATTTTCTTTTTCTTTTAATTTTAGAGCTATAAGTAAGTAAATAAAGTTTATTTATAAAGTGCTTTTAAAATATAAAATTTGACTGGAAGCCAATAAAGTTTTAATAAAATCGGGGTGATGCGGGCTGTTCTGGGTGTACCTGTAATAACCAATATGAGATGAAAGTACGAATGATCATTTCAAGATCTGATTTTGACAACATTCTCCTAACTTTATTTCTCAAAAGATAAAAACAAAGGAATCCCAAAAGCTTCTTTAGTAAAACATCTATCCTCCTCACACATCATATTCAGGTGTTGTTGGGCTGTTTTGGGACGTAGCTGCGCTTTATCGGATCATTCAGAGGAAAGTTTGATGTTCGACTCAATAATCCATCACAACAGCGGAATGAGACACGCTGCTGTTTGTTAATGATCCTGCAGGTGGAGGAGAGACTGCTGCTCCGTATACGTTTGCCTTGTGTGTGTTCTGTTTGTCTTTCTGATCCGACGCCAGAGCCTGCAGCTCTGCCTCTGCATGTGCATCCGACTCGTTCTCACCTTTCTGCCTTGACAAATGCTCTCTTTGAAATACAGACAAAGACTGATGATTTCAGCACAAATGAAGTCGTTCTCCCTCGCCGATGTGTGTAAGTTCATTTACTACACTTGCTTTGTTTGATCAATCTGCACTGATGGTTTTTCTGCTGCATCCTTAACACACCATTTGTGTTTGTGTGTGTGTTTGTAGAAAGATAAGACATGCAGTCACTCTCAGCTGCCTCACTTTGCATCCCTACTCTTCCACTTGGGTTACCATGTTGTCATGGAAACGGCTCTCTCAGAGGTGGTCTAGCCATTTTTAGAGGTCCGTTTTTTCAGCAACAAAATAAGTACTTCAAACCTTGGATATTGACTCTCCGGATGTCTCTGAGTGAAAGTGAGTCATGAGTAATGAGGCCAGTGTCGCTGAAAGCGGCCACAGACGGGAGCGTAAGCAACAACGTACGATACCTGGCCTAGCGTGAATCCATCCTCCAGACATGCTATAGCACAGCCTGCTCTATGTGTACAACCAAGTTCGCAGAGAAAAAAAATGAGAGAAACGCAAAAAATAATTATTTCAGGTTCCAGCACAATGAAAGCATTACCCTTCCTGGCCATCTAGAGCCGTCATACAGAAATGGGAAGAGTACCATGGAGTACACAGGAGGTACATGAGATAAATACAACACTAGGTAATGAAACCTTTAATTAAAAATGAGTAAAAAATAAATACAAATAAATCAACATAAAAGAACAAACTAAAATTTCCTAGAAAGCATTACTATTCAAGTATTTCCCATGTCATTTTTGTAATTATAATTTTTTCTTAACAAGGGGTTCGCCCTGATCCGGTCCAGGGTACAAGACTGGAAAAAGCCCCTGTTATAGAGCATGAGCAATCATGATTCAACATATGATAACTTAACATGTTTTGTTAAAATGTGGACTTAAACGTACAGCCTTCATTTGTGTTGAGATGCTGCAGTTCAGTTGCATTAATGCTAACTAAGGATAACTAATGCTAACTAAGGGTAACTAATGCTAACTAATGCTAACTAAGGATAACTAATGCTAACTAAGGCAGCATACCTAAAAAAAATGCTGTATAAGTCAGAATGATGGTTGGCTATTGTAGACAATTACATTTCCAAATCCTGATTATAAGACAACCCCCAGTTTCCCCGACGGCGATCTGCTTGTGTCAAACAAAAAATACACATATTTGGGACAATACTGTATATCTTACCCTTTACTTTTCTCCTAAAAAGCTGCTTTATTTTAGATTTTCTGTCCATTTTGCTAGCTCTATGCTGGTTTGCTAGCTCTGGTTTGCCGCGCTCCGACTGCTGCGGCTCTCTCCTCTGCACATGCGCACATCAAGCCCCCTGGTTATCGACTGTGGGTTTGGGCGGCATTTAAGTTTAACAGCATCTATACACAGTGATTTACACTGGTCTTTGCTGCCGGGGCTAGACTCAAAAGCCCCGGGAAAACTGGCTGACGACGCCACTGATTTCAAATCTTGAGGTCCCCCATTTGGGGAACATCGGGATACATAAATAAAGATTAAAATCCCACAAGTGTTCCCTTCACCTGGGGGGAGTGGTAGCCCTAGTGGTTACAGAGGTAGGCTTGGGTCTGGAGGACCGGGGTTCAAGTCCCCGGGCTGGCAACTGAGGTAAAAACCACTGTGGGTCCCTGAGCAAGGCCCTTAACCCCCGACTGCTCCCTGGGCAATCTGGCAGCCCACTGATCCTAGCGAAGGATGGGTTAAATACAGAGAAAGAATTTCCCCACTGTGGGACAAATACAGGATTATTATCATTTACTATGACTCGTGACTACACGTGACTATCAAGATAGCAGAAACAGCTCCTACCAAGCAGCATTTTAGGCTGGATTTTCTTTTCTTTTTAGCTCCCAACCCCAAAAAAATTCTGAAAAACAAACTAATTTCTCCTCTGATGTCCAGCTGCATTGATCCTAATTTAAAAAAAGGGAATGAAAAATGTGCAAGAATAAAGATGTGTGTGTGCTCAGTCTGCTTCACACGCCTGTGTGATGAATGAGACGGCATCACCTTTGCATACTAATCAGGCAGAGAGGGCCACCATCAAGTTTATTTACAGTCTATTACTTTTCCCAACTCAAATTCATTTTCAGTTAAAGGACACATCCGTAAGGTTCCCGTCTGCGACGCTGATGTGTCGGGAAGTTCTCCTCGCTGTTCATCTTTTATTGCTCAATGCGACAATAAAACAAATGTGAAAGGAGACTTCGCTCTGCTCCTTGATGCAATTCTGAATTACTTCACTGTTTGATGGCGACTTATTTTACAAAGGTGTTAAAATGTAAGAGAATGAAAGAGGGACAAATTCTGCACTGTAACAAAGATAAAACCAGCCAACCTTTACCTTATATAATACACACTAACCTGTAGGCTTTAAACTCATCTGAGCTAAAGGGAGAAAACTGCTTTGTCAGATATTCTCATGTTTTCATCATATTAACAACTATTTATATGTTTTTGTGTAAAATAAATTAAAACAGTTTAATCAGGCCGAATTTCAAATTGCTGCCATGTAGTGTTGTATTCTACAACGGATTTATTTACGTTTTTTTTAATAGATAGCTGCCCCCACTTGGATTAATTATTCCATTAGGTATTAATCCTAATTGCAAGGATCTCATAAACTAATATGTCCTATGAAATTAAAAGTACCGCGATGGACCGGCAACCTGTCCAGGGTGTGCCTGCCTCACACCTGCCAGGTGGGGAAGACTTATCTTGAAGTGTATATATTAATAAAGGTTTACTTACTTACTGTGACCCTGGATAAGACTAATCGGTATAGAAAATGAATGAATAATCAATAATTAAAATACATTGCTCTAGAATAGCTCAACCAGTAGTCCTGTGAGAGACACACACCTGTCCACATCGTCCCAACACTCCTGTTGTGTATCCATTTCTTTAAGTTAGGTGAAAGAATAAATAAATAAAAACAGATTAAATTTTACTTATTAACCGGCCCATAGCAGCTCCCATTTCCTGTATTTGACTGGTTTACTGTTCTGTTTAATCAAAGAGTCTGTTCTATTTATTATGGTCGGTCTCTTACTGTCCAGGTTTCCATTCACGATCAAGTCAAATCTGAAGCTTTGTCCGTATCCGCCGACGTTTAATTCAGCAGAAGACGCAAACTCAGAGGAAATCTGGGAATATCTGGAATGTTATGTCCTAACTGGAAAGGCCAGTCTTATTATTTGCTGGTTCAGCCCAAAAACAGCTGCTGAGTCCTGTCACTTTAATCTTTGCAAAACTTTCCTTTTTTTTTTTTTCTGGCACATTTGTGGAAGTTTTTTTCTTATTTACATCATTAAATGCAAATAATTAACAGGCAATTGGTGCCCTTCTATCATCCCGTTTGATCCCTGCCATCAACACTGTCTTCACTGACCAGCAGCTCAGTGGATGTTCTTCTCTTTCTGTAACAAACTTTAAAAAGTCCACTTATTTTGAAATCATATCCATCAAGGGACAAAGATCACAGTTTAAAGGGACACGGAAGGAAAACGGAGTAAACCTGTCATCTTGTTATCAGTGAGCCTTGAAATGGCCCTTTAATTAAAAGCAGGAGGTAATGAACATGCTCAGGAATCTGATTAGCAGTTAATGCTGCTTGCTGTGAGCTGATGAGCTCCTCCGTCTGCCCTTTTTAAAGCTCCTCTGAATGGCACACAATTGCTCCGACTCGGTGGGAGCCAGAAACCACAGCAGCTACCTGCAGATTAAAAACAGCTTGTTGGCTTGGGATTTACTGCCTTATAACGTGGCTTTGTTCAAACTGCAGTATGAGTGTTGATCTTAAATATATTTCCGATTTGACTGGTTTAATTTGTGAAATTCCATCACAGCTGAATCTGATGTAAATTAGCTTAGCTGTGTGTACAATTACATAAAATCTCCCGAGTAAATAAAAAACTTAAAGCCTGTGAATGTAAGAAGGAATTTGCACAGCAGGTATGTAATGTGAAAACAACAGTAACTGTAAGAAATAGCCGGATGTGGAGCGACCCAGTCAAAAACATACATATGTTGGCTGAAAGGAATCAGGACTCAGGCGGTGATCCAGCCATCCATAGCAAGCCAGACAATGTGCAAATCTCTCCAAGTCATTTTAGTCTGGCATACAGTAATCCTTTGGTCTCTGTGCTGCAGCGTGAGCATGAATTTGAATACATTAAAACTCCACGGAGGGGACGTTAAGCTGCATTTGAGCTGCTGAACCGGAGCTTTAATAGGTTGCTGTGAGACTTTTACACAAGGCTGCTAAGAGCTTCACTGTGGAAATGGTTTATAGGTGGTGTGAACTGTGAAATCTGTCACTTTCAACTTCAGAGGCACACCCACCTATTTCAGCTGTATGTGTCAATTTGTACTACGTCAACATGCATTTCCTTGCAAAGGTGCGATAATGTTGGTGTAAATGTACACCACGTCTGGTTTCTATCTGTGACTGTATGAACACTTTACGATTTACAGAAAATATTGATTTTAAAGCATTTCCTTTACAAGGTGGAGTTTCTTCTGATCGAGAGACAAAAGCAGAAAAACCTAAACGTTATTTCTGCAGCTTCCTCCAAGCGTTTGATTGCATCCACTGACCAGGAGGAAGGTTTAAGTTTGGCTGAGTCTGTTTCAGTGTATTTCCTGTAAAATGTTCACGTTTCAGCTGTAATGGTGGAATTTTTTTGTACGACTGCAGGATTCATATTTGCTTTTTTAGGCACAACAGCTGTAGAGTTAAACCCACCGCTGTCGCTGCAGGGGAAAATGATACAGGCCACAAACTAAATGTGAGAACACAGTCAAAGTTACTGAAATTTAACAAAACAAAAAATAAAATAAAACCAAAAAGTAAAATAAAGGCATGAGGACTGGGAATAACAGTTAAAGCCCCCAAGCCTGGTGGACTGTTGCTTAAAACGACTTAAACGTCAGAGATTTCTTTGAAGAAAAAGTTAAAGAAATGAGCGGGTGGATCAAAACATTACTACATGACAGTATATGCAGGTGAATAAAAGTCGCAGTACCTTCCAGAAGTTGTCAACTTTTCCATAAACGAGTGACTGGTTCTGCCTCTTGATGTCATCGATGTGCTTGATGTCGCTGGCGTTGAGGTGCTGCTCCACAACAAAGCCCAGAAAGCTGTTGTCTGGGGTGTGAGCTGTGACAGAAAAGAGAAAAAACAAGTAAACAAAAGTCCAAAAAACAGGAGTGATTTTAAAAATGCAGCAAGCAAATTTAATCACCACATTGACAGTAAAAAGACAAATGATTTTAAGCATATTCACCCAAGTTTCCTTTCATTTTAAGCATCCCCGAGGCCAAAACAAAAGAGCCGCAAATAAATCTCATACACTATTCAGCCTTTAAGAGCTCATCCGATTTAATAAAAATCCATTTTATCTGCAGAGTTCATAATCCCAGAAACAACCCTGCAAAGCACTCTGAGTTTCACTTCCGTTTGTTCCCTAGCCAAGTCATGACTGGTTGCTATGGGAACCGCAAGATGAGCAGGTCAAGTGTGGAAACCAAAGCTGGCAGCGTTTTACCTCAATACCATCTGTCTTGTAAAACAAATCTGCGGACAAGGGTCTGGAGCGAAGACAGAATAGATCCAGTCACAAATGAAGCTACTTAATAAATCATCTGGAGGACTGGGTCTGGGAGGCAGACGTCACCAACAACTCTAATGTGAATCAAACAGGGAGGTGCCCTGGCACACAGCTGTGGTTTGTACTGGAACTCCAGGGAGCGGCTGTGGTCAGAGCTCATATTTACCACAACCTTTTTAATACAGAAGGAAACTGAGGTCAGCCACTCGGGGGACGTAGAATCATCTCTGTGAAGTAAATAAAGTCCATTGCAGCAAATTCAGCTACATTCATGATTCGCATGATAAGTCTCGGCTCAAAAGCAACATGAAGAAGCTAAAATGATGCGCTGTTTGCAAATAAAGCTGGCATGTTGTTGTAGGGGTGTTAGCTGGAATGTGATAAATGCACCAGTGTTTGCTCGCTCTGCCTCTCCAGGCAGTTCACTTATTGGTTCTGGATGAATACCTTTCAGCAAACATAGGAAAAGAAACACAAAGCAGGACGTGTGTTATACAGAGTAAATGAGCCCAAGTAACTGCTGAACGATGAAAAAAATGTAAAGGGCATCAATCAAGGCTTTGTAAACACCCCAACATAGCTTAACCTCTTAACATCCGGTTTCATGGGGTGTAACGTCAGGTCTCTTATGTACATATCAAAGAACATCAAATTACCTTTGCTGTCTGGCCTCTGAAAACTATATCCACTGGGTTAAAACCACTTTCACTAAAAGTTTACACCTCCCAAGGTCCTTTGATAGCAGTTTTCCGTCCAAAAATCACTATTTTCTGCCCAGTTACAAGGTGTCAGCCATTCAGCATCACAGATATTTCCCTCCTTGCTGTTGATGATTGGTGTGATGAATGTAAACATGTGATTTCACGATTAACAGGAGGGGTTAACCATGAAAAATGACTGGCTGAAGCCGGAGTTATGAGGCGTACCAGACCTACAGAACATGTATACTGTATTTCCATGCTCACGCGCATGTGAGCTTTACGTGTGGGATCCACCTGTTTGTTGTGTTTTCTTCCACTTTTAGATGCTTCTGGATAAAAGAGCATCCTAAAAGAAATGTCCACAACAGAAGAGGTGCTGGAGATCATTTTAAAGACAGTGGGAAAGAGTTGTGCTTCCCAGATTCCTCATCGGGTGACAATGACCTCACTCGATGCCAAACTGAGCCGAATTTAAAAAGCGCATAGCTTTCCTAAAACCTCCGTAAGTTTGCTCTGTTTCACTTCACTTTGCACACAATCTCCACATGTAGATTAATGTTTTTTCTGAGTTTGTCTACTGCAGCAGATTTTCAAAGCTGTTTTCAAAGCAATTAGATATAAAAAAATAAAGGCAAAGTAATAATTTCCTCATTTTTTTATGTTTCATGCTCATTTACTTAAAGCAGCATCCTCTGTGATGTTTCCACCTCCGATGAAATCTCACAAGTGTTAGCTTTATTTTCAAACCAAGAGGTTTACATTTTTGTTTTGTAAATTGTAAAGAAATATAAATGACTTTCTGGGTATTTCATGACAGAGCAGAAACCCCAAAAGACCCATAATGTTCTGTAATCTTTTATATCTTATCAAATTTCCAGCCAACAACTGTTTTACACCCTGAAATCTGCTCTTCGTTCACCCACCAAGCACTACTGGTCCACTTTGGACTGTGTGAGAGAGAGTAAAGGAATGTGGGAGTAGTTGTTATGATTAGATCTGTATGAGGTGTCAGTGTAGGCAGCGGAAAGGTTTTCCTAAAATACCTGCTGGTTTATGGCCATTAAAATGGCTCAAGAAGACTCATTATTACAGTCATATTAGTCCAGTAAATATAAAGAAGCAAAAGCAGCATTTGTGACATACTAGGGTGGAAAAGTCTGGATATCTTGGCTGTTGCAGCTTTGGCTTTTCTCTGTCTGAGAAAAAGACTTTCATCTCTTTCAGGTGTGCTTCCATTGAAGAGAAAAGGATGGAGGAAGGATAATGAAATGTGGACAAGTACAGTCAGATTTTAAATATTGGGGACTAAAATAAAAAACTAATAATTTGGTCGTAACCTGGTATTAACATGACCTGAGGTTAAGAGCAAATTCACACCAGGAAAGTGAGAAACTGTAACCGCTTGTTAAGGGTGGTATTCCTGAAACGCCCTCTGACCAGGCAGAAAAAAAACAGGAGGAAAAAGAAAACCTGGCTCATTGATTGGCCAGGACTGAGAACAGAAATCCTTCCCCCTTACCCGGCTCGTTCACCACAAGTAAACAATGGAGCAACACCAACTTTATTCAGTCTTGGGTTTTAGTTTTTACTTTGATGTTTAAACCTAATGCAGCTTTCAATGTCACTTCCTCCCTTTGCTTCACTGTATAGTCCTTTTGTTTCTACACAAGGATTAACTTACAGGTAAACCCACTATTTTGGTCTGCACCTGTGTGAATGAGCGTTTACTACTCCAAATGAACCGAAGTATCTGTGAAAGTGGACCAGGGTTCATTTAAAGCGGCCCGAACAACAGCAGTGTGAAAATGCCCTGAAAAAACACATTAACAACACAACCTATTACACATTATTTACTCAACAAAAACTAAGCCAAGACACGTGACTGAGGGGCTACCAGAAACCCTTTTTAATAGCAATAACTGGTAGTAATTGTTTTCTGTATGTTATCAGTCTCTAAGATCATTGTGGAGGAATTTTGGTTGCTTCAGTACATTGGGGTTTGCAGCTCTCTGCATTTTAATCCGGTTGAGGTCTGGACTTTGACTGGACTGTGATTCTTGTCCTTTTCATTTGCTCATTTGGATAACATGCTTTACTTTTGCAAGAATTCTGAGCTGATAAAAACTGACTGACCGCGCCACTTATATGTCTGTCAAATAAAAAGGTACTTTCAAAAATGACTCCCAGGTTTTTTATGGAGGTTTTGCTATATCGGTGCAAGGGACCAAGATCATCACCACTACCACGTGCACCCCAACACGTACAAAGAAACATGAAGAAATGCGCCACAAAACAGTCTTTAGTTTATTGCTACTTGAGTAATTATAGTTCCACATCATTGGGAAGAAATCTACGCATGTTAAACAGATTTCTCTTTATTCGATAATGGCAGCTGTCTGATAAAAGACGTCAGATTTAGCCGTCTGCACGACGCTGAAATGATCTGATAACCCCAGAAATCAGGTAAAGATCAGATTATTAG
>JBAFTB010000027.1:15771934-15782578 GCA_037177355.1 Melanotaenia trifasciata | reverse complement strand
GTCAGTACCCCAGGGGGATGGAGCGTTCTCTCTCCTCTGCTGCACTTCCTTCAATTATCTGCCTTCGGAAATGGAGCCGACTCCACTTAGAGACATTTTGCAGCACACATAAGGAGCTATAAAACCTGTACGTTCTACATTTATAATCGCAGTAAAAAAAAAAGAAAGTGAGCCGATAGCGTGACCTCTTACTTCCTAATCTGCATTGATGATGCTCCATTAGCAGCACTGAAATATTTTTATATAGTTTTTTGGAACAAAACCAACTCATTTATGGGTCAAAATAAGGTAGAGACAATGAACCAGAGACACAGAAAACATCCTGAGATGTTATGAGGAATCTTTTTTTTACATAAACTGAAGTGTTTTTTTAAATTAAACCCTTCATGCACACCATGACTCGGCCAAATGGCTTCAAACACCTCGAGCTGCCGAGAAGAAGCGTTGCCAACTTACGGAACATAGTGTTGAACTGCTGCGGGTTGAGGTTCCACTTCCCCCACGGCGTCTTGTGTCCTTTGGACTGGGCGTAGTGGGCGTGGTTGAACTCAGGCTCAGTCCCAAATGAATCCAGCACCCGCAGCATGCACCTGTAGAGTAAAAAAATGCTTAAAAGATTACTATAAAAGTTTTGTTTTTCTTTAGACTATTCCCACTGAGATATAAGATCTCTTCTCCAGGAAGTTCTTGTCAACGTGGAAGCATAAAAACCACATTTCATTGGGAATTTTTACAATGTTAGTACGATAAAAGAGAGAGGGGGGCAAACCAACAATATTCAACATGTTTTGTATCCAGATAAAAACCCACATAAATCAGCAGCAGGTCTCCTTCAGGACCCCAAAAAGATCCAACAAGTATAAAGAGGGAAGTAAAATGAGTAAATCACAGTGCATATTGCTAATAAATAAATAAAACTGGACTCAGATGCATGTGGACACATTTTAGAGCAGGTTGCATGCACCTTTAATAAAGTAATACTAAATAAACATAAAACTCTGACGTTTATCGTGAACATTCCCAGTCCTGAGTTTCCTGAGTGAGGATGCCAATGCTTGGTAGTCTTTTAGCTGGGTTTATTTGGGTATGCTACATGTTGGGAATGCTGCTTCCTAGTCTGTGTAAAAACCTTCTGTGCTGCACCATCATGCTTAAATGGTCTAAATTTAAAATAGTACTGGGATAAACACATATTTTGGCATTATACACTCAAACCAAGTAGTGTAGATAGTGGAAATAAACCTGCCTGATCTAACTGTTAATGAAATTCATTATGAGGCACTAAAAAAATCCTCTACCAAACAGCAGTTAAAAGGTATAGGAAATAAAAAAATAAAGTCAGATCGAATAATCAAAAACAGTTGGGTAAACTGGAAACTGGACGTGTTGTTGCATGTCCATCTTTTGAGCTTGTGCTTCGTTGCCTGGCAACCAATATAGATTTAGTTAGGCTACTTTCATGTAAGCTCGTGTTGACATCCTAACAAAACCCGCCTGCCGTCTGTATTTATTCTTTATTTGGGGGAAACATAGGTTATAACGGAGCCTAACAATGTAACCGCCAACTTTCAGGACTACATTTCCAAAATGTTTGTCTACTTCTGCAGAATAGAGTATGTTGAGATTTCTATACAATTCATGCAGAAGAAAATGTGTAAGGACAGTTAAAAGCCTCCATTGCTGTCGGGTAGTGAAGCCCCTGCTCTCCGAAGGCTGAGTGAACATCACAGCTAACTCAAAGGTCACAGTGCAGGATTAATTAGACCACAACCAGGAGCAGGAATCTTAAACCACTCCCTGACCTTTAACCCATCCCCTGTATTCTCTTAATCATTGTTCTCATATTGGTTTATATTAGATGTCTTCTCTGTTTTGTCCACTAAAGTAAATCTAAAATGGATCACAAATTATTCTGGTTTCATACTGAGACGATTACTTTTCTCCTGTGGGTAAATGATAGTGTGATAAAAAGCAGCTAGGTATGGTAGACTAGCCCAAACACACACACCCTGTTTCAGTGATGGTGTGTCCGCCCACTCAGACTCCAAGCAGCTGGCTGTGTGAACTGTGAACGGCCCTGAGAGAGCGAGCAGCTCAGAAACAAGATTCACCAGGAGGAAACTTTCCACTGAAAGTGGAACGACAACAACAACATGGCCACATGCCATCTCCAGTCACTCGAAGAAAAAAAAAAACAACCCTCATCTGTTCCTGGTAAAGATACTCTCTGAGCAGATGGGGAAGTGCTGCTGGAGCCGTTGCAACTACAGCAACACTTGTAACGAGTCAAAAGCCGAGGTTGTTCAGCTCAACAAGTATGAACATGCCGACACTTGAAGTGTTACTCCAGCTGAGTATAATTTCACCACAATGTAATCCACCCAAATGGAGAGTGCATGAAAATGGCTGTGCAGAGACTCCCTCACAGAAATATGACCTGACAAGAGTCATTAAGACACAAGTGTTATCACATGGGAACTCTTGTCTTCTATGATCCACCAGAGGCTGTTATACGCCTGCACAGCCCTGAAGCCAATCACAACAGCTAGCGATAAACACTTATCTGTTAATGGTTTGTCACATAAAAAGCACGTTCCTGTCATGCAGCTAATCACATGAACTTTTACAGTTACTTTTGGAGCACACTCCCTCATGATTCAACTATCCTACTTAGCCTGTTATACAGGAAGTAAGAACAATGCAATTCTTAACTCAGGCGAGGCACAGCTGACAGCGGGGATGTGGCATTTCCCTCCACGAGGCCTCAGTCTGTACTGCAGTATTAAACTGCATGAAGTTGTGAGGCCACCAGAAACTTGTGAAATCTAAAGTGGAATTAAAACTCAAATCGGTAATTTGTTCATTTGTTTTGACCTTTTTTAAATCAAGTTTTTAATTTGATGCCAGCAGTTCATTTCCAGTTATTCATGCTATTTACTTGCCATCCTCACAAAATCAACTCAACTGGTTTGTGGAGCCACCAGGCATTAAAACTGTGTTAACAGGAAGTGGCTTCATCATCATGTCCAGGTCTAAACAGTAGTGATAGTGATCTTTTTATGATGATAATGCTGTTATCATGGATGGCTGTGGATTTTCCTTATAGTCTCTGAATAAAAACTACTTTTTGTGACTGGATTGTAAACCTCCTGAATGGGATATAAATGCCTGGAAACCTTTTTTAGATCACCTAAAGGGTAAAATATCCATCACAGGTTAACTCACACAGTTACACACTACCGCTCCTGAGACCCTGGTGATGATAGAAGTAATTGTGCTTGCTGTCATTTAGCTGTGTTTTATGGAATATTATGAATGTAGATGTGCAAGCCTGATTAAAATCATACAAAATTAAAAGTGTAGATAAGAAGATTGAGATTACTCATGCATATGTACGTCCAAATAGACTCAAATGCATCAGAGTCCTATATTTGTGCATCTTTTTGCAAAAAAATAAAGTGTATATTCATATAGGTAGAAAGGTAGAAAAGCGGTGCAGGGAAACCGATTAGGTTTTACTTTGTGGAAGAAGAATGAAAAAAAGTGTCTTCCACACCTCTTCAGAGAAAATCTGTGACATTAAGTGGCTGAAACAAACGTTTAATAACTACAATAACGCAAACAACACCACATGAACCTTCATTGTGCCTGAGGTTAAATTAATTTCCTGATGCCACCAAGCCAGCAGATGCAGTCTGATGTGTTGAGTCACCCACAAACAAAAGCTGGTGATGATTAGGCATCTGTTGACGCGCCAGTCTTATGTTTTCTCTCTCTTCCTGTCACATGAAGCTGATGGGAACGGTTTCAAAACAACCCAGGAGAGCCTGATCTACAGTCCTCAGTGGAGACTCAGGGAGAGAATGGGCACGTCTGGTGTCAACATGAACAACAGACAATCCTCGAGGCTTTTGGGAAATGGTGGTAATGTATGAGCAGAAAACAAACCCATTGTCCCAACAAGTGTATGACAAATACCAACCCGACGCTCTGTGCCCACGTGAGAGGAGCTGTTAAACTGCAGATAGTAAATAGAGTGCAGTGGTTAAAGCCTGTACAACTTAGAGAAAACAAGGGATGACTATACTTACTGGTAGTGGACCCAGGAAGGCCCCAGTGTCTTCTTAAACTGGGTCAGACCCACTATGTCGATGTATATGAGCTCCACTATCTTATCGCCCTGGGTGGGGCAGCTGGATTTGTTCCCCATCACTTTGCGCATGATCCTTCAGAGAGAAATGGTTGAATTAAAAAACATTAAAAACTGGAACCAATGACTTTTAATATTCATGTTATAGCCCAAGTATGAATGCTGGTGTTGCATGTGTCTACTCATTCTTTACAATGCCAGGTGTATGAAATATGCCTGTTACATACTTTTCCTACATATTCTATGAAATTTTAATTGCATAGGGTAAAATGTGCACATTAGACGGGTCTAGAACGACTAATCTTCACCACAAAGAGAAATTGTTTCTGTAAATATGTTCAAAGTTTGTTTTTAAATTGTTTGATGTGAAAAACCTTTGGTGTTATTTAATTTTGTAAAATGCTATTTAGTTCAAATATATTACCTGAACTATATACTGAAGGGAATTAAACGAGGTGTAAATGTAAAAATAACAAAAATAGACTGTATAAATAGTTTCAAACAGCTTCCAGGTCAAACTACACACACACAAGACAAAGGGAGGCAGCTCAAGATTAACCAGCATGCGTCTGTGGTTGTAAAAACTCAAAGGTATTTTAAACAAACAAGATGGGAGCTACATTTGTTTAGTCTTGGTCTAATGACACTAAGCAAATAGTGAAGTTGAGAATGATGGTGCGTTTTTCATTACAGGTGTCATTCACTCATGGTGAAATGTGGATTACACAAAGTCTAAGAAGGAAAAAGAAAGCAAACAGAAATACTATTTTTCTACTTTTCATTTATCTGTTTGTGATTATTTTCTAAAGTCTAGGACAGACTCAACATGAGGGACATAGATGTTTTAATAAATGAACCCCGACTGATAAGACTACTAAAACATAGTTTTCAAAAAAACTTTTTGATCTTTAAAATCCTCAAATGATATTTGTTGCTGGTGTTGTTCATAGTTTTCTCACCTTCTCTTCTTATAGGTGCTCCTGATGATTATCTGCTTTGTTTTCTCTCGTAGGCAGTAAAATGTTTTCTGTTAAGTTTCTTTACAAATGAACCAGTTGTCTCATTTTTCTGCTTGGTGTTAACTATATCTTTTCTATCTCTACTTCCTCTACTCTTTCCTTTATTCATGTCAGGTCCGGCATCATCGTGTAACCCAAAAAATGATCAATTCTCAAGTGTCAGTAAAATAGACATAAAACATTCTGGGGTATTTTTGAGGAGTGAGGAACTAGAATAAACAAATTTAAGCATTTTGGTGTGAAATTGGACCCAACATTAAGTCTCAGGAGTCATATCAAAATGGTGTCAAGCACAGTGAAATTAAACCTACAAAACTTTAAACAGATCAGGCCACTTTTAACACTTTGTGCTGCTAGAACCTTCCTACACCATCATCCTCTTATATAAAATACTGCTTTACCAGTTAACAGGTGTACATACACTCAGAATGATGGAATCACTTTACAAAAGACTTTAAAAGTTCTTAATAAAAGAAAACCACTCATTTCACCACTAACATTGAAGCCAAATACAACCTGCTGAACTTTGAGAAATTTAAGTTCTTAGCAATGATGGCCTGATATACGTATGCAACCATTTTACCTTTGTTAATACCTATTTATTGGGCCACAGGCATGTTGGTGGCTTTACACATTACTCGTGAGAATTTGAAAGAGCATATGTGGAAAGGCTGAGTGCCTCCCATAGCAACTTCGGGCGTGGAAGGCTGTTGTTAAACTTAAGCACTTCCTCAGCCGTCCACGCCCTGAAACGTCAATCAAAGATCAAACTCAGCAAAAGTGAACCACAGTTGCATCACAAATGACCATTTCCATGAGTCATTGCACTATCAGCATGAAATTCCTTAGTCATTGCGTCCTCTTTACATTTTAAATATCACAAAGGTCAAGGTTAATCTAATAAGACAGTTAGCTGTGGTTCTGGTGACTATGTGTGTTTGCTACTCACTCTTTGAGTTCAGCCAGTGATGCAGAGATGCGAACATCATGACCCAGCAGGTACAGCGTGGTTATGAGATCGCTCCACTGGACCAGCTCCCCCAGTGGGCCGCCACTAAAGGCATTTTCTGCTATCTTGAAACCCGACTCCTTGGTGAGCAGGCCTAAGTGAACCAGGATCTGTTGGAGAGGGAAAATAAAATAGAAAAATTAAACTGACATCAATAAATAATCTGCAGTTGCATATATGTGTGCTTCTCTTGTTTCTGAATGCTTCTGCAAAGAAACTATTGAAGTTTTCTAAAAAAATAAAAGCAAAAAAAGCTGCTTATCGTGGTAGGGGTCTTAAAAAAACATCTGGAATTTCTCAGGTGAACAACACTGTGTGGTTTCAGTCGCTGATGGGAGCCGGGGGGTACAGAGTAATACCAGGTTTTGTTGGAAGTGACCAATGTACTTTTTACTGTCGAGAGCCAGGCCCTGCCCTAAAGCACACCCACCAAGGATTAATATGAGCAGATTAATATCCAAAAGAGATTAACAGCAGATATAAAGAAGTGGTTTTCAAAATATCAGGAGAAAAAGCTCTTTGTTTGATACAGGCAAGGGGTAATAAGTAATATACCAAAAACGGGTAGCTATATGGACAGATGGGGAGATCGTTAAAGTATCAAGGGAATATCACAGGAATTATTCACAAAGCCAGTGGAAAGTATGGAATACACCATTCAGAGATGGGAGCAGCTACCAGCTTGGGAAACAATGGAATATCCATGTCAATCCATGGCTGTTTCCCTCCAATAGCTCTCCAGGCGAAAGTGGGACACATTAAAAGTGTGAATAAGTGCATGCATGTGTGTTTATGCGCTTCAAGTGGAGACTGTAACCCAACAGCTCGGGGACTTGTGCAACGGCTGTAAAAAAATTAGGTCAGTGAGTCTAAACTCTTTCAGGATTAGTAATTGGCTCTATAAAGCAAAGACTTCGGTTAGGGTTAAGCATTTAGTTGTGCTGGTTATATCTGGGTTAAAAATGATGAATGAATTGTCTGTGAGCCATCTTTGCTGCTTCACTTGGATACGTCACCTTCTTCCGCCGCCGTTTGGCCAGGTTCTGCTTGGCAGCCAGAGAGCGGATGGCGCTGACCCACGGCTCGGCCATGCGTTGGATCCTCAACATCATCCAGCGAAACTCCTCCCGCTGTGACATGGAGCGGTAAAGCCCCTCAAAACTGGTTCGGATCTCCGCCTGCACACAAATAAACTGCTGAAAAAAGTGTGTGTGCAACGTCCTTTTTTTTTGGCTTTGATATACATAAAAGTCGGCTCTTAAATCATGACATGAAGGCTGCAGTTTATGAAGAATTAAGCTGCCATAATTAAAAATTAATTATTTTAAACCATCAATGAATATATGCTGAATAATTCTACTAAATTAAAATAAAAATATTTATGCTGTATTAAATGTATAAAAATAAAGAAAATTATATTTCTGTTGAAATGTTCAACTGTTAATATTTTGTTAAAATGTATTCACTCTGTCATTCAATCTAATTTTAGTTGTTGGTTTTAAATTATTATTAATTTATTTCTACATTTTTTATTTTATCCTTGTTTTCCTTTACAAATTATCACCAACAGCTACAGTTAAGTTTTCATAAAAACTTGGTGTTAAACGCGTTTCTAAGATTTTCTTTTTATAGGTTATCCTGATGATTCCCTGTTTCGTTTTATTTCAGAGGCTGCAAGATGTTTTCTGTTAAGAAGCAGCTGGTTGTCTGTTTGTTTGTTTGTGTTTTGGTTTTGATTGTACAGTTTCTGCTGATTAGGACAAGGTTAAACAAACAAAACAAAAAATAAACTAAAAGAAATAATTATAAATCTCTCTATATATCTCTCGCTCTCTCTCTCTCTCTATATCTATCTATATCTATCTCTATCTATTTATCTCTATCTATCTATATATATATGTATATATATATATATATATGTGTGTGATACGTGATCTACTCTGCAGAGGAAACCATCAAAGGGGATGTGTGAGATGTCTGACGTCTGTACAGGAAACAGTTCAAAGAACACGGTATTGTCCAGTAGACTATTATAACAATGAATAACTAAATATTCAGAGTTTCAAGACAATCAAGTTTAACGCGTTATAGAGCTGGTCAGAAAAGGAATAAATCAGTCCTACTCTTAATAAGAAGTTTAAGTAATAGTGGAAATAAAAAGGAAATGAAGGTAGGATAATAGGGTTTCCTACCTAAATGCTTAATAAATGAGACATGATAACTGCGGGTTGTTGCGTTTATTTTCTGTTTTGTCACAGTATTGACTAACTGGAAGTCAAATAAAGTAAAAGCACATTGCTGCCACTCGTCCATGAAATCTACTGGAACTGAAGACATTATCAACCTGCCACGTCTGAAGGGAGAAAATTAGACGTTTGATTGGTGTATTTCAGATTCTGGAAATTCAAAGAGTTATGAAAAGCTGGAAGAAAAAAATAAAAAAAGTGAACGAGATAAAGTCGGTGACAGAAAGATGGAGGGGGAAACCACAGAGCCATTACCAGTTGCTAAGGTGGTGGAAACAAGGCTGTTGGAGGGCATTAGCATCCCTCACTACGACAGGAAATCACTTCCACAGACTGAAGCTATTAAAATCTGGGCCTGAATTAAAATCTCCAAAGCCCGTCTCTTCACCACAGAAGGCTCAGTGCTGTTGATGCATCCAGGAGAAAGGGAGGGATGAAGAGAGCTTAATATTGATTCGTCCGCAGCAGAGAGGAGGGTGGGTGTGTTTGTGGCGCGCACAGACAAGCTCAAAGTGAGATTTGAGTGAACTGCTGCATTGGCCAGGATAGAAGACCATTATTCCACTTTAAAAAAAATCTCCTGGTTTTTGTTTGACGTTGATAAACAGCGTAAAACCGGAGATTTGAATTTGACTGTGCAAAATATTTATTATTATTATTATTATTATAACAGTTTATTTAGGTGGGGTTGTGCTGCAATAAAAGGATCCCAAACGTGTGTATGACGTGTATAACGTGTTAATAAATTTAATTAAGGAGGGAGTAAAAGGAGACCAAATCTACTTTAGTATATAAACATGTTACCTCGAACATGCTCATCTTTAAACATAGCTGAAGAGTGTTGTGTTTCTCACCTGGCCCCTCCGATCTATTTCATCATTCAGGATCTTCATCCTCCAGGGCAGACGAGGACACCAGTTCTCCACCTTTGGAAAAAACCCATAGACAGCTGTTTTAGTCAACTCCATTCACATCATAAAATGATGTTTACCTAAAGTCCAGATAAGCTGTTTCTATGCCATTGTTTAACATGCTGAGGTCATATGGCACCTCTGCTGATGTCTCTGCATTTGCTACCAAGTGACAAGAGAAAAGTTTCAAAATGCTCTGATTTACAAGGCTTTAGAAGGACCAACTTCTTATTCTGCACCACATTTTTTACTTTATCTTCAGGCTGGTTATTTTAAGGTTTCTTAAACAGGATATATTATGAAACTAAAGTGTGCTTCTGTGCTTCAGGGTGTACATTTGGATGTCTAAAGTGATTTAAAACTCCAACATAACAGGTCTGTTACTTTGTTTGGGCTACCTAGGAGAGAATATGCAATTCAGTAAGTTATTTTTAGATTTGGAGCAGAGAAATTATAGTCTTCATCTTTACCAAATACCCATCACTTTGCATGAGCTGTACATGTAAAGTCGGAATTCTGAACTATTTTGCTTTTACCGTGATGATAACAGTAATTTTATATATTTTCAGTTTGGCAAATGTTAGTGTGAGTTCTGAGTCTAGCCATTACATACATTTTTCAAAGAGTCTAATTTTTGTCCAAATTTACATTTGTGTGCTCACACAAAGCTGTACTACTGATCTGAAAAGAGGGAAATCCTGGAGAAGGCTGGACTCATGTGGCTCACATCCCCTCCTGAATAAGACTGAACCGAACTGTATATTCATGAGATGTTGCTGTGGTGTAGACGCTCTTAGAAATGGCTTCTACGGGAGAGCGTAGACAACATCTAACTGAAATTTATAATAGCCGTAGAACCAACAATAATTCCCAACTTTTCCAGAAATTTATATCCAAATTCTATAGCAATGTAAAATCATTATTTATGGCTCTAAATACATATATATATAAAGATATAAATGAATTCCTAGCCTATTCATCAACACACAGCCTCTACCCAAAAACCCTGTTGTGTATCTTTATGGCCTAATTAATTTAATGTACTGTCTACTGCAAGGTAGGGATGTCATGATTACTTAATTCTACAATTAATCACAAACTCTACAAACAATCAATCAGTTTAATTCATGGCTTCCTCAGACTATATGTCTAAGTGTCCTCAGACAAGACTATATGTCTAAGTGTCCTCAGACAAGACTATATGTCTAAGTGTCCTCAGACAGACTATATGTCTAAGTGTCCTCAGACAAGACTATATGTCTAAGTGTCCTCAGACAGACTATATGTCTAAGTGTCCTCAGACAGACTA
>JBAFTB010000027.1:15752516-15768021 GCA_037177355.1 Melanotaenia trifasciata | reverse complement strand
TACACATGCGGGGGGACCAGTATGACTGTTCCAAAACCATTAAAAAGTGAATTTTGCATAATATGGGACCTTTAAATAACATTGATTGAGGATAATACAAGCTCAGATGAAACAAACAGGACATATTATTCATTACTCACTGAACAAAGACTAAACCAAAATACAAAAACATTGTGTTACAAAGGAATACAAGGGTATGTAACACAATGTCAAGGAGGAAAGACATCTGCAATGATCTATCAAAAAAGGAAAGGTTGTGGGATCCTTTCCAAAAACAATGATGACTCCATCGTTTCACATTGAGAAAGATTATTTAAGACATTTGCCAATCTCAGTTTATTTTTATTAAACCTTTATGAAACCAGATTAAAATCTGTTTATGGAATTTTGTTTCATTGAGATCAAGAGCTCTTAAACAGGCAACCTGGCCAAGAGAACAGCATCATGAAAAATACAACTACAAAATAGATTTTAACAACAAACAACTGTGTTTATGTTTTAATTCATTGCTTCACCCTTTGTTTACAGACCAAATTTGTGATGAGTTTAGAAAGAAAGCTCATGATTGAGTAGAAAGCCCAAGTGCTTATATTTGGAGACTATCGACCTGCCTTGGGAGGTTATTATTAGCCTAACAGTATCTGATAATTCAAATTTCTATGAGTTTATTACCTCTGCCAAGGCAGAAGTCATGTATTTAGTGGTGTTGGCTTGTCCGTCTGTCTGTTAGTGACTTAACTCAAAAAGTTATGGGTGGTGTTTGATTAAATTTTTAGGAAATCTTACAAATGGAATAAGGAAAAGGTGATGTGATTTTGCGAGTGATCTGGTTCACCATCTGGATCCGGGAATGTTTTAAAGGATTCTTTAATATGGGGAGGCGGGAATAATTTTGCCATTAGAGCTAACTTCACTCTTATAATTTACAACTGAGGAATGCAAGGAAGTCCTATTTCTCTGACGTTATTAGCAAAAACTGTCACAATGAACTGAACTTTACACGACCAAAGCCTGCAATGAGTTTGCCAAATTCTTCACAGACAAAATCCAGAATATCAGACAAGCCGTTGGTTCATCGACATCAGATTCAAGAGACATTAATCCCATTTAATCCCATTAACAGCAAAGATTCTGGGGGACATCTTCTGTCAGCTGAACTTGTTCTCTTGCTGTTTGGACATCCTGCCCACATGTTTGTTAATAAAGGTCTCAGACTCTGGAGTCAGATTGTTAACTTGTCTTTAATTTCATGCGTCTTCCCAGAGCTTCTAAAAACAGTTGTAATCAAGCCTCTGCTAAAAAGGGACAATCTAAATAAGACACAAACGAACGACTACAAGCCGATCACAAATCTTCTAAGCACGATCATAAAAAAAAGCCATTTTTTCTCAGCTAAATGACTTTTTAACACAAAACAACTGCTACGATGTCTTCCAGTCAGGTTTTAGACAGCACCACAGCACTGAGATGCTCTGACCAAAGTCATTAATGACATATGTTTGAATCCAGACGATGGAAAAATGTCAGTCTTGGTCTTACTGGACCTCAGTTGACAGTTGACCAAAACATATTACTCAAACGACTGAACTGAGGTGGGCCTCTCTGGCACTGCACTACTCTGGTTTAAATCTGATTTAGAGAATAGAAACTACTTTGTGTCAATAGGTAATTTTACATCTGAGCAGACAAGAACTACATGTGGAGTTCCTCAAGGTTCCATCCTGGGGCCTCTTCTGTTTAACATCTACATGCTCCCACTGGCACAGATCATAAACAAAAACATTAGTTACCATAGCTACGCAGATAACACACAGGTATATATAACAATGTCACCATAAGACCGAGGCCCCGTACAGGCTCTTGGTAAATGCATCGAGGAGATTAATGACTGGATGTGTCTAAACTTTCTTCAGTTTAACAAAAACAAAACTGAGGTGATGGTCTTTGGCACGAAACAGAAACGATTCAAGGTCACCACAGAGCTTCAGTCTATACACCTAAAAACCACCAACCAGGCCAGAAATCTGGGTTATTGATGGACTCAGACCTAAAGTTGAAAACACACTCAGCCTACTATCACCTTTGGAATATATCAAGGGTAAAATATCTGATGTCTGAGCAAGACCTGGTAAAACTGGTTCATGCTTTCATCTTTAGTCAGTGTAACAGTGTTTTAACAGGTCTACCTAAAAAAATCAATTAGACACCTGCAGCTTATTCAGAACTCTGCTGCTCAAGTCCTCACTAAGACTAAGAGAGTGGACCACATCAGTCCAGCTCTGAGGTCTTTACACTGGCTGCCTTTCTGGAAAACACTCCCAAAAAGCCTCAAATCAGCTGAAACACAGTTTATTTAAATCCAAGGCCCACCTGTTCTCCGCTGCATTTCAATAATTTTTATTTTAAAAAGTTTAAAATCTGCATCTGTTTCTTTTAAGCTTGAATTTTTAAAGTTGATCATGTTTTAATACTGTTTTTATCCAATGTTTTTTTCTTTTGTTTTAAATGTTAAATTATGCTTCTTGTATTCTGTAAAGCACTTTGAATCACATTATTGTTGAATTGTGCTACACAAATAAACTTGACTTGCCTTCTAACTCAAAAGTAATGCCCACAATTATTGGCAAAATAAAAAATTACATTGGCTTGGTGGAGGTGCTTCTATTTGTCTGTATTTAAAAAATAATTTTAATGTCTGCAGAAGTGGCAAAACTGTGTTAAAAGTGGTCTGTAAAAACTCAAAAGCCTGGGAAGTTGAGAAGAAAACGGCTATAAATCACTGTATCATCAACGTAAAAATCTGGAGCAGCTTGTTCGTTAAAAGGCATGAAGCTACTCATGAAGCTGCGAGGCTCTCTGAAGCATAAAAGAGTCTCAAAACTAAACTGATCTGTGCGCAAATGCAGTTTGGTGTGCATAGAAGCTTTTTTGAACTAGAATTTATTAGATTCATGAGGTTGAAGGTAAAAAATTTGTGTGTAAAATGTTAATGAACATATATTAGTAAGTACCCAAAGTTACATACAAAAAGATATAAACGATTTACAAACTATGTATTACACATACAACCACCCAAAGTTACACACAAATTACTGTACAAAGTTTGCAAATCATTTATTACACAATACTGAGGGATTTTCTCTCAATGGGATGTCAATATTGGCCAAAAATTTTATACTAGTGCATCCCTAATATTAACTGTAATGCACGGTGGTAGGGGAATGATTACTAAGCTTGTTTTGATTACCCTGTGTACCAAAATATTCTAAACTAGAACGAACTGAAGCAATGATGCAAAGACAGACCAGAATGTTCCTCACTTTTTTTTTTAACAGGAGTGGACATTTACAAATAGTGCACATACACAACACATACAAGAGGACTCACCTCACTGAGGTAAATGAAAAAGGAGCAGGTGGACCCATCCACACCGTAGTTAGAATAGCAGGAGTCAGAGCGCCACATCTCTGTCATCCACTGAGAAAGAGAAAAAAGCTAGATTAAAATTTGAATTTGAGTTCATGACAGTTTCAAATTATTTAACAGGTTGTAGAAAATGGAAAATGTTCATTTGTTGTATTTTGTCCATTACATAGGAGATAATTGTTCTAAAACATAATAAAAACATCTTTACAGATCCATGTTAACATAAAGACCTTTTCATCCATTTAACCTGGAAGTCCCTGTACAGTTTCTGTCTGGTTCACAATGAGGAGACCAGAATTCCCTCCTAAACTTGCTGTTTGGACGTCTGCCTCCCACCCTCATAGGTCTTCCTGTTAAGGATGCTCCACAGATGTTCTCAATGGGATTCTCAGCAGGATTGAAGGCAGGTAGTAGTAGCTCCATAATGAATTTTCCTCCCTTTAAACCCATAGCAGCATAAGATTCCACTTGAACTTCTGCAGCCTGGAATGGAGTGTTTACTGCAGAAGGAACGCTTCTTCCTTTATACCACAGCAGGAAATGGTCCTTTAGAAACTAAATGGAGGTCATTGGACACCTACCATCTCACTCCCCATTATTCCTGGAAAAAGTATTATAAATCATCACTCCATCACCACCTTGCTGACATGGCGGCCTTGTTGGGACATGATGTCCATCCAGTCATCCAGACCTCCATCCATCTGGACCACCCAGTGCAGGACAGCATTCATCAGGGAATAAAACTGGTTGAAAATGAGTCTTCATGTATTTCAGAGTCAACTGCAAACATTTCTCTTTGTGAGAATTGGTGAAGGGAGGCCCAGATACAGCTACTGTAGTATCCTGATGACGAGGTTCACCAGCAGCTTCAGATACCTGCTGCTGCTCATCAGCTGATCTCTGAATACGAAGCATTTCCTGATGGAGGATTTCATTGATAAGACTTTATCTGAACCAATCTGTTTACTCTATGAACACAGACTACTTGTATGATCGGCTTAAGTTTTCATGAAATGTCTAATGTTTTTATTCCTTTTACACTTTTCGAAAAGATCCTTTTTTTTTCTTCAGATCGCATAGAAACCAGGTCTTAATTATGTGCAACAACGTAGTTTCTCTTTAGTGAAGCTCACCTGAAAACTAATGATCAAACCTGAGATTGTTATCAGGGATCAAACGGACAGGAAACATGTGAAGATCTCATTTTATCCCTAAAGCAGAAGACAATCTAATCTAAATAAATGTTACAGAATGAACAAGAGTGAAAAACAAGGAGCGTGTGGACCAACAACTGGGAAATCTGCTCCTCTTCCAGCCAGATATTTGTAGCACTAAGTTTATCTTAATAAGCTTCTATCCATCGTAGTTGCTAGCTTACAGTAACTGCAGGCAAAAACACAGAGAGAAACAAAACTTAACAATTCAAAGCTGTTCATGGAGGAGAGACTTGGCACATGTGCTGGAATGAGTCATTTGGATGCTGAAGGCTTTGTTTAAACCAGAACCAAAAGTCTATAAAACTGAGAAAATTGATTTGTCAGATGTTAAAAACTAACTGTGGAATAAAGAAAGAAATTTTGATGCTCATGCATGCCGCAGGGCGTGTTTAAAGAAACGCTTGGCATCACTTTGCGCTTGCTTGGAAATGCTGACACTATCGGTGGAAAGATTGCAACTGGCTGAGCAGATGGTGAGCATGATAGGGCCCTATCAGCCTCTGGGACACAAACCAAGAAAAAAATCAAGACTGCAAAGAATTTGTGCATGCAAATGTTAAAATTTGTGATCATGCACCTATGACTACTACAGCCTACTGATAAGGTTGTGTGGTGGTTTGCTGCAGTAAAAGCATGTGCAGTCTAAGCTAATGAATGTTATTGATCAAGTTATTCATCACAGGGCACCGGTGGAGAGGTCATGGCTTTGTGTTTAGGTGTGTTTGGATGCGCCATTCACCTTCAGCTTGCCCTCGCAGTGTGGAAAACCATCCAGAGGCGGCAGCTCGCACTTCTCCTGGGCTCCGTTTAGAAGGTCTGCAGGAAAACAAACAGGCAGAGAGGAAAAAAAATCAATACGATTGAGTCAATCGTCTTCCAACTTTTCTTTCTTTTGTTTTTAGCTGTCTGTTTCTTTTACATCGTCATGCTGGAGACATTTCAGGACTCAGTCTGCAGAGGAAAAATAGTAAAAAAGGTGAGTCTATTATCTCAAAACCCCAAACTGAAGATAATTCTTTCCATATATTTTTTGTTTATTATTGGTACAATTTAATTCACATTTAATGTCTCGTCTAAGAAGCCAAGCTACAGGAACATACGACTGAAATGTGGTGCTGAATTCCAACTTAAAACATATAAAACAGGTCAATTTTTTTAACACTTTAAAAGTAAAATCATCTGCTTGTAGTATTTTCTTCTCTTAGCTGATAGTTTTAATGCTGTTTTTACTCAATGTTCTTTCGTTTCCCTTTTTATTTTATTAATCTTGTATTCTGTAAAGCTCGTTGAATTGAGCTGCACAAATAAACCTGCTTGCTTTGCCTCCCCCCACACTGTCATGAAAAGAAAAATTAAATGAAAAAAATATTTATCCCAGAGGGAAATTGCAATGTTGTAGGTTTTAAAAATAAAAAAATACTACTAAAAATAATAAAAACCCTAAAAGGTGAAAACTACAAAAAAAAAAAAAAAGAATTATTCTTAATAATAAAGTAGTAATAATATTAGAATACTAATAATTACTAGATAACTAACAACTACTATTCTAATACCAATAACTGGCCAATGTGGCTTGTAGATTTGTTACCGGTTGGACTTCTACTTTCCTCTTTCTGTAACTGGTTAGAGAAATCTTATTAGTTCTTAAGTAAGCAGATAAAATGCAAAGCAAATGTTTTGTACTTTTACTTAAAATGTACTTAAATGTAAATTTGACTTGTACCTGTAACTGTTGCACTTAAAATTATGGAAATAAAAGTTACAAAACATATGTCCCTAACGTAGCTCCATACAGGACAGCCTGGACCGTGTCCAATAAAAAAAACTAGTTACATTTGTGGATGTAAAGCAAACATGCTTGCAGCCACACACTGGCTTAAAAATGCAGTAAACAAATATCCAAACCTAAAGAATTCCAGAGAATCTGAAAAATCTTACTTCTACTCGGGTTTGTTTTTTTGGGGGGGGGATTTGGGGATGAAGGAAATCTTAACATGGGTAATAAAGATGGAAATGAGTCAAGATTTTTTTTAAATTATGAGTAAATTAAAAAAATTCTGCAGTGCAAAAAGGAGAACCATCTTGAATCATGCAAAACATGAAATAAACTTAAAACTTCCGGCACTTCAGGCTCGTTGCATTGTGTTTAGGCTTCTTTGGACTGACAGATGGATACCATCTATTACTTGGCGGTCAGGGATGGAAATTAGCTTGCAACCTTTGACAAAGAAAACCACAAAGAGCTGAGAGTGCAACCAGTTTAGTCCACAAGGAGACCTAAAAGCAGATGAAACCTCTGTTCTGACCTATTTACTTAATGCAGTTTATTTAAAAAATATGCCGTTGGGGTGGAGCTGCTCTGATATTTCCCCCGTGCTTTCAACACCATCATAGGATTAGCATGCAAGCTTCACGCTGTTTAATCTTTTTTTTTTCTGCTATCACCATTCACAGCCATTAACGTCATCATGCTGACCTTTATATGCCAACAGATAATCAGGTATCGCACTGGAGTAAGTTTGTGCTGTGGCATTTCAGGATAACAGGGGTTTGAGGAGGCGTTTGCCTACAGTCAATCAGCAGCTCCAGATGTGGCTTCTGTCGGTCCGGGAGGGTGAGGGTTGTAAGGGATCAGGTTAACTACCGATTCAGTTTATTTGTTGCAATGAAAAGGATATTCCACATTCTCTGGCTTGTGTGCTCCCTGGTTGACAGCAATGAGCGATAAAAAGATAACACCTACAGACTGCTGCTAAAAACCTCAGTAGTTGGGTAGGAAGCAACCAACACAAGTTTCCTCCCACTGCTTTCAGTCATCATCAAGAGGAGATGGAGAGTTGTTGAGCTTACGCATGGTTATATCAGCCTCTGAGACCCAGAACATTGTTGTAACTTAGCTGATTTCACAATTACAAGAACAGTGAAGTATAAGAACAGGTATTTTCCTTGCAGCAGATAAAATTCATGAGTTTAATGCTGCAGGAGAAAAGAAGTGATGCAGCAGGAGGCTTGTAAGCTACTCCTGGTAAAATCAGCACATAACCAAAGTGCCTGTTTCTAAAGGCAGCAGGAGTGGAGCAATGAAACAGGATGATTTCACACTTTTAAATAACAGTGAATACTGAGGCCAGTGTCTACCTCTGGGCTGTGTTACCCATATGGTGTGTAAATAAACACATCTTATTCTCATGCAAACAGACATTAAACGAGTGTATTATACTTGTGCACAGACTAAACAAGTGGTTTTCAATCTGTGCCTCCCAGAGAGGTTGCTACAGAGAGCAACAGGGATGGAACAGAGAAAAGAGCATATTATTACAACTGAAAAATTCAAAACCCTGCAGCAAAGCAACTTGTAAATAAGAGTTTATCCTCTGTCAATGCGATCCTGTTCTCTCGGTGACTACCCACAGCTCATGAAAATAGTTGAGGGCAGGAATGTAGATTTGCCAGTAAATTGAGAGCTTTGCCTTTCGGCTCAGCTCCGGCTTCACCACAACAGGCGGATGTAGAGTCCTCATCACTGCAGACGCTGACGATCCACCTGTCCAACTCCCACTGCAAGCTATACCTGTTTAATGATCAGCTGATCAAGTGCAACTGATTACCAGCACCTGGCTGCTGCTTTTAATTCTTACTTCTTCCTGAATCAGAAATATTACCACATTGTAATATTATGTGTGGTGTTGTTGCTCTGAGGTTTAAGTGAGACCATTTTGAAACTTAAGTTTTGATATGTTAACCCAGTAATTAAGAGGGTTTATGCACCAGTGGCTTATATTTTATGGGAGTTGTCTCATGGCATCAGACTTCCACAACCAGGTCACTGTTACACCTCAAATTAAAATCTGGCTCCATTACAAGCCTAGCCAGTAAATCATGTCCATCTTTGTTAAATATTTCTTGGTGTAAAACACACCGAGACCGTGTTTATTTGAAAGCGCCGCTCAGTCAAATATGACTTGTGATTTGGCAGAGGGGCTGTGTTGTGAAGCACTCCAGAGACACAAGCAGAGCGAGCTGCTGTTATTCCATCCTTCAGATAACCAGCCATCCAGTCAGCCTGCCAGCCAACCAAATGAACAACCAAAGGCAGCCTGTCATTCAGCCAGTGAGCGCCAACGCCACCAGGAAAATCTTCTAGCTTTAATCAAGCAGAAGCCTCTGCCAAGGAAGAGCTAAATATAGCTCGCTTCATAATCAAACACAGGAGACATAAAGGAAGCCATTTGCTTGTTATTCACTTCCACCACACCAGTGTAGTTCCATTTGTTATCAAATTCTAGCTTTTAACATGACTAATATTTTAGTTCAATACTATATTAAAGCAGCATCCAGTCACTAAACACACTGGGTTTGACTGATGCTCTGCAGAGGAGGTAAATTCCCCACCACCAAACCACATTTTACTGCAGAGAAAACAGCAGTGAAGAAACAAAGACAGGAAGTAAACAACTTTCAACCAAGTTTATAAAGAAGTTAATAAAATGATTTGAGTTAAAAACAAGCAGATACACAGTAAAATGAAATAAACAGAGGCTGGAGTGAGGAAAAGTGGAAACAATGACCCAAGGATCCCTCTGAAAAGAAATCTGAAGCAGAAAACACATGACATCATTTGAACTTGAATGAGATGTCCAAGCGCCTTTTACAGCACTGATGTCAGCACGAACCAGCGCCCAGCACACAGCGCTATCTGATAGCCTTTAAATAGCCTCATCTCTGAAGATACGTGAGCTTACACACAAAGGGGTTGTTTTTCCTCCAAGTCCATGAGTTAAACTGACATTTGACAACTCCAGAACTGGATCAAGGACATCTGGTTTGTGTTAGTCACTCTACCTCCCTCTCAATGATTTTCAGGTCGTCTAAAGTAAAGACCTTTCAGCTGCGGCTCAGTTTCACTTCAATGATTTGTTAAGAGGAATGTAAAAGATGTTTTGTGACAATAAAGCCGCTATTTTCTTTACAAACAAGCTTTAACATTGATGTGAATGCAGTGAATGACAGTCCTGCTGAAGGGAAAGCTTAAACCTACGAATGAAAAATTTAAAAGGTGAGAAGAGCAGTTTTCCACAGATTTAAAAGCACTGATTTTAGAAGCACTTTGCAAGAAGATGTAAAGGTATTAGTGTGTGCATCTCGGTTCATCCATTAGACAGGAGCCCGGCTAACTGATGAGCATCGAAGCTGTACGAGCAAGGGTCGTCTCAGGAACGAGTCAAACTGGGATCTCCTTGGTTTCGCTGGTGCCACAACGAGAAACTGCTGATTGTGAGATTGCTCACGTGAAAGACAGGCTTACAACAAAAAAAAAAAAGAAACACAATCATGAGAGTAGTACCAAATATGAGAGGAAATTGTGATATCCACAGTTGATTTTAATGACAAGAACTAATAATTGGCTAAATATATACAGATTAAAATAAAAAAAGAGTATTTTTAATAGGATGTCAGAACATTTTCCGTTTAAAAATAGCCAAATCTTCCTTAAATGATTAAAGAACCAAAACTTCCAGATCTCAAACGTGAAGTCAATGCAAAAGTGCCTTTAAACTGTGGTCTTTTTAATGTCCAGCAAAGGGCGATGGCTCTGGTTACAAAGCTTTTGCTCTGTTGGACATTTTCCATTAATACCTACTTAACTCCACTTTAAGGCTTTTTCTATTAGGTAGTAGCATCTGGTACCAGGAACTTTTCTTTTTGGATCTACTTGGCCGATGTTCCAAGTGAGCTTAGTCAAACCAACAATGCAACTAAAGACTGCAGTGATCTACGGACTGCAGGCCGCTGATTGGCCAGGAAGTGATGTCACTAGATGAGTCACAAGAGCCACAAAAAAACAGCTTAAAATAGACTAGAATAAATTATCTGAATGCTTGATAAATCTAAGCTTTAACATTAGTGGAAAAAGTATTGTGTAAAAGAAATATATATGTATTTATATAATTTGTATGGTATGGTAATAAATGTAGATTAAAGCTAAAGGTAGTACCCTAGCCCACATTTTGGTGAAAAAGGAATACATGAGCCTGTTTACATGACTGTCAAAATCTTATAACTGGGAGTAATCAGATATTTGTAGTAATTGGCTCAAATGAATCTACTTGCCCTTCCGCAATTACAAAAATTTCAGTGTACAGTTTCCCGTCCATCATCTGATTATTTTCTGAGTACATTCATTCTTAGTGACGAAATACTCAAACTTCCTGTTATTTTGAAAACATCTGGTCTTTGTTGAAAATGCTGGCCTTAGCGTTAGCTGCTAATGTGGGAGTTAATAAGCCTGCAGAACTGCCTGTGTTTTGTGTAACAGAAGGTGTGTTAATGTGGTTTCTCATAATCAGATAACTGCTATTATGTGACAAATGATCAGATTTTGTGGTGTGCATGTCAACTGGCTCACTGTGGTCTCTTTATTTCTTCATCTATAGTGAATAAAGCATGGAAAAAAGATTTGCAAAGAGACAACTGTGACAAATGAGAGAGGGACAGAAACTCAGCTTCATTTAAACAATATGCATCTACTTCTCACCTCAAATGCAAATGCATGGTTTTAGAATACCCAAAGCAACAAGAAACAGTTTCACTGGGTCAGCCTGCCTCCTAAATGCATGCATGCTGCACACAGCAGGCTAACACAAACCAGAGGAGCCGTCCAGTGTGAGGAGCACGTGTTTGGAGCTGGTCAAAACACATGTCTCTTCCTACCTCTGGTCCACA
Organism: Melanotaenia trifasciata; assembly: GCA_037177355.1. Classification (NCBI taxonomy): domain Eukaryota; kingdom Metazoa; phylum Chordata; class Actinopteri; order Atheriniformes; family Melanotaeniidae; genus Melanotaenia; species Melanotaenia trifasciata. Next base: position 15,756,655 of record JBAFTB010000027.1, on the reverse strand, counting down.
CAAGTGTTCCACAGCCAAGTCCTTGAGGCAAAAAAAAAGTCAAAATTTCCCCACATAGGCCCAATCCCTGGCCCATGTCGGGTTTCAGCTTTCTCTCCCTTCCTCTGCGGCACTGAGAACAAAGTCTGGCTGCAATCAATCTGCCTTTTGTGTTTGGGCAATCTGATCAGGCCTCCCTGTTACTTCCAAAATTAACCAAGAGGAAGATGCAGATTTTGCACCAGCAGCTGCACAAGGACAGAATTTCAGTAAACAGATTAGCTGTCGTCATTGCAGCCTATGACAAATTCTCCATTCTTGGTTTAAGTAAAGCTGCTGGTTCAGGCTGCAAAACTAGCTGCACTTGTACTGCTGTGCTGCCAAAGAACTCATCAGCATCTTCGTGCTAAAACCACCTGTGTGCATCCTCGAAAAACAATTTTCCATTTCCCTAAGGTTTGAAACAGGAAAATCACTCTTAGTTTGCCTTGCCTGTAAACAACGAAGTGAGAAGAAGCTCAGCAATCCTCAACCTCACGCTGAAAACACTCAGCAGCTTCAGAGCCGCAGCTGCACGATGCTGAACCATGAAATAATCTCACTGAGAGACTTTCCCTCCACATACTGTAAGGTGTGAACGGTCGGCTGAACACGAAACACATCAACAAATAAGTGTGTCCATACACTTCCCAGTCAGAGTGCGGAAATGCATCTTTGCTTGCATCCTGAGAGCTCAATCCTCTGAGTTACATCCTGCCATTCATGCACGAATAAAATCTTCTGCAGCAAATAAAAAGGCCGGAAGTGATGTGGATGTTTGAGTGTGTAAAAATAATAATAATATTAATAACGATGCCTGGGGAAGTTGTTTATTTTTTGTAAAATAATCCTGAAAAGGTGTCAGCGGGGATGTGGAGGTGAAGAAACAGTGTGAAGAAAAGAAAGGACAGAATATGACAATAAAAGTTCAAACAGAGAAAGAATAATTCACATTTTATATTTAAATTTAATCTTGGGATCTCAATAAGTGCATCTCATTTTCCGTCATTATTGGAGCTTCTTTAATGTAAAACAGAGAAAGGCAAAGCTGCATCTGTATAAAAAATGGTGCAACTAATGCATGTCAGCCCCACATGTTCCTCTCATCCCTTTCATGCTTTCTTAAATCAGCCATGACCTCAAAGGGCCAAGTCTGCCTGTAAGAAACAGGGAGAAAAGATGTAGATGGTGCACGTGCATCTTCAGTATTTCCTTTAAAAGGCCTCAGTTCTTCTGACAGAAGGGTTGGATTTTAATTTGATGCTAAATACAAACCAAATTTCCAGATAAATGCAAAACCATAAACAGGTAAGATTTTTAAGGATCCTCACGGACAAAAAAGAATCAAATTTAAACACAGACAAAGTTGAGAATCTGTAGGGATTGCATAACTGAAGCAAGTTGTTGAACATAGTCACACTGCGAGTTCTGTCAACAACAGAACCAAACGTGGCTCCATTTGATCTTCATTCAAATCTGCTGATCTTCGAACATTTTTGCCAACATTTTTGGGGTTTGAGACAATGTTTTCCAAATTTGACTTGCAGGATTGTTTGGGAATCAAGATGAGAAAAACAAAGCGCCTCTCGTACTTCAAGCTAACTGTCAGACCTTGTCAACAGCGCCCCAGAAAGCAGTCGCAGCAAGCGGCGCCACAAAACACTGTTTACAACGCAGCTATAAGAAGATCTGCTGCTCCATATACGGGAAAGATAAAAAAAAATTCATACTTGCAAATACGGTTTGCTTCATTTGTGAATGAAAAAAATCCAGGTAGGCGGTTTCAGTAACAGAAGAAGAACTTGTCTGAGCATGCAGGCTCCTGCAGAGGCTCAGTCCATGTGGAGCAAGCAGGTATGAATGAGATGGAAGGAAAAAATGTCAGTAAATATAAGTACTATGACTACAAGATCATTTTAATTACGATGCAACACATGCAACAGTGAACTGCTGGGCGATGAGAGTCAGGTTTCCTACGAGTGTTTTCAAGTGTGTGGGAGCAGACGGCATCTCTCAGCAACTTATTAGTGCTGAGTGGGACAGTGCTTGTGTGTATGTGTGGACTATTGATTTTTACACTGAATGAGTAAACAGGCCTCCCAGAGCCTGATGCAGTGCACAGATCACGCATTAGATACACTTTTCAGAGTGGTTGAAAGATGAAGCGACGTGCTTGAATAGAGAAGTGTGAAAAACACAAAGTACCGCAGTTTTTTTGCAGATAAAAATGCTCCAACGCTTGTGAGTTTAAGTGTAATGAGAGTAAAAATTTGGATCTAATTTTTCAAAGTGAATTCCAGCTGCAGAAAGAGACAGAGCAGCGAGTATGCCCTTAACTGTGTGGCATTTTTCTGGGAATGAAGAAAAAAATTGGTATCAGAGGGACGGGGAGATGCCAAATCAGCCCATCTCCGATAAAGTAGGCAAGATGGAAAGGACGCTGATAGAGTTAAACACTCGCAGGGAGGGAGATAATGGAAAATGAGAGACAAGGGGCCAGTTAAATAGCTGCAAATCTGTCTCTGCCTGAGAGGATGTTTTGGTGCTGGACCTTAGATGAAACCCCACAGTGGAGGTTGATAATCCACATTAGAGCGACGCTGGAAGACGAGGTGTGGCAGGCTGCCGCTGGGCCACCGTTCCATCAGCCTCCTGCTGAGCAACTACCGAAGCTGGATTAAAGTTTTTTTTTTTATTCTCTAGCGAGTTTCTGTTTCTTGACCTTGGCTGGATGCAACTGAAACACAAGGCCAGTGAGGCAAAGATAATAGGGGGGGTTTAAAAGCTCAAATATGACCAAGATTGTTTTACCCAGCTTGTAGCTCACAAAAGCAGCAGATAAAACAGAGAAGTTGGATATGATGGTAGAAGCTACACTGAGCGTGTTAGCGTGAGGCTTAACCTGATACAACACTTAACCAGTCCATGAGCTGCTGGCCGTGTTGAAGGAAATCCCGTCCCAGTTTCACCCTTTTTAAGTGTTTTATTAAGGGTTGCAACCACAGTAGTAGTACTTTCTGGTGCTTTTTAACAGATTTAACCTTCTTTGGTAAAACTCAATTACACTGTGTTCACTTTTCTAATTAAGACAATTTTTAGTCAGCATAATAAAAAAATAGCATATTTAGTATTTCTTTAAAAACATGTGAAACTTGATTTATTCATGATCACATAAGAAACTTAAGCCAGTTGTGTAGCTGAGACTAAATTCATCATAGTAAACCCAAAGATCTACTTTTTCTCATTTCATTGGAGGAGAAATGTTTATAAATCACTAAAGAGTCAATAAAACAAAGTTCATGGAGATAGCTTTAGCAAATATGCCCTGTATTTGTCTGCATGTGTCTGCATGTGTCTGCATGTGTCTGCATGCGTCTGCATGCGTCTGCATTTGTCTGCATGTGTCTGCATGCGTCTGTATTTGTCTGCATTTGTCTGCATGTGTCTGCATGTCTCTGCATGTGCCTGCATGTCTCTGCATGTCTCTGCATGTGTCTGCGTGTGTCTGCGTGTGTCTGCATGTCTCTGCATTTGTCTGCGTGTGTCTGCATTTGTCTGCATTTGTCTGCATGTCTCTGCATGTGTCTGCATGTGTCTGCATGTGTCTGCATGTCTCTGCATTTGTCTGCGTGTGTCTGCATTTGTCTGCATTTGTCTGCATGTCTCTGCATGTCTCTGCATGTGTCTGCATGTGTCTGCATGTGTCTGCATGCGTCTGCATGCGTCTGCATGCGTCTGCATTTGTCTGCATGTGTCTGCATGCGTCTGTATTTGTCTGCATTTGTCTGCATGTGTCTGCATGTCTCTGCATGTCTCTGCATGTGTCTGCGTGTGTCTGCATGTGTCTGCATGTGTCTGCATGTGTCTGCATGTCTCTGCATTTGTCTGCGTGTGTCTGCATTTGTCTGCATTTGTCTGCATTTGTCTGCATTTGTCTGCATGTCTCTGCATGTGTCTGCATGTGTCTGCATGCGTCTGCATGTGTCTGCATGTCTCTGCGTGTGTCTGCATTTGTCTGCATTTGTCTGCATTTGTCTGCATGTCTCTGCATGTGTCTGCATGTGTCTGCATGTGTCTGCATGTGTCTGCATGTGTCTGCATGTGTCTGCATGTGTCTGCAT
>JBAFTB010000027.1:15739679-15752416 GCA_037177355.1 Melanotaenia trifasciata | reverse complement strand
TCTGCATGTGTCTGCATGTGTCTGCATGTGTCTGCATGTGTCTGCATGTGTCTGCATGTGTCTGCATGTGTCTGCATTTGTCTCAAGAAACAAAGAAAACGACAAACATCTGACTTGAAAGTTGGGGGTCGTTTTTCCTCATTTGGTGCATTTTTAATAAAGCTTCCTGCTATTTTATCTTGATCTGCAGTGGTTTAAGGGCGCCTCACTTTACAATTAGGGCCACCAGCTGTTCGTTTCTGCACTCTGAGCCAGGCAGAATAAAGACCAGGTTTAAGACTCTTTGGTCCCAGACCTGCCAAAGTCCTTGACTGTTAAGGTTTAAAGAAACTGGGTGAAAACTGTGCAGTCCCAGCGCTGCTGCTCAGCTCCATCTTGATAGCGTTCTAGGTGAAAGACAGGCGTGTTTCCCTCACTGTCCAGACTCTTATCTCTGTAATTGCGTTCCAGGTAGGGAGGAGCACTACTGGAGCTGGCAACAGCTCTGCCTGCCACCCACTCCAGACTGGAGACATGCTTCAATAGACTCTGGAGTGCTTGAGCCTTTAGTTCAATGCCAAGGGAGACGTGGGTGTTGCTTTTTCAGCTTGTCCTGCATCAAAGAGCCTTCTTTAAAAAAAAAAAAAAAAAAGGGCACTGCTGGGTATTGCAAGTTATTGACATGTCACAGTTCTGGGTGCTAACATTATGATTAAAAAAAAAGTCTTCTCTCCACAAAGAGCAGAAAATGTGTGTCAGACAGCCAACCCCTGTACACAGACTGTAAGGAGATTATAACAACCTCGGTAACTTTAAGTGTACAAACATGGCTTTTTATGTGCCTTAAAATAACATGCAGATCTGTTTTACTATCAGCGCTACAGAAATGACAGCTCAGCAAGTTTAAGATCAGAATTATGCAGGAATATTAATGCTGTACAGATCTAAAATGTCAAAACTCAATCGCAGAACTACACACGGCCTCCTGGTTATGGACCTTAACAGCATCTAAAAGCCCAGTAAGGAATGATCAGGAGAAATGTTCATTAAACAACAGACTTTCACTCAGTGGTTTTTACATTATCTGTTGATTTATATCTGGATTGTCAATATCAGTGTAGAAATATCTGCATTAGGAGGAGACGGAAGCTCTTAGAGGATCCGAACGCATTAGACAAAGCAACCTGTGGGTATTTAGTTTTTTTTTTGTCGGGAAGAAAAGCTTGCAAAGGGAGATTCTAATTCATTTAATTAAAACTGGTGACAGTGAAGCTGTCAAGATCAGATTTAATTGAAGAATTCTTTGTAAAAAAAAAAAAGTTTAATAGTTTTAGTGTTTAATGTAAGTTAGAGCAAAGGCCAGAGTCGGCATCTCATTCATTCATCATTTGAAAGCTGGCAGGTAGATCAATGAAAACCAGTAAAAAGGGTCACGCAGCATGAACAGAAGCCTGATTTGATTTATATCCACAGATGGACATTGTTTGTGAAATACTGGTCACATGTTGCACACTCCAGGGATAGAAAACCTAAAACACAAAAAAAACTTGTACATACCAGCCACGTTGACTTTTTCGGAGTTTGAGGCGCTGGGTGTGGCAGGGCTGGTGCCGTTGGTCAGGTTGCCCCCTGTGCCATTATAAATGTTTTCCACTTTGGACTCCAGCTTGCCGAGCCTCAGCATGATGTTATCTAGCAGCACGGCGAGGGTCTTCTTCAAGTCTGTGGATAAAATCAGACGTTTTTATTTCTGTTCATAAAGGAGGGACAGGGAAAACTGTAGGTATAAACAATATTGCACTCTTGCTGATGCCCAACAAGGTGACATATTTTGCCTCTTCTATGATGAGATTGGCACCTCTTACAAAAAACAAAGAAGAAAAAATGAAAACACATGATCCTATATGGCTTTGCACATGTGAAACACATAGAAAATACATATTTTGTACATAGGAAAGGTAAACAATAGGTAATAACATGATTCCCATCTAAAATCACGTGAATCCTAAGTTTATTTCCACATTAAACCTATATAAACACATGAAAACATATAGGACTTTATGCTTTTTATGCCATTTTATATGGTCAAGTCTTACATGTTAAAACATGACCATGATAATGTTCCAAAACTACATATTTCTCACGTGGAACACATGTTTCACACATGCAAAACTATGTGGGGATACATGTGAAAGGCATGTTTTTCTGTTATGTATCATTATATGTAGTTTGTTATATTGATCGATAATAAATTGGCCAGTACAGATTACATTAACATTACATACGGATATCAAATTTGTAATACCTCTTTTAAAATAGATAATTTTTCGTACATAGACTAACATAACAGGCAGGAATAATCCTGGTCAGTAATGTGATGGATGAGGCATGTATGCAGAAAGATAAAGCATGGCATTCTTTAGCCTTATTTGCTGTGCTGTTTAATACTTTAACCTGCAGCATTTGAATTGGCATTTGCTTAGAAATGTTAAGTTCTTTAATGCTGCTGTAACTGGTGCATAGATAATAACAGCAGATAGCATAATGAGTCTGCCATTTTTCATCTGCAAAAAGCTCTTTTATAATCACCAAAACCTAAAGTATTTTATTCATGTTGTACAAGAGGAATGATCAGAGGCCCATCCCTGTTCTTGCATGTTTTCCCGCGCCTCCCTGCATTTGACACGACAGTTTTCATCACGTCAAAGAGATTGGCGCGGGCACAACGAAGTCTGGCACGGCATGCCACACCAGCCTGATCTGTGCGAATACAAATGGCCGGAGAATTAGTCATATTTTAACTGGGAGGAAAACTGACAACCATAATAAAATAAATACCTAATGTTCATAAGATTATAGTCAACATACTTTAAATTGGGAAAATTAAAAGATAAGTAAACTGCTTTCATGCCTTAAAAACAGTACATGTCATTCTTTCCAGCAAATGTAAGCAAGTGTAATTAACATCTTGGACCTCCTGCATACTAAAATGTTACATTACCAACTGTGAGGATGTGATGAAACATGAGGTTTTATAACACTAACTCCCTGCCATGGAATCAAACAGAAGCGCTATCTGCATGTCTCAATATTTCTTTGCAAGCTGATGAAGCTGCAAAACAAAGCCAACGTGAAAACACTGAACCTTCCTCTGTTTTAATTTAAAATACAACCAATAAAAAGAAATGATTACACAGAAGTATAAGTCCAGAGCATCAATTAGTGACACATTACTATTTCCTTTCCAGAATAAGACTCAACCCACCCTGGCTGTGGGTCCTTACCAGCATAATAAAACAAAGAGTGGACAGACACGGAAGCAGCGGTGACCTTACACACCAGAGAGGACGAAGAGGATTACAGCAGCAATAAATGGAAGCTTATATTACACACAGGAAGAGGATTCTTCTTGATTCTGATATTAGCCATCCCACAGAGTGCAAGAGAAATCCACAATGACCCGTGAGACGACAAAGCATGGTGTCAGGTGGTTCAAAGCCAGCTGCACGGACCGATTTCCAAAAGGGGCAGAAAGGGAAACATCATATTCTTTTCATGTCTGACTCGACTGTGGAAGCCATAATGGTTTGAAGCTTTAGAATGAATGCCGCTCTCTCTTGGTCTACAAACAAATTCCCGTCTAATTATTTAGCAAAATTGTGATGATCCAACCAATAAAGCAACTACGTCGACCAAATGAACTTATGGGATTTATGAGATTAGATTTACATGGATTTTATGGGTCATATATGAGTAGAGAAGAAGGACACCTTGTTTCCTCTTTGAATCATTACAAATCAGATCAAGGCGAGCACAGGAAGCACAAAGTATCCTGTCGTCTCGCCATCTAATCAAGCCTTCGAAATGGATTTTTCTATGATATTGGACAGTGGTCAACAGACTGCTGCAGCAAGGTGAAAAATCAATCCATCATATAAAGAAAAAACTGGTTGGTATTACAGTAAAACCTACAGCTGGTGCCAAACTTTCCTTTAAATTAGAGAATTTACAGCATTAACTACAATTTCATTCATTTAGTTTAAACTTCTTTTAAACTACTCAGAATAACAGGCGGTAGTTTGGATGCTATAATACTTGAGGGTCCACATTTTGCATACATTTGATTAAATACATCAGTGTAAAGCTCCTCCACGTTAAATCCGTGTAACCCCTTAAGCTGGTACTGCTCCTTATACTTTACATACTCCAGCATCTTCTTTAGGTTCACTGAGATCTGGTTTAATCTCTAAAAGCTTTACTGTATCCTGCCGTTTCTCTGGGAATTAGAGAACAATCAATTCCAATCTCAGGTTTCTAATGAAGCGCTCCATCGAGCCGTACAGGTCTATTAATGGCATGAATAACTTATTGATGAGTCTTCTGGACCTGTGCTATTACAGTATTATTCTCTAATGCAGCTGTATCAGCATTAAATCTTCCAGGGATGGTTTTCCTGAACACGGCCTCTATTGTGCCACATCGGGATTCGGACAAGTAAAACCAAATCTGATTAAAAGAAGGTGTAAAAAAGAGGGTAAGGGACAGCTTTATAACTATAAAGGTTGCCAGTTAGCTTAATTATTACTTTATTAAAATTAATAAATCTCAATTAATTTTGAAATTCTTGAGTTTCATCCATATCTACTTTATTTTGTCTCATTACATTGTAAATGTTAACTACAAGGTTTGTACCACAGACTTCCATTAAGAACTATATTTCTGACATCTTTAATATAAAGTAAAAAAATATTCTGCATGTAATTTCCCACTTTACGCCCATACACTCATATTTAGCAGAACAAATTAAGCTTTTTGGAGGGAGGGGGTCACATTTTTGTTGTAATAAATTAACTCATGAAAACTTAAAAGAGAACCCTTTCATAATTTTATTGCAGTTTAAAAGCTCAAAGGACAAAATGTGTAGTTAACAGCCCTATTGTTGCTTTATCTTAACAGCACAAAAGGGCTAAGAAAGAACAAGTAGATTAGAAGTCGGTCATATGGCCTCAATGCAGCACGTCAGATCAAATGAACCAGCAGCATAAAGCCAAAACTCACCATAAGCTGTCATTGTTCCAACATACGGTCCATCCATGACACTTTGGTTCTCCTCCGCCAGTGCTTTGATGTAGCGCTTGCTGAGATCCAGGATCTGCTGCCGCAGCACAGCACTGTTCTCATGGCTGGCTCGCTGCTGGATGGTGAAATGCAGCAACATCATGCCCCAGATGAAGCCAAAGCTCACCAGGAAGAAGCCGAGCTTCTGAGACGACAGCTTCCAAAGGAAGGGTGTCGCCATGCTGAATTGGAAGTGAAAGGGGCTGCTGTGCCTTCGATTTGACTGAGGGAAGGTGCAGGTAGGGGGGAGGGGTACCGGGCAAGGATCAGGACAGCAGAAGCATGGCTCTGGCAGGCAGCTGGTTTTCAGGGGTTTGTGTGCAGCTTTGTCTCACCGACTTGACTTCCTTCCCTGACCCATCCTCATAGCTCAGTAACATCTCAGGCGGCTGAGTCCGGCATCCTGCTGCAGAGAAGACAGAGAAGACAGAGAAGAAGGCGGGTTGACAGGTTAGCTGCTTGGTTTGATAAACACAGATAATGAGGGAGTTTCCTCTCCCAACATAAACCCACATGCACTTTAAACGATTACAATACAAACACATTCATTCATTTAGCTTTTTACACACAACAAAACTGCTGATGGTGCTAAGCTTCATCTCTGATCTGACATTACATAACATCCATGCTAAAAACATGCAGTTTTAGCTGAACTCTGCTTTGACATTGAGAGAGAAATACACAGAACAGCCTTGTTTAGTCCAGAGCGTGATGCTGGTGATCGATGTGGCTGCATGGAAATTATGCAGAAGGGTGGCATGTCGTCCCCTCAGATTACAATCATTTGGATAGCCTTCAAATTCATCTTCCTCAGCAACAAGAGACAGCAAATCAACACAGCCAGAAAAGTAAATACATATTTGTCTCGCCATTTCTAACGTAAAATTTAGCAGCAAGTTCACAAGGATTTCCTGCAAGACAAATTATTAAAGGGTTTCATTTAACTTTCGCTCTTGGTTTATTTTGTTGAAAATTGTGAGAAAAGCTTCAACAACTCAGTGTTTCCCCTACATACTGTAGCAGTGGTGGTAGAACAAGGTGGTCCTGAGCCCTATCAGTGTGAGCCGTTAGCACTGTTGCAGGCTCTGGAAAGCTGTGGAGACTTGTTAAATAGCATCGCGTTTACTGTTCATTATCAACATCTTCAATTGAATGTCTATTCAACTTTGTTTTATTCTCTCCGGACTCCACAGCAATGAGCTTATTGGATGCTCTTAAAGTTTGCTTGCCTGTGGGCTTAACTAATAAAGTTTAATTAGGCCCCGCCTCTTTCCCCGGCTCTGCATGCAGTGTTCACGTCAGATATCTGACAGCAGAGCAGCCTACCGCTACTGCGCTTCTGGAGGCAACAATGCCAGCTCTAAAGTTATCATTTAAACGTTGGCCACGATGATTACGTAATAGTTTTATTAATCAGCATGGACAGGAAATCAAAACTGAATGAGAGGACAATACCATAGTTTTACTTACTTTATTAAAACATCCCTCCACATGTTTAGCATCAGTTAGCTCTTATTGGCTATTTAATAGTATTGTTGTTTTTTGCTCTAATTTTTCGGCAGTTTCAAGTGATTTTTGCATAACTAAGAAAAAAAGTCAACAGCAGAAACATGAGCTGTTACATTTTGGTTTTGGGTGTGGGTAGACAGCAGAAGATGTACACACAAAATCCCTTTTCAAACTACTTGGCAAGTACATGTACCAGTACTTTTTTTTTTTTTTTTTTTTGTAGTATCGGTGCATTCCTGCTTGAAACTGAGAATACCTAGTACCGGTGTTTATAAAGAGCGTACTCTAGAAGTCAACCTCAGAAAGCCTCAGGCTGCTCTCAGATATAATGCAAGCTGCAGAGACAGAATGACTACAACAGGAAATAAATGGTGTTGTTTGCAAGGAGGATCCTTTAATAGAAATGTGCCAAGGCGAGAAGGTTGTTGCGTTTTAGTCTGTGTAGCTTTCAAATTATAACATGCATTCAAATTAATGTTTCTTCAGCCATAATAACATACAGAGTGTGACACACTTCCTCTTAGTCTTGTAGACGTGTGGGAAAAACCTCACCAGACTGATTAACATTAAACCGCAGTATGCCGTTTTCACGCCTGCTATCCTCACTGCTGTTTGAACACAATCACGCCAGCAACAACAAATGGTTTTTAATCAAACTTTTGCTAGAGATGCAAAATGAGGGGAGCCCTGAGGCACTTTTAACGCTGTTAAATAGTTCAACAAGTCTTAACTGACAACCTCTGGGCAATCTATGCAAAGCTAAACAACTGCCTGCGGCTTCAGGCGTGAAGCAGTAAGAGAAGAAAAATCATTCCAGCGCACAATCAAGCTAAAAGAAATGAGAAGTTCATGTTCTCTCATCTGCATTCACCCGCTGTAGCTGTAAATGAGGCTAAGTGTGGGGAGGGATTTCTGCAGCCTTTCTTTTAAACTGCATCTTTGTTATGTTCTTTCAAAGTGGCTCTAACCAGGTCAGGACCAGTCGCCTTTATGAATGCGACACTTTGAAAAAGAAAAAGTAACAAGCAATTCTTTCACCTGTTTGCATCAAAATCATCCTGATCTTTCAATCATTTATTATTTTCCCAAATGCACCTGCAAAAATGGTTACATCACACAGGAAATTATCAGCACCTTCCCCAGAAACACAAAAGAGAGCTACACAAAAGCTCTTTTCACCTTCCATCCATCAGCTTCATAAATAGGTCAGAGACAGCTGCAAGCAGCTTCCAGCAGGGCTGGAATCTCGCAGCAGGTTATGATACTCCCTAACTGCTCCGTCATTTAGACAAAAGAGCCGTGTTTGTCTTCTGTATGGACAGATATAGCAAAGCTGGATGGATACTATTTTCCCTAAAAAAACACAACATGCAAATTGCTCTTGATTTTAGTGCTGGGACTTGTTTGAGCTAGAAAAGGCTAGGAGTGGAGACAAGGATGCGTACTTCACCGCATCAGTTTTCTGAAACCACGTATCTGATCCTCTTGTTTGGCCTAATTACCTGACACTGATCATGAAATTGTAGACTGTTAGGAGGCTTTCCAAAGACACTATGCTCTATTATCTCTAGAGAAAGAGGTGATTTCACCATTCACTCTCAGCAGCACATCCCTGCATTTCTCCTCTCGGTTACCTTCTGGTTTCTAATTCTGGATCTTAATTTATCTGGCAGAAAGCCCGCCAGCTAACTCCAGCAACAGCCAAGAGCAATTCAGAGATGACAGCCAGCTAAGGTTGCATAATATTTGATCCTTTGCAACTTGAGATGATGATAACATAACGACCCGCTGAATAGTTGCTTCGTTGCTGGAAGATGAAACTGAATGTAAAACTCTGCAGGCTCTAAGACGGAAACAATCGGATCATTCATTCGGTGCCGTCCCAGACCTGCAGCACAATGTTTCGACAAATGAAATGAAATCTGAACTCAGCTGCTCGGTTTAAAGTTCGGATAACACTCCAAAAGCATTTTGAAAGTCTGACATGCTAACTGGGACTGGAATCAAGCCGTTTCTATCTAATTTCACACACATATCCAACAAAAACCTGTAAGGAACAGCAAGAAGAATGGAAGATTCTGGATCCAGCCATTAATATGAGATGATACCACAGGCTGGTTTTAACTCAATCACTTCTAAATCACATCAACCCCCCCAAAAAACAACAATAATGGCTAAGTTAAATTTTCTTCCTGAGCTCATTCCGACATTTAAATGAACAACAATCTGCTCCTCGAACAAAAAGACTCGAACACATTCTGGATATTCAGATTTAAGAAGTTCACGTCATGTTGAAGAAAACTGAAAAAAATCATTTCTATCTGTAATCATTAAAGCAGGAAATAAAGAAAACTTTTAAGTGTTTCTTACGAATGATCACTGCATCGAAATGTTTTCAGTTAGTATTGTTTACAGAGGTATTGTTACACCTCTGGCGCTACTGAGCTTGAGCTGTTGTTGCTGGTAAATTTCTCCATATCTGACGTTAGCTTCGCTATATGTGTGTTTCTATAAAGTAACCAAGGGATTTGTCTTGGGACAGGAAGGTTAAACCATGATCAGGTTGAATGAACCTGTTGCATTTCCACAGCCAACCGTACCGTTAGCTTGTGGGTGGGATAGCGTTAGACGCATCTGCTACATAACAGCATTAGCTGCGTAACGGCTATTTTAATGAGACCTTAATGAAGAATCCAACAAAGAAACAAAGGAGGAGAAAGGTGGGCATCCAGAAGTTTCTGCTGTAAACCACAATAAATATTTAAACAAGGCCCTGTTTCTGCTTTGGCCGTTATGATTGTTTTGACCAATAAACAGTTTACAGTGTGTAAAGCTCTTCAGCAAGATTAGGACCCCAACAGAAAGGTCCCAAAAACATAGGGCGGCTCGGATTAAATTTTCTGGTACCCGTCCCAGTTTCTACCTGTGGAAACTAAAGAAAAATGCATCCTGTTCCATCACAAATGGAGCCAGACCTTTGGTGGAAACAGGACTTTAGAGACGTGTCTACATGTGGAAGATCTGACGGATGGTGGGTGAATTATCTTACATTGAATGTAAAAGATCTAAAACCAAACAGTAGAAACTGAGGTTAGAAAAAACCGTTCAAACACAAAAATGACTCAGCTAGAAGAAACAGAGTTCACTGTTTAACTTAAAGTTTCATATCAAGTTGTTTTTAATCTAATACAGTAAACCTGACTAAAAACTGTGTAAGTTAATACCTTTTAGGATTAACCAGTTCCTCCTGGGTTGCACTAAGCCCGAAGCAGGATGCAATATGAACTTCAACAATGACTTCCATCAGTCTACCCTGCAGCAATCATGGCTGCCCGGTTTATTTTCCACAGTGTGATTCCCAGATGTAAGTGCTTAATGAAAATGTCACAGGGATTACGAGTCAACAATGATATTGCATCAATGTCAAAATAATCTTAGCCTTTAATATCTTTCCAGCAGTGCACCGATCGTGCATCCTCCACCCTTGTCCTGTCGAACACCAGATGGCCAAGTGAGGTAAAGTCTTCATCCATTTATTCCACATCTGTGGTTGCAGCTGAAAATAACTTTCTTTAAATGTAGTTTAGGGATATTCTATAAAAGGTGAGCAGGCCAGAGGAGGTGGAGATTAGTTCCAGTACTTTCCTCCTGGTCTAAAAGAAAGAATTTGATTGGTCTAAAAGAAGATTCGCCAAGAGCTTGTTGCATAAGCACAAAAAAGAAAAAAAAATAGGATACGTTCTAAATGTGGTTTAAGCCATCAATTATGGATTTGCTTTGAAAAAGGATCCATTTATTCCTCAATATAAATAGATTTCTTCATGTTAATGTGCAGGTGAGTGCTGAGCTCTGAGGCGGTGGAAACCTTTCAGATGACATGTTCTACTTACTTTTTTATGATGCATGTATATTTTTAGATCAGTATGGCTTCCACTATGGGATATGTAAACATGAGCTGATATAAATCGGACTAATGACAATATAAAATATAATTACGTTGCATGTTATAAAATGTGCCAAAAATGAGGAATCTGCTGGCTAGGGGTAAGCAAAGCAAGACTTCTACAACAACATCAGAAATAAAATGTCACTACGCCCTGTTGAGATTCTGCAGAGGAAGAAATTTCTACGCCCGAGGTTGTTGCTTGTGAAGAAAACAACTTGAAGTCTGATGACTGACACTGATGAGGTTTATTGTGCAACATCAAGTCTCAAGTGTGGAAATTATTTGGATGGTTAAAGAGAAAAAGAGAACAGAACTAGTCTGTAGAATATTCATTACAACACCCCCACCCCCCTCTATGAGACATCACTGTGAATCCCTGCATGCTAATACAGCTAGCTACATCCAACACAAGATAAAAACATGAAGATTTTTTTATCCAACTACAACACAACTCAGTGAGGACAAAGATCAACATTTACCACCCATATCAGTGCCTGAGATTTATGACCTTACTGTGCGCCTGAGAGCGACTTTGACACGAAGAACAATGTTAAACAAGAAAATTAATATCTAATATAAATTACTTTTATTTGGACCAAAGAAAAATTAATCATTTAAAGCTCAACCCAAGAAAAAATGGGCAGAATTTTCCTTTCCTCCAATTTTTAAGGATTTATTTGGCCCTTTAACAAAATGTTAGAAGTAGGGCTGGACACGTTAACGCGATGACGTGCCCAGCATAATAATCTTTTTTCCCTAAAAGTTCTTGGTCACTGGGTCTGAACACAGAGAAACCACATGCAGAGGCTGCGTCCATGTCTCTTCCTCCATGTCTGGTCTTTTATTTTTTTTATGTAACTGTGGTTTTATCCTGGTGGATATAAGTTTTACGAGAAGACAGCAAAGGTAAGACATTTTATGACTATGTTTTACAAATGGGAAGCATAAATTGGACCTTCTTTTGCCTCTGGTTTTGTGAGATGAAACTTAAGAGTTTTGGAATCTGTGGAAGCCATAATTTATGTTTATGTTTTGTTTCGGACTTTGTGTACCTGGGGTGTATTCCACAAAGCTTGTCTGGCTTATCTTGATAAGTCGGGTTCATTTACGCCAGAGTTCCTTATGTGAATGCCCGGTGAGTAACCATGGTAACTCATGCACCAGTACTAGCCTGCTCGGGGGAAGGCTAACGTTCAAGCTTAGGTTAGCTGTCTCTTAAAGGTCTGATACAGACTCCCAAAAGAAAGTTCCACCTGGTAGAAGGCTGCTCTCCCGCCCTCATTCTGGTATAAAAGTAAAAAAACACTTATCATATCACTACTTTGTCTTGAATAATCAATAAATCTGTCAGTGCCAATGCAAATGAAGAAACGCAACTATACACGGACTGAACATGAAATTAAATTAAAAAGAACATGGGATTCATTAAAACTAATTAATACCTTACTAACCCCCCTCCCCAATTTCCCGAACACCCGACCTCCACTGCCTCTGGTTGGCTAACATTAAAACTGGGATCAGCTGAGCCCCGTCCATACAGGCCTATTCCAGAGGAGTCAGTGCTTCACCAGCCATGAACCCCACCACACATCTCTGATCTCCATCAGCATTCTTTGTTCAGCTGCAGAGAAAATGAAGCTTTCGGCTTGCTCTCTTTTTCTGCCAGCTCCTCTTTTCCACCATCCACCCGTCAGGGCTTCCTACGTTCCTCAGGACCTCCCACATAGCCAGGCTACGTAAGCCTCGCTTGAATTATCCTCAAGTAGATGCAACTGAATTGTGTCAGTGGAACGAGTTGAGCCTTAATTCAGGGATGGTGTTAGTTCAAGCGAGGCTTTCCCGATACAGCCTGGCTTTCTTTAGCTACGTTCGTAGCTACCCCCCCTGGTCTTTTAATTGTTTGTTGTCTTAACTGTGTTTGGTGGACATAGAAATGGTTTTGAGCTGTTAGATGAGATTCTGAACTTTCTGTGGATACCGCACATTTATAGTGTTAGAGTGTTTCAAACACTTGGACGGCACAAAACTTTCTACAAGTCAACAGTTCTAAATCTGAAATGATCTTCATCAACCCTCCTCACTCCACCGCCCATATTGAAGACAGTCTCGGTCCTCTCTCCTCTAACATCACCCCCTCTGCCAGAAACCTGGGTGTTATACTTGATTCCAATCTTAATTTTCATCT
>JBAFTB010000027.1:15687824-15709574 GCA_037177355.1 Melanotaenia trifasciata | reverse complement strand
GTGTCATTTGACGGTTTCCGAGCTGACTATCTAACAAGGTTTCCCATGCCGAATCTGAAGCGCCTGTACAGCCAAGGGGTCTTGGTGGAGCAGCTCACCAATGTCTTCACCACCAAGACCTTTCCCAACCATTATAGTCTGGTAAGCACTTCTTTTCTTGTTTATCTGTTGTGAAAGATGATTTGTTATCAGTGTCCATGTTCTTATTATTTTGGAGTAGCGTGGCAGAAAATTTCAGAATAGCCCAAACCATTTGCATAATAACTTTTCTCACTCTAACATGATAGAGTCATAGTGGATTAGAAATGACCTTATAACCCTTCCCAGATTGATAATGAGTAACAGTTGCTTCCCTAAAATCACTGCAGTTTTCTTTCCTTTCTTGACCTTTATTAACCCTCCATCCTGAGACCTAATTTTCTGCCTCCTATTCTAAATGACATAACCAAAATGAATTAATTATATATTCACAACCACAAGGGCTATATGTGTTTATGTGTAATCTTGGTCTTAAAAGAAAACCAAGACATGTAAAATTACCGGTACTAACAAGTGTCAGAATCAAGACATAAGTAAATTCACTTGGAACACAGTAGAATTAAAAACAAAAACACTTTATTTAAAGTAAAATAACCTTTGAATCACAAGACAGTAGCCAACATTATCTAAGAATTTAGAAAGTATGAGTAAATGTGCAAAAGTAGAAGCTAATAAAAATAACCTGAGCAGTTTTACAGATGTTTTAACACAGGTGTGTTCAGGCAGAACCACCTAAATGTGCCTAAATGTGCCAATTGACCAGACTGGAAAAATAAATATTTCACTAATCAAATATATATCTCTGCAACCCATTGGTTGACTTTCATGACTGACACTTTCATAGACCAATCACAGTCCAGAAAATAACAGAATAACACCCAGATTTACCACAGAAACCCAGAACTGTCCAGAAAGTAGTAAACCCAAAGCTTGTATATTGAACAAGGAATGCACAGTTCCCTGTAAAAACCCCTCGTCTTTTTCTAAACAACCGGTACTTTTGAGATTAATTTCAAACTAACGCAGAGTCAAAGGAGAACGTATTAGCAGCTTTTTTTTTTGTTAAAAAATCTGATCAGAAAACAGCTAAGGAAATATGTTTTCATTGTTTTTATTAAGTTTTTTTGCTACTCTTTTTATTTTTAATTCTCTTAACCTGTCCTGTCCAGCATCATGAAAGCAGAGTGATGTCTGCCTGCTGTGTTTTGCTTTGCCAAAGGGAGTTTTATGAAAATAAGGCTCCTCTTGATACTTAAGTGTTATTCTTTATTTTAAATTTGTTTATTGCTGCATCTACGTATTAATGCTGGAACTGACAGGGAAGACAAAAGAAGGGATACAGTGAACAGAAAACAACCACAACTGTACAGTCAAACCCAAACAAAGAACAAACGTTTTCTGTAAAGAAACAAAAATTCCTACTGCTGCTGTAAGAATGCACAGCAGACAATCATCAGGAGCACTTATATGTTTTTCACTTGAGAATGATCCTTCTCACTGTCCTTTGCATTGTTTTAACTTAAATAAACAGCTGCTGTTAATCCTTTAAAGAACAATGGTCATCGTCATCTTCCTCTCCAGGTAACCGGACTGTATGCAGAGTCGCACGGTATCCTAGCCAGCAGCATGTATGACCCCATCACCCACAAACACTTCAGCCTCCAAAATGACAGCGACCCGATGTGGTGGAGCGAAGCGCAGCCCCTTTGGCTCACGGCGCTCGACTCAGGGTACAAAACAGCAGCCGTGATGTGGCCTGGGTCCGACGTCACCATTGGAAACCGCACAGCAACGCACTTCTTTTCCTATAACGCCAATATGACCTTCCAACAACGACTAGAGAACATTACAAACTGGCTCCTAGGAAACAGTGAGGTAGAAAAGTCATCTAAGTGTACTTTCTAGTAAAGGTGTAATACGCGCTGTCTATTCTCTAATGTCTGCCTTATTCCATCAGGAGAAAGGAGTGATGTTTGCAGCTCTCTACTGGGAGGAGCCGGACCGATCAGGTCATGCGTTTGGCCCTGACAACACCACTGTGATGGCTGAAGTGCTTAAAGAGGTACGGCCATTTAGATGACATGTTTATAATTTTAATATAATGCTTGGCGTGGTCCAGAATTTCATTCTGAGCTCCTTTGCGGACCATCAGGTCGACGACGACATTGGTTTGCTGATGTCGGAGCTGAACCGGACCGGCCTCTGGGGTCGCATTAACCTCCTGGTTACCAGCGACCACGGCATGGCCCAGTGCTCAGCTGACCGCCTCATACCGCTGGACCACTGCCTCCACCCTGACAACTACACCTTGGTAGACCTCACACCTGTCGCTGCCCTCATACCAAACGGAGGTAACTGAGCTCACAACTTTGAACTCTTTTTGCTGAATTGTTGCTAGAAAATGCCTGCTTCTGTTTAATTTGCAGATCCAGAGACCATCTTCAACCTGCTAAAAACGTGTCATCCCCACATGACTGCATACTTAAAGAAGGACATCCCTGACAGGCTGCACTACCGGAACAACGAGCGCATCCAGCCAATCATACTGATCGCTGACGAGGGTTGGACGATTGTGCGGCAAGGAAACAAGCTTCCCAGATGTGAGTACAACAAAGAAATGGTTTTATTTAAATAACCTTAAAGGCCTTCCAGCCATCTGTTTAACTCAACTTTATTTCTATAGCGCTGTTTGAAGCACGTAAGAGGAAAGTGCTTTACAGAGTAAAACAGACATCAAAGGACACAACAATTAAAAATGATAAAAAATTCAAAGTTGACAATAATAGAAGCAACATTTAAAGAATAATTGAAAGTCAAATAGAAAAAGCGAGGATTCAAAATAAAATAAATTGTGAGAGAGGATAAAAACTTGCCCTAAATCCAGACTGAGAATCTTCAGAACGACCACTCTTATTCTGTAAATGAACGTTTAATTGATTTAAAATAACTTTGTGGAGGATTTTAGAGATAAATGACAGACTCTGCTCTTCCTCTCTTTTCCTAGTGGGTGACCACGGTTATGACAACTCCCTGCCCAGCATGCACCCCTTCCTGGCAGCGACAGGCCCCAGCTTCCGTCACGGCTATCGGATGAAGAACTTACAGAGCGTAGACGTTTACCCGCTCATGTGCCACCTGCTGTCGGTGCCAGCGCAGCCCAACAACGGCACTCTGGATCAAGCTCGGTGTCTGCTGGCTGCTGAGACCTGCTGGAGTGTACCCCTGATGGTTTGCCTGGTGGTGGGCGTCCTGCTTTTACTTACTATACTCATGGGTAAGTGAGGGATTGGTGTCTTTTTGTGGTTTTACTGCCACAAATTTCTCTGTTGGATTAACAAACTAACAGGATGTGTTCTTCCTCAGTTTTGTTCAAGTTGATGAGCTCCCGCCGCCAAGGCTCCCGACCTTTCCAGAGGCTGCAAATCTGCCCGGACGACGACGATGAACCGTTGGTGGGGTGAACAGGATGGAGACGATAACCACTTGTGCTGCTTGTTTGTTCTCCGATTGTGCTGCACTGTACTCCTCTTGTTTTCTCCCTAGCATGTTTGTGCTTGTGCACACAGATGCAGGAGAAGCCAGTTGCTCTCAGAAGCCCTCAGGTTTGTTGAGGAGCTGTGTGCTGGTCTACAAACAGCTGTTATCATGGAAAGCCTAGGTCTCAATAGGTCAGTGTAATGTCTTGTGACAGGAAGCCGTTTGAGATTAATATATTTTATCTTGGGGAACAAAAAAGCTGTTTTTTCTTCAAGCTACCGAGTTAATGTGGTTACTTTTCTTTTGTTCTAAGGGAATTTTGTTTACAGGGTTTGTTTTCTTTAATATGTTTTTGTAGTTGCATTTTTTAGCCAACAGGGAGAGCTGGTAGCTCATTTTAGAATCTCACCAGGTCATTAAGACATCCGTTTTCTTCCTATTTGGGTTTATTTGTTACACCGATAATTTTGTTTTAATTTCTCACATTCTGTTCATACTCTTAAAACTGAAGTTTTGAAATCTAAATAGATAATAAATTACACTACTCCAGGTAATGGATTACTAAGGTGAAGCCATTATTGAAGATGAGGAGGTTTCTATGCAAATGGGGCATTTCAAGCATCGTCAGGTCTAAATCTGCGGATTTGTGTGTGAATGATTGCAAAGACAAAAGTCAGGATGAGCAACAGCAGGTCCAAAGAAGTAATAATCTCATAAAAAAAAGAGTTTCTATCAGTTTTAAAGCCATTCATTAAATATTTTGATAAAATTGAGGTTGCAGAATGAAGCTTGAAATGTCGGGTGCAAACGACTGTATTGCAGGGATCAGAAACTGTGAATTGTTGCTGCTAAAGGTAAGAAAATAAGCTTGTTGATATGCTGTATTTTTCTCATGTCAAATATTTTAATAGAAAATACCAAAAAAAAACATTGAATTTATCCCAAATATGGTTACTTCTACATATATTTACCCGAGAGGTTTTTTTTTATTCAAATGTGCTATATACAGACTCATGCATTGTTGACCTTTGATACGTTTGTCAAAATAATCAAGAATAATAAAACATAATATCACAAACCTTATCTCTAAATGCAGTACTGCTTGTTGTAATCATGTATAGTCAGGTATATACTGTCAATGCTCTGTTTTTGTGTTTGAATGTGTAAAAGGAGCCTAAAGAGTTTCTAAAATCAATATGTTAAATCCATGTTTTTTCCCAAAAAAACTATTGAAATAATTTTCAACATCACCAGTTTATTGTAGTTATGTTTTGTTTCCTGAAGGCGAAACCATTTACTGCATAAACAGAGTTACTTTAGGTCACTAAATGTACCTTTTATTTACTATTAAAAGTTTTCCTGATTGTGGAGGTTAAACAAAAGAAAATAAATGTGAAATTGTAAATTCTGAGGAATTTTGTGCCATGAAATAATTGATGTACTGTATGAATCGCAGTACAAAAGTCTCATTCTCAAGAAGATGGCCTTGTTTTTAAGGCTGCCATGTGTTTAAATTGCAGTCTATTTGATCCTAAAAGTTTTTTTTATGAGTAGGGGGAAAAATCTTATGGTACTGTCCCTGTTAAGAGATTTTTGTGGATAAATTAAACTTCAAAAAAGTGAATAAAGATGATTCACAATCAAACTTTTTGTGTTTTTGACTTGAGAGCTTGTTAAAACCTTGCAGCACATGTTGGTGAAAAAGAAAATCGACACACATTTGGAAAAATTAATTTATATTCCTTTATATTTTTTTCTTCATTGCAGTCACAACATTACAACGTAATAAAATGCTAAATATATAAAATCAAACTCAATACTGACAATACATTTCTGTATCGTGTTCAAAACCAAATCAACTGTACATGTTTTCATTTATATTTTAAAATCTGTCTTTATTTCTGTGTAGTCATCTGTATTACTGTAAATCTTTGTCTCTTCACAGATAAATAGACTTTATTTTTTAGGAGGTATTGTAACAAAAATAATAAAATTTCCTAATGATGGCCACCAAGAGCCATTGAAAATATCATTCAGCTCTTCAACACAATGTCTTAAAACTATCGTAGACACAGAATACACAGACTAACCAGAGATGCACAATACATTTTCTCATTTTTCTCCTGCCTTATTTGGTGATTGGTCAGGAATATTTGGTGTGAATAAAAGAAACCCATTCCCAAACCCTTCAAAAAAATATGAAGGACCAAAATATAGAAGATTCCTGAATGCTGTTTTGATGTGCTAACGCAGGAGAAGTTCGAGCGTGCTTGATTGATAATGGCAACCAACATTTCTATAAATGAAGTCAGGAGATGTTAGTCAGACAGCCTTGTTCTACATGTATAGAATTTGTGCTTGAAGTGTTGGACCTTTCAATAACAAAAATGTAAAAAAATAAAGAAATTTCTTTTAGCTTGGCTTTATAGCTATTTGGCAAGTTGAGCTAAGTGCTAAGGGAAACATGCTTGTTTTTACTATTAGTAGAAATTATTAAAGAAAGGGTGTACTTTACATCTGTTGGTAGGTAGTTACATTTGAACTGAGCTTATCCACATCTTTATGCTAAGCTAACTTTTGAAATTTGGGTGAAGTGGTGATAAAATTATTTAGCTACCATGCTATTTTGCAGGTGATTTCAGATGCTAGTTTCTGTACACCAACTTGATTCCACCAAATTAGATTAATAAAGATCACTTCATTGCAGCTATAGGTAGTTATATTTTGGACACAGCTTAGCTAGCAGTTTTCCCCATATTTGGGCTTAGTTAACATTTGACACTTGGGTGAACCAGTGGTCAAAACACTTATCCACTGTGTTATTTTGCAATGTAAACAGCATGATTACACCAAATCAGATTAATAAAGAAAGGATGTACTTTTGTTGCTACTAGAAGTTATATTTAAACAGAGCTTAGCTAGCAGTTTTCCACATCTTTATACTAAGCTAATTTTTGAGATTTAGGTGAAGTGGCAATTGCAATATTTAGCTAGCATGCTATTTTGTAAGTGATGGCAAATACTGGTTTCTGTAAATCGGCCAGTGTCTACTAAATTAGATTAATAAAAATAGAATGAACTTTATTGCCGCTAAAGAGTTATATTTGAACAGAGCTTAGCTAGCAGTTTTCCACATTTTTATGCTAAGCTAATGTTTGGAAGTTAGGTGAACTGGCAATTAAAACATTCAGCTCCCGAGATATTTTGAAGAAATGTATGACGTTGAGTACTTTAAACCAGGTTGATTCTACCAAATCATTGTTCTGACTTGGAAAATTTGCTTATCTAAATGTTTGATGGGTGGAAACTAATTAGAGAATAGAAGAAAAGCATGAGTAAAGCTATCTGGCTAACACCTCCAAAGACGTCATCCTGCTCAGAGCGCTAACATCAGTGTGCTTATATTCAAGACAACACAATGGCACAGATTCCTACGAAAACACAGTTTCCAGTCGATCTGTATTTTTTTTGTTCTGTCATCATTACATTCTAAATATTTATAAAGAACATTTATTATCCGTACATTTTAAAGAGCCATCTACACAAACCCATGGAACATAGATCCAACTGAGGGAAATTACCAGAAAAAGGTATTTACAATCAAAATGCGTACCACAAAAAAATAAAAGCTACTTTTACACATTTAGCTAGAATTACTTTTTCCTTTTTTCCAAGCTAAGGAACACAGTAGAAAAGCATGATCTTGACAAAATAAAAACTCATGGTACATCTTATACATCCAACGTAAAAGTTTAGTTTGACCCTGCCCTGTGCTTGTAGCATCCAAACCTGAGTCAAATCCCTGGAATTGTTTCCGCTCATTGTCAGTGATTGAATCTGAGTATCTTTCCAAAAAAGGAAACGATTTCAATTGTTGGACTCGGGTCTGGTAGAAACTGGTCTGAGAATAGAAGCAGATTAGCATCTGGCTTCCTGCTTCACAAAATCGTAATGAGTAGTGACACTTTTGCAGATACAGACCAAACAAGTAAACTTTGGCTAAATGATATTGAAGCTCTAGCAATGCATACGGTATATCACACACCCACACACACATCGCATATGCTTTGCTTTTGACCCTGATAGTGGAACATTTTTGTGTTTATCCAAAAGACGATTCTGATAAGATACACATTCCTTCATCGGGAGGCGGCATTCATTCTTCTCACGTTAAAAATTAGAAGTTATTTCCCTCCCGACTAATCAATCCTGATAGAGAAAAATGTCAAAGAAACAAATACACAAAGTTTAAAAATG
Organism: Melanotaenia trifasciata; assembly: GCA_037177355.1. Classification (NCBI taxonomy): domain Eukaryota; kingdom Metazoa; phylum Chordata; class Actinopteri; order Atheriniformes; family Melanotaeniidae; genus Melanotaenia; species Melanotaenia trifasciata. The sequence continues at coordinate 15,701,801 of JBAFTB010000027.1, read as the reverse complement.
TAAACAAATTGTACATCATGCTTATTTTTAGCACATGAACACTTTATGGTTTTTTTTCTTTCTGAACTTATTCTTTTAAAACTTAAAAAAAAGGCAAAAATAACACTGAAAAACAGTGATGTGGTGTTTTTGTTTCGGTCTTTTAAGCCCAAAGCTATTCTGCTTTTTGTTACTTTGCATAGCTGTGGGTGAGTAGCCATACAATAGTGACAGAGCATTGATTAGATTTGATTTCCTACAGAGTGGGTCTAGCTAAGGCTCTGGTTTTCTGGGTGAAGGAGGAAAGGTTTCATGTGCAGCGTGCATGATCGACTGCAGACCCAGCATAGATGAACTTTTGCCGCTGGATGATACAACAGACACTAAATGATACCTGCAATTTAATTTCGGTTCCACAGTCGATTCAACACTACACATAAATGCTTCTGTATGAAAGAAAACTGTATTATTTGGTTGTGTCAGACCTGATTTGTCTGTGTTCAACCTGATCTCTGATTGGCTACAGCTCTGGGTGCAAAGGGGGGCATGGTTTGGGGGAAAATGACTGGAAATCAGCTGCTTGGGAGCTTAAAATTAACCTCCTTTTAACAACCCAGAGGCACCTACGAAGCCGTGACTCTTCGAACCTCAAAGCCTCCGCAATGACCATATATTGTGCCTTCAAATCTACAACATTCATGCAAGAAATTCACGAGCACTACCTGTGAAACTAACAGCAAAATGGCTGACCGTGTTGTCTAAATGGCACATATTCGGTTTGTAGTGCGAACGCAGAGTGCTGTTTTCCTTTGATTTCTGTGCACTGACACACTGAACACATGCGTAATGTACAGTGCACATCCAGATCAAAGTGTACCAAAAAGTAGCACCACCCTCCTACGACTCGGATATCATTAGTCGAGCAGATAAGGCATGGTAGCTTTGCCTCAGTTTCACAGAGACAGAAGGTGTTGCTGTTTTTTTGTACACTCTTTACAGTGATGAAACCCAAAATTAAAGTTACACTCTTCAGACAGTCTGAATGTGCAACACTCGGGTTTTCTAAACATATTTGGCTAAAATCTTTACTATAATCACAACTATACAAAAACTATCTTTCTTTATTCGATAGCACCATATGAATATTGTTCCCAAATTATAAAGGGGTGAGGGATTATTGGACATTGAGTGTGTTTGTGTTTGAGTGGTGAGGTAGGGATGCATCCCATGTTATACTACTTACTGTGTATTGTGTGTGTATTAAGTATATCTCCCTGCTGCAGAGGAAAACCCTGTGTATGTGTGTGTATATATGTGTGTGTACACTAAGCACATCTCCCTGCATCGGAGACTTGCATAGCTTCTGCAGGACAGGAAGAGCAGTTGTCCATTTGGAAGGAGCCTTTGGCACAGCCTTGGCTGAAAACTGAAGGCAGTACTCAAGTTGCACCATAGAATTCAAAGAGACAATCTGCCCTTATTGCACCATTAGTACATGCGTGTTTCCTATTTGCACCATATGAAGTGGGATTAGCAGCCAATTCTCTGACTCTGACTCTATAGCTTGAGAGCGTTGCACCATATGCACGGCAATGCGGTTGCTTCCGTTGCATTTTTGCACCTACTGAATCTGGTTGCCAGATTGCAGCAAGTTAACTGATTTGTCTGTTCTGTTAGACGGCTAGCACCATGAAAATATAATGTAAGCTCATTCCTCATTTGCACTTTTCGAATTTAAAGGGATACTTAAGCATTTCTGGTGTTTGTACTCTAATTTAATCTGCCATAATAATTTCGCTATTTATAGTTTATTTGAATAGGTATGCAACAATTAGCATAGGTTGCTATTGGTTACTTTAAAACTGCTTAAAAAAATGAAAAATGCAATAAGCAGAGCCATAGGTACATACTATATCATTTTTGGGTGTTACAGCAGCAAAAGTTTGGAAATATAGTCTAAAACAAGTGTCTAGATCCCAGTTATTGTGAATTCTTCATATTAAGCAGATCCTCGTGATCCTCAGCTGACTAACACAGCTGTCATTTCAGCATCAAAATAAAATTTGGCTTTCATTTTCAACAAAAACAACAGATATTAACCTTAATTTTAAGTAAACCAAAGCCTATGTTGGCATATGTTATCCAATATATGCTCATGAAATATTTTTAAAGGGGTTTTTAAAAAGTAAAATTAAATATTTATGAGTAGTCTGTGTTATATTTGCACGAGACAAATGCCAGAGCGCTCTCAGTTTAGAGAACCAAGGAGAGTTAGCTTAGCTGCTAGCTTAGCTGCTAGCTAAGCTAACAGCTACTTAGAACAGGGCTAACAGAAGATTTTTCACAATTTAAATTTCTCAAAATTTATAAGTTCATATTAGTTCAAACTAATACCATATACAGCTATTTTCCACAATGTGTCACTTTTGAATTTCCCTTTGGGATTAATAAAGTATTTTTCATTTAATTTCATTTCATTTCATTTTGCAACAGAGTTGTTTTTCTACAGACCCTTTCTCAACACAACATGTTGCTACATATTGTTGATGTAATCATAAAATACCAACTATTCATAAAAATTAAAAGAACACATGAACATTTTTAGGTTTTAATTTTTATTATATATATATTAGCAAGAATTCACTTTGTTGTGGCTTCTAGCTTAGTTAACATGTTAAGCTAATAGCTTAGTAGTGGTTAGCATAGCTCACTGATTCTTCAAACTGAGAGCACTTAAAGAACTGATAAAAAAAAAATTAATAACAGTTGTTTTCACAGCTTATAATAATGAAAATAGTGTTTTTTTCATATTCTGCCCAGCAGAAATGGATTTAGCACTGTCTGTTTCACATGTAGCTGGGTGCACATCACAGTAGCAAAGACGTGGTGTTAGGTCAAGCTACCAGACTGAATCAAATCTAGCATCTGGGAGGTTTATTTTTCTCAAAAATGTGACATACCTGAGTGAAAAAGAGAAAAAAGAAAGAGACTGAAACTTCAAATAGGTCAAAGTATTCCCTTTTAACTTCCCAGACACTCTCACAGTCTTTTTCTTTTTACCTTTTCAGAACTCATAGGCTGCAGTATTACTACAAAGCATGCATGCATTTTATTTTTCTAATTGCACACTGTGTGATAGTTAATGGCTGGCTGTGTTTTATTTTTACTGGTCACACCGCTGTGCCAGAACAACCGCATGTCAAGAGCTGCAATGTTCCCGTTGACGGTCAGATGACTGATATGTCAGCTCATTAGTTGTCACTTGCCAATGTGACAGCTTGGATTGCAGGGGATAAACAAACAAAAATAAATAAATAAATACATCATAAGCCACACATCACAGCTCAGCTGTGGGTGTCTTTGGAGGAGTTGATATTGGACGCGATACAGGAGATAAGTCATCGAGACCGTTGTGATGATTAAAGTCTACAACTGTTTTGTATCAGCATCGGTGGCAGCACCCTGATAGTGTGGGATCAACATGATTAAAACATCACACAGAAAATGTATTTCATACGGATAAATATTTAATCTCCCATATCCTCTTAGTTGAAGTCTTTATCGGCCATTAGCACTAATGTAATCCAATTTTATTGAGTATTACCAGCTATTGATATATTAAGCCTTCCAGCTCTATAAGCATCAGGAAATTATAGCAGACCACCCCCCCCAGACCTCACTGTATTTATGGTTATATTTATGACATAAACATAAACACAGAAAATAAAAGCTCATAATTAATTAATGGATCTGCTCTGGTTTGGACTCCATTGGTTCTTTCACGAATTCTGAGCAGAGGAGATGCTAAATAGTATTTTATTTTTTATTTCTCCAAAACATTTATCTGCTCTGCTCTGGGAAACTGTTATGAATTCACAGTTTAGAAAAGATGGCAGTGGTTTTTGAAGTTTTTAATTGTATTTTAAGAAACAATGACCTCTAATTTTCTCACTTTTGAGATAACGTTGCTAACTACATTTAACATAATATAACAAAATGGACGTCTCAACATCCTTGAGTGAATAATTTCATAGTTCAGGAGATATGCTTACCTTCTTTTTGGTAAGCACCAGTTTACTTAAATTTCTTTGAGTTTTTCCTCAAAATTATTGTTTCTGGATGAAATTCAGAAAACAAATTTAGTTAGTTTCAACATTTGTGTGTGGATGAAGTCATTTAAGTTTTAATGATATTGATGGGATTTAAAATGACCTGGGTAATTAGACAACCAACTTTCAGTTCCTATGCTAAGCTAAGCTTAGGTAGGCTAACCTTCCTCTTGATCTCTCTCCTGACTTAACTTGCAGATGTTTTCTTCAGACTCTGCTGGGAGAAAAAGCAAACACATTTTCCTTTCTCCAAAAGCGACACAGTATGTAAATAAAGGTACCGTTATGTAATATTTTTTGGGGCAAACTTCTGTTGTTGCTTGCCCCTGTGCTGTGCTCTCTAGCTAGAGATAGTTAAGCCTCATTTATGTTCCGTTTACTTACAAAAATCGTTTCAAACATTGTCAAACGTCACTGCCCACATACTTCCAAGCAGTTTTTTACGCTGGCTTGGTTGTTAGATAATACATACATCAGAGGGCAGTTTAGAGTTCACTTCTGAGTTCTGACCTCACCTTCGGACATTAGCAAACATGGTGACGGGGAGGTGATCATGGTTATGTACATTCTCAGAAAAAGACATAAAAAGGCAGTGACGGCAATGGTCTGTGTGGCTGTTAACCCTTGTGGGGAGCGTCAATTTACAACCCTTTAAGTCATTAGTGGAGAGAAAAGACCAAAAATTGCTATAAAAACATTGAATTAACTATATACAACTAAACCAACAAATGAATATTTTCCACTTTTATTGCTCAGATCTTTTAATCTACTTCAGTTCTAATTAAAACCAGAGTATTCCAGAGTTAGATTTCAAATAATCTATAAAACATACACTCTATTTAACAATATTTTTAAGACAATAATAATGAAAAAAAAAACTAAAATCTGTGGCTCCCCTACATATATTATGTGGAAAATAACTAATTTTATGTATATTTTTAAAATAAATATAATGACATCATGTAACTGGATTGGCATTTAAAGGGTTAAAATAAATGGAATAATTACATGTATAGTAGTTTTGGAAAAGATAGAAGTTGACTTAAAGATCTGAGCAAAAAAGTGGGGAAAAAGCAACTATAGTGTTTTTATAGCAGTTTTAGGAAGAGGACTTTTTTGTCCTCTAAAGACCTGAAGGGTTGTAAATTTGTTTCTGTGTCAACTTGACCTTGTAAAAATTACAATGGTAATGAAACACTTTATCACAAAAAAACAAAACAAAAAACAGCTCACATGAGGTAACACATCCAAAATGATGGCCAAAATTGAGGGAAAAATTACCTGAACAAAAAAAAAGGCTTTCACTGGTTTCACTGCTCAACACTGCCCCCGCATGTTTTTCGGTGGTACTGCACCGTTTGCTACGTCTGTCATCCCCAAGCTATCTGAAAACCAACTGAAATACTCACAAAATTAACCCAGAAGACAGACAGAAGTTTTGTTTAACTGTGAGCATAAATGAGGCTTGAGTCTTTTGTTCTTTGTACTTTGTGCCTGTGTCTAAGTGTCTTTCCCAACCACAACTTGACATTACATTAAAAAAAACATCCCCTCTGTACAGAGAAAATTTATACACTACCTTTTCAACTAGACTAATGACAAAAGTTTCACAATTTCTTTTATTAAAGTGTAATTTTTTTCCTTCTTTCTGTTGTTTAATTCTAACGAAACCTGTGAATGCGTGATGATTGCAACATAAACAGCCAACTTTTTTCAGGTTCTCCTCATGTGATAAGGGACAGAGGGATTAAGTGAGAAGAAGGCGACAGACTCGTGCTGAAGCAGCTTGCTGAGTCATGGCCATAGGACTCACAGGTTGTAGGTGCCCACAAGGAATGTGTGTGCGCACATAACGATGTGACAGATTGCTTCATTGTGTGCTTATATAAAGTGTTTCTAAATCTTCTCTAAATCTGAATGTCCACATATACATACATGTTTTTAAATGGTGCTTTATGTGCTTGTGTACTTGTGCATGTGTGTTTGTGTCAGAGTGAGGACTCGTACTGCAGCAGTTCATACAGTAAGGGTCCGTCACGGTAGCGGATGCCCACAGCAGCTGGCGTTATGTACTGCAGGATGTTTATAGTCCTCCGCAGACGCCTGTCTACGTAGTGAGCGTCCCAGGCCGGGTAGCGCTTCCTGGGCATGTCGATTTTTATAAGCGGGCCCTCGGGCTTAGACGTGGTAGGAGCAGACCTCACCTGAAAGACGGGAAGACACGTCTCGGCCACATCCTCTTCCGTTTGCGATTTGGCCATGTGAGCTGGGGTGGGAGGGGCAGTGGGCGGGGCCGATGGGGGTAGAGGGAGACCCCAGAGGAGCTGGGCGCAGCAGGAAGAGGCGGGGCTCGGTTGGAGGTGGGCGGTGGCAGGGTGCAGGAAGCCATAGTACAGCAGCATGACCAGGACGCCACCGGCAAAGGTTAGGTAGACGCCACACAAAGCTGGGATGGCATAGGAATCGGTCTGTACTGGATCCCTGTAGGCATACCTAGAGAGTTGTGGAGAGAGGGGTTAAATTCGGACATTAATCCCAGTATGGTGCATCATCCCATTATAATTTGGATTTTGATTAAAATAACTCAGGTCCTACTACTGACTGATGTTCGTCTACTCTTTTATTTGCCTCAGCACTATCACTAACGATTCATCAGTCTATGCTAGTACCAGATGGACCCTTTTATTCTTCTAAATTGTTTTAATTGTGACAGAGAAAACAAGGTGTTGGAAACATTCCTTAGATTTTGCTTGAGATTTCAGAGATAATGACATGACAGCATCACACAGTGGCTGAAGATCCATGATGAGAATCTCCCGTTCCACCACATCCCAAAGCTGCTCTGTTGGATTGCGATCTGATGACTATGGAGGTCATTGGAATCCAGTGAACTCATCGTCATGTTGCTGCTGGAAGTAGCATCAGAAGATGTTTTCATGATGTTTTCACCAAATTCTGAGCTACCATCTGAATGTGGAGCTGAAATGGAGACTGCATTGTCCAGTTTTGGTGAGTCTGTGTGAATTTTAGCCTCAGTTTTCTGCTTCTGTAGCCCATCTGCTTCAAGAGTCTTGTTTCCACTAAGGGGTCTGACTCGGGATGGGACCATTTGACTCTGTAAACAGTCACTTCTGTTGTGTTTCCACAGTCAAACCTTACCTTATAGGCAGAGTATCAGCCAGATAGCAACAGAAGCATCAGCTACGCAATAGCTTGATGTCTTCGAATGGTGGACATCCCGCAATTTTTGTTCTTTCTTCTTGGCATGTGGCTTTACACAACTAAAAATCCACCGTATATTTAACCCTTAGTTAAAGTCTTTCTTTTATCACCACAACACCCACTGGACACAGGAAGTCCCATGTTTTTGTTTTTTTTAAACCTCATTTACCTTTACAAGCTAATCAAACACATTCATTTCAACCTTGGTACAGACAGGATTTGGTCTCCTGTCAAAGAAAAACTAACTGAGACTTTCCATAATAAGCCAGCCAAGCTTTCAGTCATGAAAACTCACCACAGGCCGGTGAGGATGGTATTCTCAGCCAACACCACAGTGTAGTATGCTACCATCCTGTACCGCGTCCGGCCCTCCTTCACATTAAACCAACAGAAGATGTAGACGATGCCAACCACCATGTTAAAGAGCACCTCCTCCCACTTGGACATGCAGAAGTCGGTGCCTCCGTGCACCACCCAGAAGGCCATGGCGCACCAGTGGACCACCACGAAGATGCCGAAGTAGATGTGAAAGAGGGAGGCAAAAAGGGCGAGCGAGAGGACGCGGGACGAGATGGTGAAGAGGCGCCAGAAGAGGTGCAGCAGCGCCCCGCGGTAGCTCATGCTGCGCTGATCGTCACGAGAGTCACGCAGCAGTTTGTGGTAGGAGGCCAGGACCCAGGCGAGGGAGAGGAGGGAAGCTAGGGAGGAGATGCCTACAGACAGAAGCACAGAGTTACAAAAGATAACACAGCTCATCCACCTCTGAATCAATCAGAACAAGACAGACTCATTGTTTCAAGGTACAAAAGCTTATTATGACTCACTGGGGGTGTTTTGTGTGGTGATGTGAACACATCCTTACATAAAAGGTGGCGAATGACACGACAGAAACATTTAACTATGACGGTTAATGGTCTGAGCCTCAAAGATGAAGTTATTTTTAAAGCCCCAGGTGCTATTTGCATCCACCTCCCATGTGCTAGTCACATATTTGCAGAAACTGTCCTAAAACTCAGGAGTGATAGGGATGAATAATACCAGTGGGTGGCCGCCTTGATGATACATTTCCTTGATGAATAAGGAAGAGGATAAGCATGTCTAACGCTTCTGACTGAGCTGTCTTTTTTAGAATACCTGAACAAACAGAAAAAAAAGTACATAAACAAGTGCAGCACCATCTGCAGCTTCACACCACCGAGCACAATGTGTGCAAATTGCTAATTACTGCTTGCACAGCTGTTGGTCTACAAGTGCTTTGTTGGCTACATGAAAACATGGCATTATGCCGGCAGAGCCGTGTCCCGCCCCCTGCAGTCCAACCTACACTGCAGAGTCTCGGCTCGGTTCTCCTGGATCATGATGCAGAGCTGCAGGACCAGCTGGGGCGCCGACTCCAGGAACGTCTCCAGCAGGCGAAGCATGTTGACGTCGGCGTACTCGAACATCATGGCCCAGTACCATCGCCGCTGGTGCTCCTTCTGCCGGCGGGACATGAGGCCCAGGTACAGCGTCCTGATGTACCTGCAGGGGGTTCAAACACACAGCTTCTAGTCCTAACTTTAGCTTTAAACACAGACATGAAGTGTCCTACTTCTGATCAACTTTACTGGGGCACATTTTCAATGCAGGTCAAAGGACATGATGCTTGTTGTCGTGGTAACTTTTACATCAATTAATGGTAATAATTCCTTCGATTTCCTGGTAGTTAAATAAAACCAACAGTATGAGTAGTAGTTTAATGAAACGTATGGATGAATTTATAGAAACATTTAAATATTCTCTGATTGGAGGGATGAACAGAACAGGAGAAGAAGATAGGTTGAATGGAAGAGGGAGGAAGGAAGGGATGAATCTGATAAAGGGAGGGAGGAGGAATTAATAGAAGAAGAAGAGGGAAGAAGGACAAACATAAGCAGGAAGGAAAGAAGAACAGATGAGAGGTGGGAAGAAGAGATAAATGGAAGAGGAAAGAAAGGAGGGATGAATGGATGAGGGGAACGAAGAACAGATGAGGGAAAGGAAAATGGGATGAGCAGAAGAGCATGAAAGGAGAGAAGAACTGATGAAGATCGAGAGGGATGAAGAGAAGAGCAAATGGAAGGAAGAAAGAATGATGAGGAAGAGAAGGAAGGAAGAATGGATGAGGGGAGAGGAAAGGATGGGTGGATGATGAAGGATGGAGAGGAAGAAAAAAATAAAAGGGGGAAGAAGGATGCAAGGATGGATAAAGCAATGAGGATGGATGGGTGAGAGAAAGGAGGAAGGATGACAGAACATGGGAGGGTGAGGATGAATTTGAATGAAGTAAGGAAGGATGGGAGGATGAGGGGGGATGGAAGAACACAGGGTTGAGCAGGTGATGAGAGGTGTGGTGGAGGAGTGGCCTCCTGAACCAAAGCTAACAGGTTCACTTCATACTGAACGCCTGTTTTCCATCCGTTACCTCTAAACTTCTTCTAAAAACAAATCCCAAAATTTACAGAACCTCTGGGACCAGGTCCTGTATCCAGCCTGAGTGGATTCTGTGGGGAAACTACAGCACACGTGGGCGGGCCACTTACCGAGCATGTGCATGCAGTCATGCATGTGTTACCTAACCTGTGTGCAAACACTCCTAATGATTCCTGGGTGTCGCTGCATGCACTTGGTTCTGCATCATGCACGACTCTGTAAGTGTGTCTTTTACTGCCAGCATACAAGCCAGGTTTAGGTGGCATAAATAATGCAGCATCCAGAGGAAAATGCACGTATAAGCCTCCTCTGGGCTTCCAAGGGGACGTGATGGATGTTTTAGCTTTAATATGAGGCTCACACGCCAAAATGTTGCATGTCCTTGACTCAAGTTCCACAAGAGATAAATAACCAGTATTATTTCTTTTAGATGAAGTCCTGTTGTTTGATTAGTAGGAATATGATCTGAATATAGTAGATCTTCCAGACCACCCTACCCCCACCACTTTCACTTCTCTCTCTCTCTCTTCTTGCTTTCTATCCCTCTCCCCTCCCCCTTCTCAACTACCATTGTGCATGTTCATACCCCTTCTACACTTCCCCTCCTCAGCCTCTCCATCTCTAAAGAGATCTGTCTCAATCAGGCCGTGCCATTTTCTCAGCTTTACCAATCCCCCCCTACTTCTCTAAGGTGGAAGAGTCCATTCTGCAGGTGGAGTAGGGATGTTTGCATCTGGAGGGGAGGTGGATTTAACCCTACAACTGAAACAGAGGAGCTGAGTAGCACATCCCTCATGCAGCAGGATGTAAACACATCACCCACAGGCAACCGGAGTCCATTAGTGAGTCTTTTCCAAGAGAAACCTGGTTGCAGAAAATGCTACTGTTCTCCTCAAAGTTGCAACAAAACTCACAACTGTGTGCTCAACACACAAAAGGCTCATTTGTGTCTTTCGCTTTTACCCCGACGGCGCTTTTAGCACCACGATTAGCACCTAAACTGGTCCATCTGTGTGTTGATGTGTGTTTATGTATGTGTTTGTGTGTAAAATGAAGGGGGGAGGTGGACAGTGAGCATGAAAGGGATGCGTTGCCAGAAGCACAGATGCTTTTCCTCTTTGTACTCTACATGCATGCTGACACTTAGGGGATGAGCTGTGACATCGTTTTTCCACTGGTCGCACACGCTGGCATGCATGAAAACACACACACACACACACACACACACACACACCCACACACACAAGCCTGACATCTCAGATCTCCAACTTAATCTTAAAAACTTGCAGAGTTATAACGTTGGCTGGGCGGGAAGTGAATTCAGGACCCTGGACAGCGTTCAGTCATTTTCCCCTTTATTTTGAGTATTTATATTATCTTCTATAGTCTATTAATGCTTTAGGACCACTATAGTACTTTAAACCCCTCTCAGATATAAATCCTGCAGTGAAAGTTGCTGAACTTTTTATTAACCCTTAAAACTCCACTAAATTGCCAAATCCAAGCTATATTACTTATATAGTCAACAATACAGTGTGTAGCTCTGGGGGGTAAACTGTGATGGATAGCTACCCTTTAGGTGCTCTACAAAAGTTTTCCAGATATTTATATCCTGTCCAGGAAGTTTACAATCCAGCCACAAAATGTGGTGCTTATTCAGAGACTATACGCAATGATCTATGATAAGTTATTTATCACATTTTCATAACAAAAAAAAAAAAGATCACTATCACACATATGTTGGTAAGAGACCTCTATTTAGACCTGACATTTCTTATTAAATCACTTCCTGTTCAACTTTTTGAATTAACAGTAATGTCTAATTAGGAGCAGCAAAAGATCAACAAGTGAACAGAAAGTTTCAAGAATGATATGCAGATGAGAAAAGTCTTGGTCACTTTATCTGTGTGTTTGGTAATAAATTCTTGTTTTGTTTTACATCATTTTAGCCTCATAATCTGACAACTAAGGCTGTCCTGAAAACATAACGTCTGCATGCTGACTGATTAAAAAGGTTGACTTTCTACATGAATCTTTGCTTTAAAAAAAACCCAATAACAACAAGAAAACAACATAAAGTAAAAAAAGAATGCCTCAAAGTTTAAAATGTTAAATGGCCCCACAATCAAAACGAACTGGATTAAGTTGCAATACTTCAGAGTTTATCAGTAGAGTTAGGATCAATGTCCCATTTAATACCTTAATATCCAGTCCAGCCTGTCAGTATGGAGCAAGAACATCAAGACACTCGACTCCAACACCCCCAACACACACACACACACACACACACACACACACACACCAAGCCCTTCCCTTCTTTCCCTTACCTCCACACTTGCCCCAGTTGGAGGATATGTATAATGGCCTGCCATAACCAGATGGTGGCCAGCTGCAGGCGGTCCTTTCCGGGATACAGGCACCCCAAAGCCACCGTGCCCCGCTTTGTCAACCCCTCCACCTCCCCGAGCCCCCCTCCGGTGTAGTCCTGCACGAACCAGCGGAAACTCAGAATCTGGACCAGTACCGACGGCACCAGCACGAAGAAGAGGGTGAGGCCAAACCAGAGGTAGTCCTGCCTCTGATAGTATTCCACCGCGAGGCACAGGTCTGTGCCAACGTCCCAGAAGAAGACCAGGAGGGCGAGGATGATCCAGAGGCAGTCCAGCCACAGCTGCTCGCGGGGAGGGCAGTGAGTTTCCCGGACGCCGACTCCTCCGGGGGGCTGCCCCCCGCCGAGTAGAGAGCCAAGGCAGGCTGAGCGGCAGCCCCAGTAGCAAGCGGAGGAGCGGCAGCACTGACAGATGTGGATGGCAGCGGAGTCCAGAGGCTCCTCAGCGTCGACATCGTACAGCTGGGCGAACCCGCCGCCGCACCCGACCCCGGCTTTGCCGCCGTCCGACTGGGCGGCCATGTTCCCCTTCCCGCTCCTGCCCTCCTGAGAAACGCACGACAACCGCACCGTTGTGCTTGTTGGCGGGGCGCGGACACCACGTCACTTCCCAGATACCTGCTGTCCCGTTCCCTCTCGCGCCGCGGCGTCTGCTGTGTCTCTTTCCCACCCGGGGCGCGAGGAGCCATCAGACCCGGCGACCGCGCGACGGCGGCTCCCCTTCTTCCTCGTCCGGTAGAGACACCGCCCCCGGGCGCTTGCGTGCAGCAGGAGCAGCGGAATTGGTTTCTCTTCTAGTCCAGCAGCCCTGCATCATCCCGTCCTGCGCGTGCGGTCATCTAGGGCGATGGGAGGCTATGACGTAATGCATCTCCCGCTGTTCTTAAGACGTGAGCGTGCGAGTGAGTGAGTGAGTGAATGAATGAGTAAGTGAGGGGGCGCGCACCCGACCTGTAAGGTTATCCTTTTAAACCCCAGCTCGCGCAAAAAACCTTCCCTTCACTTGAACCCGACTCCTGCACCTCAAACTGCCCGCACTCAGGCTGCAGGTTCCCGGGATCCGCGGCAACCGCTGCCCGCTCCTCTCCTCTCCGCAGCTTCAGCCCTCTACAGCTGCAGCGTTCAATGATGTGGCGTTCGCGAACGAGCTGGCTGTGATAGACGATTCTTTGTAGTGAACGAGAAGAGCCGACTCTTGACAGAAGAAGACCGAACCTTAAAAAGGGGCGTGTCTTTATTGGCTGCATTTTGAAGAATTACCATTATGTGAGACCTGGAAATTTAACTAATGTGAAGAGGACTGGATTTTTTTTTTACTTTGATGTAATGAAATCAAATATATCAGATGTAGAAAGATAAAAATTTCAGTATTTATTTGTTAAAAGCAGGGGTGAAAATCCCATTTCATTTTGAGGGATATGGGTGGGACAATAAACAGACTAATTACTTTGTGCAAACAGGTCTCTCTTGTACAAGAGACTGTGCGTCTCAAAGGGACTGCCTGTATAAATAAAGGTTAATATTAAATAATATTAAATAATAATGATACACCCTGATGACCACATCAAACAGAATTTCTTTGCACTGCTCTAATTCCAAGTAACTTTACAAGAAATTTAAGTTCCAACACTATAAAGGAAATAGTGTTTATAAAATTTAGCAGAAGGCGTTTTTTTTTAAAAAGGAAGGTTTTCAATTTTTACTGAAAAACATCTAAAGGCCTCTCAGGTTGTCTGGTAGGGTAACCCCATGTTCACACCGGACAGCGGAAAAAATTGTACGCGCGTACAAACTCAATGTAAAGTCAATGTACAGCCGCGGAAAAAC
>JBAFTB010000027.1:15672011-15687724 GCA_037177355.1 Melanotaenia trifasciata | reverse complement strand
GAGTTGAAAGCCGGTATTCGCGCGTACAAATCTATGCGCGGACGCGAAATGCCGCGGTTGGTGTGAACACGGGGTAACTGAAAAGGCCCAATCACCCATGCTGCACGGCTTGTGTTGTGCTATATTGTACATTACTATATTATTATTAAAATAATTACTTATGTTTAACATGATTTACTTATTTATTTTATTTTATTTTGGGGGGAATTAAACATCCACGTTGAAATCTTCATTCATAGTGGAATGTGTTGAGAACAAAATAACAAAAGAATGATCAATGGAAATCAAAATGATGAAACCATGGAGGTCTGAATTCAGAATCAAGCTCAAAATAAAAGTGGAAGGATCAGATCACAGGCTGACCCAGCAGCCATGAAAAATCCTCAAGAATGAGGTTCAGTAGTGTGTGTCGCCTCCATGTGCCTGTATGTACTCCCTACGACATCTGGGCTCCTGATGAGATGACAGATCAGGGCTATTCAACTCAGTCCTACAAGAGCTGCAGTCCAGCAGCTTTTCAATGTCTATCTGCTCCAACACACCTGACTCAAATTAATGAGTCATTGCATAGAACATATGCAGCTAGATTAATTTAATTTGAGTCAAGCGTGTTAGAGCAGAGAGACATTGAAAACCTGCTGGATTGTGGCCCTCGTGGGACCGAGTTGCAAAGCCCTGTGATAGATGTTCTCCTGAGGGATCTCCTCCCAGACCAGGATCAGGGCATCGGTCAACTTCTGGACAGTCTGTAGTGCAACGTGGCAGCAGTGGATGGAACGAGACATGATGTCCCAGAGGTGCTGGATTGGATTCAGGTCTGGTGAATGGGCAGGCCAGTCCATAGCATCAATGCCTTCGTCATGCAGGAACTGCAGACACACTCCATCCAAATGAGCCAGAGCATTGTCCTGCATCAGAAGAAACACCGATCCCACTGCAGCAGCATATGGTCTAACACAGGGCATCAAATTAAATGTATCTAACAGCCAACCAAGTTCTGCAAAATGACTAATTAATTTGAGTCAGGTGTGTTGAAGCAGGGATACATGGAAAACCTTTTGGTTTGCAGCCCTCATAGGACCGAATTGAGGGTCTCATCCCGGTACCTAATGGCAGACAGGGTACCTCTGGCTAACACATGGAGGTCTGTGTGGCCCTCTAAGGATATGCCTCCTGGACCATCACTGACCCGTTGGCAATGCGAGCATGCTGGAGGACGTTGCAGGCAGCAGAACGTTCTCCACGGCATCTCCAGACTCTCTCACATCGGTCACATGTACTCAAAGCAACCTGCTGCCATCCGTGAAGATCACAGGGCACCATTGGCCAATCCTGGTGTCCTGTGGAAGAAGCCAATCAGGCTGAGTGGTGTTGGGCTGTGACCTTAAGCCCCACTTAAGTGAGGCTTAAGGTCACAGAAACATGAATATTAACCTGCTGGAGGTCATTTTGTAGGGCTTCTCCTGTTCTTCCTTGGACAAAGGCAATTTTTTTTTGCATAGCACATTTCATGTACAAGACAATTCAAAGTGCTTTACAAAAAACATTAAAAGCATCACAGCAGGGTACAGAAAGCAATTTAAAAAGCATCAAAAACAAACTTTTAAAAAGAAATAAAAGAAATTAAATAAATATAGAAAGAAAAAGGTCAAATAAATAGATAAAATGCAAGAAATAAAATTCCAGTGTGGGGAATTTAACAGTTGTTTTGATGAAAAGGCAGCAAATAGAAGAGTTTTTATCCCTGATTTAAAACTGCTGAGTCAGCAGACCTGCAGTTTGTGGGAGTTTGTTCCACATGTGAGGATCATAAAAGCTAAACGCTGCCTCTCCAAGTTTAGTTCTGACTCTGGGGACAGAAAGTAGACCTGACCCTGATGACCTGAGGGATCTGGTTGGTTCATTAGGAACCAGAAGATCCTGAATTAAACCATTCAGGTCTTTGTAAACTAACAACAGTATTTTGAAGTCAATTCTTTGACAGACAGGAAGCCAGTGTAAAGATCTGAGGACTGGAGTTATATGATCCACTTTCCTGGTCTTAGTGAGGACTGGAGCAGCAGTGTTCTGGACTAACAGCCGCTGTCTGATGGACTTTTTAGGGAGACCTGTGAGGACAGCATTACAGTAGTCCAGTCTACCAAAGATAAATGCATGGACAAGTTTTTCTAAATCCTGCTGAGTTATCAGTCCTTTAATCCTCAATATATTCTTAAATGAAAATAACCTGACTTCACAACTGTCTTATTATAACTGCTAAATTCCAGGTCTGAGTCCATGAAAACTCCCAGATTTCTGCTTTGGTTGTTAGTTTTGAACTTAACTGTTTGAAGCTGAGCACTGATGTTAAATAAGTATAAAAGTAATGAATTTTTTTCTGTGTTGGACTAATATTTTCTAATACTGTTCAATTTTTCTTACAAATGATGAAGTAGATCTACTCATCGGTGCATTAATGTACAATAAATTAGGCTTTACTTTTTAGAAGCATGCAGAAACCAAAGAAATATAATAATATTAATGCTAAAATGTGGATTTAAATACAAGCATGCTGGGAAAAACTGGAAAATTAGAGGATCAGACTTTGGTCTTTATTTATTTGGTTTGTTGTGAGTTCAGTTGTTATTTTGATTGAAATGTTAAATGTTAACTATATATTTTAAACACTAAATAACACTTTCCAACATAAAAATAATTCATAAATAAGGCTAAAATAGAAGTTACGATTAAAACTAAATAAAGAATACCATTTGGAAGTCAAAAGAGCTGGCTCTTGGAAAAGAGCTGGATTTCCCATCACTGTTTCCACTGCTGATCGCTTTCTCTCACACGCGCGCTCAGTCCGCCCATAACTTCAACTCCAAATGCACATCTGCACGTGCGCTTTGCAGGACTGTGCCATACTGCGCTGGATAGAAACACAGCGATTGGTTTCCAATAAAAACATCGTGTTCCTTCAATCTTCAGCCAGAAAGATAAAAACGGAAAGAGAGAAAAACAAAATATTTAATCTGCCAGACTTTACTCCATCAATTATCAACCCCCTCCATTTCAGCTCTCCACTTTACCGTTCCTCCATCACGCTCTCCTTGCATCCCTCCATCATCCCTCCAGTGGGCTGACTGCCTCGTGGCTGTGCCAACCTAATCAGCCATGACACTGTATTTTTGGTTCCTGCTGGGAAACAGAGGCATGGATTTGGGATGGACATGGAAAGAGGGATGGGCTCGGGAATTACAGGAGTGATGAAAGGAGTGTATGAGCAGAGATGAAGCTGTTTGAAAGGATGACAAGATTGACTCGAAGAGGACAAGAAAGAGGAAGATTAAGGAATTGTTGGAGGGATGAAAAGAGTGTCAGAAAGAGGAAGAAAAATAGCATCCTCTCTCTGAGGAGCACATGACTTACTATAAGAAAAAAAGAACATGGCAAAGAAATGAATAAAAAGAAGGAGTATAATTTGGGAAATTGATTAGGAAACAGCAGGATTAGGTTGCAAATCTGGATTTTTGAGGGTCAGAAGAAGGAAAATGAGCATCGACGTCCCAGAAGAAAAGTAATAACACATGAGTGCATGAGTGGGCCCTCACACAAGCACATAAAATTAATATAATCTTCATCTTCATCCACAAAAATTCTCCTAAATGCACCCCCTTCACTGTAAAAATGTAAAAACAAAAAAACAAAACTAAACCAAAAACAACCCAGTAATCTTCCAGCCATTAGGATGCCAGAAAAATATTGTAATAAAGAAGTAGTTTTATTTTGACTTTTTAATGTTTGACCTTTAAAACCCCACCAGATCACTCTAAGGGTGGAGGGAAAAGTCGTCTTTTAGATGCATAGAGATGCAGACGTGGAAGATTATAAATCGATATACAAATCTGAAAAATCGATTCATTATCTGTCAATTATGTTGAGGGATCCAAAAAGAAGTAAAAATTGTGGGAGGTCAGTGCCAGACTGTCCGTGGTGTGCACGTAACAGACAAGATGGCTGAGCGTGAAAGCCAAAAGCACTCTGCGTTAAGCTAGCCTGTGGAAGTACTTCGGCTTCTGTGGTGGCTTTATTCGGAAAGTTCGGTTCGTTTGGGAAGGTGAAGATTAACAAATTGATGCAAGTAACAAACTCTGCCAACAAACACAGCTCTCAGTTTGCTTCTAATGACATGGAAACCTCTCTGTTCACTCAAGAATTTTGATGATGCCACTTCCTGTCAAAGTAGATGTTCACAGTAAAGTCCAATCAGGAGTAGTAAAAGACAAACAGCTGACCAGAAAGCTTTATGTCTGAAAAGAACAGAAATATTGGTCCTCTGGCTGGAATAAAACCAAGAAGATGTTTTAGACACACACTGGTGCCAAAAACCAGCTGAGTTGGTTTTATGTGGATAGTACGTAAATAGTAGTTTGACTTTTAACCCATTAAGGCCCAGCCCATGAAAAAATGGTAAGAAAAGTCCAATTTTTAAATATGAGGTCATTATTTGGCCCTTTAACAAAATTTAACAAAAAAATTACCATTTTTTTGGGGGGGGGTTATCTACCATTTATTACCATGTGATATATTAAAAATATTATAATATGGTTTTCTGCTTCGGGGTATCTATTAGGAAGACAGAAGACAAGTATCAGATTGTGTTCAACAGGATTTTGAGCAAAGTTTATACCATAAATAAATAAATAAAGCAAAATATCTTAGAAATTGTATGTGACAAATACGTCATGTGGGGCTCTTATAGGTTAAGCTGCTATGGTAAATGGTCTGTATTTATATAGCGCTTTACTGTACCTGGAATGATACCCAAAGCGCTTTACATTCACACACACACACATTCACACACTGATGATGGAAGCTGCCATGCAAGGCGCTAACCTTGCATGGCAGGTTACAAGAAATTTTTTTAATACAGAAAAAAATAGTAGTAATATTTTTTACAGTGTAACTGCATATCCTTATCACACACACAAACACCATCTTTCCTCATTCTCAGAGGCACGTTTCTGTGCAAGCTCTTGCACTTTCTCTCTTTCTGTCCACTGGAGATTAGCCTCTGTTGTCATGACGACCCTGGCTGTGCAGCTAAGGACATGAGAAAAGGAGTAGATGGTCACTGAGCCGTCAAAGTCTGAGCAATGGACAGTAGAAGCGGGTAACGGCAACGCTTGGCAAACACATGAAACAACGTGGGATATTTTCCCAAATGCAAAAATCCTTGTGAAATCTAGTCCAACCTGCAGATGCATGTGTCAGCATGTGTCAGCAGAGGTTTGGATGTTTCTTTCTGAATTTCAATATGAAAAACTTCAACTTTTGTTCTGTTTTCATGACAGAATTGGGCTCAACTTCATAAAAAAATGCACATAAAGGATACATACGCAGAGTAAAAGAGATGCAGCTGCATTCACACCCTCCACAGCCCAATATTTATCTAAATGAATCAGTGAAAATGCCTGACGGCTTCAGATCTACAATGCTGATTATTTGGTGCTATTCAGGAAAGGGAACAAGGCTGCAGCTACATCAGCAGTGAACCTCATCCGATCAAAACAATGACCTTGATCCAAGTTAATGGAAACAACAAAGACACAAAATTAGAGTTATAATCAGACTGTGATGAAGATGAAGCTTGGTGAGAATATTTTTTTTCCTGATTCACTTCCTGAGTGAGCGGAAATGTGTTCACCTGCTCTGAGTTTGAAGGACGATGTTTAAGCAAGAGCCGTATGTTTAACAGAGGAGATTTAGATGTGCTAACAATGCTGCTGGGAAAATTTAAACAAAAATAATGTCAAATTGGGTTGTTACATGGAATCACACAGGTAAAGATAAAGGTAGCACAGCAGGAAGGATGACTGGGAACAGTAGCATTCTACTGTGTACGCTAATGCCTCAGGTTCCCTCAACCGGAGGGATCCTGAGGCATTCGCGATCTTGTTCTTTTGGTCACTATCCACAGCTCATGACCAAAGGTGAGGGTAGGAACGTAGACCGACAGCTAAATCGAGAGCTTTGCCTTTTGGCTCAGCTTCCTCTTCACCACAACAGCCACCCCACCACGAAGATGACCCTGGACCCACCCCGAGGGTGGCAGAGAAAGGCCCCAGCCGGAGCCTCCTGCGGTCATGGGGCACAGGCCCCGGCGGGCCAAGATCGGCAGCCGCCAACCCTGCCAGGCACCGGCCATCCAGGGTAGCCAAAGCAACGGGTCCAGGGCCCCAAGAGTCCAGAAACCCTCCCTCCACACTGCATCATGCCTAGAAGGACCAGACCCCCCAGACAACCACCTGGCGTGGGCCAGCACCCACCCCAATGTTCCAGCAGCACATCGACTCTTACTTCTTTTTCCTGTGATGAGTCTAGCAGCAGCATTTTGAATCAGCTGGAAGTGATGAAAGCGGCTCTCGCTGAGGCAGGAGCAAAATTCATCTAAAATGCATGCCTAACTATTTGTAAGGCAGCAGTCGAACGACATGCCCTGATTTTAACGATGGTCTTAAGCTGGTAGAAACAAGTGAGGTGTATAAAGGATAGTCATTAAAGAGAGAAGCCAGAATTATTTATACAGTTTCTCAGTGCTACAGTGTTGAATATGAATCAGTTTCAAACTTTCTTTCTAATGTGACCTCAAACATTAACATTACCTCGGTACCTTTGTCCCATTTACTAAGAGAAGAGAGCACTTTAATATACATAATGGTTCAAGGCATTTGGTGCCCTTTCATGATTCTTACCACAATGCCATCTGCGTTCAGTCTGAGCAAAGGTCTAAGGGTGTCCAAAGTTGGTTCTCAAGGGCCAAAATCCTGCAGGTTTTAGATGTCTCTCTGTTCCAATACAGCCGATTCAAAAGATCTCCTTATTAAACATCACTGGTAGTTGAATGTACAAACGATACTGCTTCTTAAATGCCAGCCTGACTGCCACAGGAATTTACAGACCTTTATAAATAACCTTCTAGTGTTGGAAAAGGGAATAAACATAGCTTAATGCCATTTAATGTTTATTCCATTCAGCACTCTGAGGCAGTTTGATGCTCATGCTCTTATTTCTGCAGCAAGACTTTGGCATTGTGTGATGTTGACAGATAAGCCAATCTTTATATAATCACATATTTTTACTGTGATGCAGCAGGTTTCTGTACATCAAACATTTTTATAACAGTAAAAACAGCAGCACTGAAAACAAGTGGAACAAAATCTATTTCTTCTGCAGCTTCAATGAGCCATTTTCTTTCTCCGAGTTTTCTAACAAAGAGACGGTGAAATATTGACGACTTTCTTTCATCTTTGGGAAGTTTATTGAGAATAATAAACAACGCTGAAAACAAGTGGGATGGAAGAGCTAACAGCCTCTTCACAACTGAAGCATCTTTCATGATGTGCTATCGTGGGTCAATGCGGGTTTCAGTTAGAAAGATTAGCTCAAGGGAAGAAGAACTTGTTGTTTACGAAGGTTTTCCATGAGCAAGACTCTTATTTTAATGCACCGGTAAATGTTCCTGAGAGGAAAGATAAAATAGAAATAAAAAAATAGCAGTTTTCACCAGCTGAAGCATGAAGAGAACAAAAGGCTTTCAGCTTGAGGTCCTCCTCTTGCATCGTGTATGACATTGTAATTTGTTGGCCAACATGTCTGCTGCCTCATACAGTGGGAGGGATGCGTTTGGTTTGAAAGAACTGCAGCAGCAGAGTCAACATCTTGAGGGAAGCCAATCAAAGTCAGAACAGAACGTGGGAGGGGTCATGGAGAATCTTGCAAACTGCTCACAAAGTGATGAAAGTGCTCTGACCGGGAGTCCAGTGATCCTGGAGCAGACTATCATGTTGTGCTGACATGTTCTGTGACGCAGGCTGCTGTACCAGCAGGTAATGGAGAAGGTGACAAAGCTTCGATGAAAGAGTGGTAGAACATCCTGAGGATGTCCTTGCTTGAGCTTCCTCAGGAGGAGCTGCTGACATCTCTGTAGAATGTCCACTGTGTTGGAGGCTAAATTTAAGGTGCTATGTCCAGGAATTTGTACTCTTCCACCACCTCAACCGTCTGCCTGAATTGTGCTCACAGATCCTGCAGCCAGCTCCCTCAGCTCGCTGGAGAACGTTATCACCATGTCTTTGGTCTTGCCAGTGTTTAACTCCAGAGAGACATCACCACACCACTGCTGAGTTGGTGTGAGGAGCCAGGTGGGAGCGACAGGTTAACTGTGTACATGCACTTCACAAGATGAGTTTGGGTGGGAGGTTCTGCAGCCATCAGTGTGCAGGATGAAGAGCTGAGGTGACAGGACGCAGCCTTGGGGAGAGCCAGTGAAGGTGAAGGTGAGGTTGGAGAAGGTCTTGTTGACCATTGACCTCTGTGTGCGGTTGGTCAGGATGTCGTCCAGATGGAAGCATCTCTGCCAGAATGTGTGGTTGCAGTGTGTTGAATGCAGATGGAAAGTCTGCCAATAGGAGTCTGGCTGCAGTGTTTTGGAGTTCCAGATGTTTGTGAATGGTTTGTTTGCTATAAATACTTTAGCATCATCAACCTCCTTGCTTACCCGGTACTCAAACTGGAAAGGTTCCATGAGAGGTTCAGTCACCTTGCTGATGTGGTGGGCTGCGACCTGGTACCCGGATGGTCCTATGAGTGGAGGAAGCAGCGGCCATGTTGGCAAAAGATTGTTTAGGCTCTGTGGGTTGTGGTCCACATCCATCAGACTGGTTAGCTGTGATTCCTAAGCTGTTAAGACTTGTCTTATACTCAGTGTTGTGTTTATCCTTCATCATATGCTAACATATAGCTGTATTCAATGCATGCAACTACAACTAAAATTATATTGACTTTAATATTAAACCGTGTGTTTGAAACAGAACATCTTGGTTGATGCAGATAAATTATGAGGAAGCTACATCCTGGTTTTGACTTATCACACAACCCACATACAGCTTTAGTGTTGGACTGACTCAGAAAGGTTGACACCAAACTGTACTTCAGATGTCATTAATAATCAGTGTTAGCTGGTAATGAGTAACACGAATTCATCACTACAGACAGTCGGTGGCCTTAAGCAAATAATTCTATGTAAAATAAAAAACTGAACAGGAGTTGCAAAGTGACTAATTTTATTAGCCTTTTCTTTCTTGATGAAACACGATGTGAAAAATATCCCTGCCGTTGTGTCACTGACAGCAGTTAGCCGGCAGTTATGAGAGACTGTAGTGGGAGTTTGGAGGAGTGATGAAATGTATCAGACTCCACAATCTGGTGTGGTGTAAATATTACCACACTGCCCAGAATCAGTTGGATCTGTGGTGTACTAGGTTGAAATACATGTTCAAAATTAAATGAAAAGAATTTAAACCAGACATCCTTTATTAATCCCCTGACAGAAAATTGTATTGGTATAATTTTATTTATTTATTTTTTTTAGAATTAGTTGTCATTAATCTTATTTTGAAGGGGGTGGCTTTTAAGGGTAAAGATTTCCTGTATCTTTGTCGTGCAGCTGCTTGAAGAAGCCTCTGACTGAACACACTGGTGTTTCCTCACTGTTATATAGAGCAGTCTTTCCCAAACTTGGGATAATTTCAGCAGATCACCAGAAAAAAAAACAAAAAACATAATAGATTAATCAGTGAAATTAGCATTTTAATTACGCATTAATGAATAAGCAACAAAGTTGTAACTCATGGCATATTAAAAATCTGAATTTGGCTTAATTTAGCATCACAATCGCCAACACCCAACATTATCTTGGGGAGTGTGGCTCAAAAACTTTGGAATCACTGTTCACAACAAGGACTTATCCTCCTCTAATTAATTAATTTATTTTTTTAATTTAAAAAAAATACTATAACGTTACAATTTCCCTCTGGGATGAAATATTGTCATTTTAATTTCATGCTCATGATGTCTGGGTACTGCTGTTGGTATTTTTCTCTTCACTTCTTCGTCTCAAAGGTCCACAAGTGAACTTTGCTGTCACAGACAAAGCAGTGCGCGTGCAGTTTTAATCTCTAACAAGGTCCACCAGGGGAATATTTGACGATCAGCTAACGGTTTTTAGCAGAAGAGTACAGACTTGTGTACAATGGCAGGACATGAAAGCCAGTCCACGAAGCGGCATTGGGAAGTAAGTCTAAGGAATGTGGAAAACTGCTGTGGGACGTGTTTTCTCTGGAACCTGTTAACTAAAGCAGTAAGTTGGTTAGCTTAGCCAGCATCCAGACTAGATACCAGGTGCTATGCAAGGCTGACGCTGTGACCGACTATGAAAGTAAATACTGTCATCAAAAAACGGGATTTACGAGCGTTGAAAATTAGCAGCAGCAGCAAGTCCGACCAAAACAAAAACAAACACACCAAAACCGAAAGTGAAACTTAAAACGCAGCTTTATAAAATGCTCTAAAACTCTTTAAGTGGAAGGAAACAGGTAAATTTGGTATCATATTGTCTTAGTAGCAGTCTTTTTTATGCGAAAAAAGTGCCTTGTTTAGTGAATGAAAGCTCAAGACTTTTTTTTGGGCGGACACGTACAGTACTTGCGTTCACAGACGCAGGGGCGTTTTTAAGACCTTGAAACGTTGGGGGCTTAGCCCAGAAATGATTTGGTTTTTATACAACAGTTCCATCATTTACACAATAAAAAGAATCAATTTAAGATGTTTTAAACAGTAATTTATATTTTAAAAAAATTAAGTGCAACTTAAGGTCTCATTACATTCTATTGATATTTATTTTCTTTTTTTTAAATTGCTTGCAGCAGGATTAAAGCACTTAGATCAGTTAGCACTTTGATATTATTGAAAGTTATACTATTGTATATTAACTATTTACAAGCTCGTGTATTTGAGTTTCTTTTTTATTCTGTACCACAAGTTGCCTTTGAACTGCGTCAAAACTGTCTCATTTAAAACTTATCCAGACTAATTAATAACAAAACATTTATATCACATTGAAATGGAGTCATTAAATGATAAAGTTAATCTAATTTTGGGCCATTATACAGTTTTCTTACCCATTATATATGGTTAACCATTTTTCTTGAGTAACAACATCCCAGTTTCGTTACCACTGTTTGCCAAAAATCACTTAAGCTAGGTAAATCACTTAAATTGATGTTTTCTAATAATTACATCGAAACTAGGAAAAAGGGTGAATGCTATTCTTTACAGCACTTTTTTCTTCCACAGTCTGCAGATTACGAGCCTTCACTTCCTGTTACAGAGAAGTCCAACCCTCTAACATGCGATATCGACAGAGCTTCAGCTAATAGCATTGTGAGGATGTTGCAGGTCTGCGATGCAGAGATTTTTATAAAAGAAACCGGATCAAGCTACCAGGTAAAGGCATTCTGTTAGAAATGAGCATCCTGCATGAGTCAAATAGCCTCTCAGGAAATAAAATGAAATGTCATTTACAGAGACTTTTGAGTGACCAGGTGGTGAAAACGTTAATGGATGTAGCAGAGAGGGTGGAGCTCATACTGAAGGTATCCTTTCCATCACTGTACTGTGTTTCTGCTGGTCACTCTGGCGTAAGTTAAAATGGCCTCTTCTCTTCCTTTACCAGGATCCTCAGGACAGCCTTGTTGTATTGAGCGGCTGTGGGACTTCTGGTCGACTGGCTTTCCTCATCACGGTAAAAGTTGTCCTGAAATGCTCACCATGATTTTTTTAAGCCCCCTGGATGCCAGGAGTAAGGATGCAAACAGCTGCTCCACAGCACTCACTTGAATGTTTCATAATAGAAATGGAAAAAGTAGGCAGAGCAGTGCTTGTCATATCAGGAAAATATCTCTTGGTTAAATATTTTATTCAAATCTTCTGTGAAAAAATAAAATCCTATGAGCTATGTTTTGTATTCTTTATGTGTGTTGTTAGTCAGGTTTCAACAGATCTCTGAGGCAGCTGAACCACAGTTTGGTCTATACATACATCATTGCAGGAGGGGACAGGTAGGTTTGGGTGGGGGTTATTTGCTGGTTCTATTACAATATAAGCTTGATAGCTATGCTAATACAGTTCCTTGAAAAGTTATTTCACCCCCCCCCAAATCATTTTTCAGATTTTATTGAAATTTAAATGAGGATTTGTTGGAATGTTGTGTAATGTATTTGCACAAGCTAATTAGGAGGAAAAATATCTTATACGTTTGACCCTTTGAACCCTGTGCTTCTGCTTGAAAATTGCATAGCCATACTTACAAGGTCTGTTTGATACTTTTAGAGTCATAGTAAAGGCAACACTTGTGAGATTTGTTAAGATAGGTAAATAAAAGTATATCTGTTGCTGGTGAAGAATAAATGAAGATGGCACAGTGCACAAATGTCGGGCTTGCCTGGAAAAAAAAAAAAAAACTTTCAGAATGTATATAAATATCTCCTTGTATTGATGCAGCTGTAGGTCCAAACCACTATCAGATCAGAAAACATTATGTGAACATTATCTCTTCAAAGGTCAACTGGGATAAAGTGAAGCAGAACAAAATTAGAGGTTTTAGTACAGATAGTTCGGGTGAGGTTTCTAAAATGGCCATTTTGGCACCGTCTATTCTGAAAGTCTCAAAGACCTTAAATTTTAAAATAAGAAAAAATAAAGAAGAAATAAAAAGCGAATAAGTAATTATTGACTTATTATAAGATCTCCACAGCAGAGATTGGACTGATTTTAGGATGCATACAATCCACTTTATGGAACAGTGATTGGAATCAAAGCTAACACACACAATGCCCACTATGAAGCATGGTGGTGGCAGCATTATGCTGTTGCAGTAAATTTTATCAGCAGGGCCTAGGAAACAGCCATATTCCCAAGAAAAAAGCTTTTTTTGTTAGTCTTCTACAGAACTGAGATGGAGCTTCAGTATTCAGAATGACCCCCAGGCAACACTCATTCGGTTTAAAGTAGCAGTACGTAACCTTTGCGACTCCAAATCTTGTCAAATTTTGGTGGTACACTGATGTTTATTATGTTCATCTCTGGAGCCATCGTTGCTCTGCAGCTTCCCAAAGTTGAGAAAATGCACTTCAAAACTTTTTTTCCTGCTCAGCGCTTCATTTTAAAGCAGTGTTTTGCTTTACAAAACCGTGTCACACGCTAGCAACTGGATATCAACACACTGGCTGTTTTGAATGTGCTGATTCGGCAAAGAAACTTAAGAAGACATTATCAGAGGAAGCAAGGAAAAGGGACAGATCAGGAAATAAGACAAGAGTCAACATTGGACTGACTTTTACTGACAGGAGAGATCTCAAAGAAGATACAGGAAGCAATTATGCTATTAGCAAGGTGGCGCCAAAATGAGTCACTTTTACCTCAAAACACAACCAGAATATTAAGCATAAAGTACATCTATCCATTGCCTTTAAATTTTTCTGTAATAATAATATAGAAATGCTTTATGTATAGGCCCAATAATTGCAGAAAACCCCACCAGCCTGTTATTTATTCACCTTTTAATAAGCAGAACTGGTGTGGAGCTTCTAAAATCTGGCAACTTTGAACTGGCGCTATGGCAGCAAAACACGTTGTATGAAGAATTTTGTGGTACCTCTTTCAGACACTTTCATTTATCTTTCTTTCCATTTTCCTCAGAGCTCTACTTTCCTCCCAAGAGGCTCCTGAAGACGACCCCACACTGGGCATGCTCAGTCTGAAGAAGGTCAGTGTTTGAGAGAAAATAGAGTGAACATGTTAGTGGTAAAGGTCTCGGAGCTTTGCTAGTAAACTGAGTGATTTTGCTTTTCTGCAGGTGTGTGAGGGAAAGAAGAGAGTCCTGTTCATCGGCATTTCCTGTGGATTATCTGTAAATTTGTCTTCTCCTGCAGAACTAGATCACATAATCATTCTAAATTATCTGTTATATTGTTTGTATAATTTCTGGCCCTGCAGGCTCCATTTGTGGCAGGCCAGCTGGACTTCTGCATGCAGCATCCTGAAGTTTACACTCCTGTACTGCTAGGCTTTAACCCTGCACATCAAGCCAGGTGTGTGAGTGTGTACACATCTGTTTAATCCTTATTCCTTTAAATAATTTAATAAACATACCTCTATTTTTGACATGATGTGCAGAGCTGAGCCCATACAAGGCTGTACATTCACATTTCGCAGCGTTGTGCAGAGGATGCAAGAGCTCGTCCAAAGGCGACAGGCTTTCCTCATCAACCCAGCGGTCGGGGTACATGTTCTCATGTTCACATTCTTTCGCCGCCTGTTCAGGTTGCATTTGTGTCAAGGCTCAAAATGTGCCGTGACTCAGCGTGCACGGATATGTGTGTGTGTGTCCACTCAGCCGGAAGCCATCAGCGGCTCTTCCAGGATGAAGGGAGGCAGCGCCACTAAGATTCTCCTGGAGGTCATCCTGTCTGCTGCTCACGCTGCCACTTTCTCCAGCACACCCATCACTTACAAGTAAGAATGGAGAAATTGTCTAAATGAGTTTATTTTCAGTTACGTGTACTCGTGGATGTTTCCATTTTAGTTTCCCAGTCAGTGCTGGACATGATTTCAACCCTCATTTAACCACGGATAACTCTGGCTAAATTTAGACCACTTTTACCCCGAGCAGTTTAGCCCTTATCGCTTTAGTTTTTTATATAAAAAACAACTGTTATATGTGAGATGGACAGCTGGTTCTTGTTGAGTTAATTTGCACTTAACTAAAGATGATATACTGTAGATCTACACTTACACATTTAGCATAATTATAAAAGTTATAGCTTGAATTTCTTCACAGATTTATCTTTGAAACAGGTGACAGTCTTCCCCGTGGAAGGAGTTTAAAAAACATAAAATGCATTTTTTCTCAGTCAAAGCTGGAAACAAACATTGAACATCTGTGACCTTCAGGTTCATGACAGCATGGGCTCCAAAAGACCTCATGAAACAAATAAAACATGCCAAGAAGACTTACAGTATCACCAAGATCCAGGAACATCACAGACGTCCCTCAGCTTATGTAAATAAAACGTCCCTGTGATCAGACGAATGAAAATCATCATTGTTTTGATTCAATAACCATAATAATCATGATAATCAAATATTATATGATGAGAAATGGCACATAAAAGGCCAGTTCCTAGGACTGAACTCTTCTGGAAGGAGATGGTTCTCCAGGTCTCTGTTGGAGCCACTTCTCCAGTGTGGGGGACATGGCCCCCCATTGCTCCGATGACCACTGGTACTACTGTTGCCTTCACCTTCCGGGCTTTCTCCAGCTCTTCCCTGAGTCCTTGGTGTCTCTCTAGGTTCTCGTGTTCCTTTTTCCTGATATTTTCATCATTGAGGATGGCTACATCCATCACTACGGCTTTCCTTTGCTGCTTATCCATGATCACTATGTCACCACCATTTTGTCAGTCTGTACCTGGAGGTCCCACAGGATCTTAGCCCTCTCATTCTCCACCACCTTAGGAGGTGTTTCTCATTGTGACCTAGGGGTCCAGTCCATATTCTGCACAAATGTTTCTGTACACTACTTGGCTATGGCGTTCTCAGTAATTCTTCTCCTGCCAGTATCTTGCACCCACAACAATTTGCAGCTGGGATCTTGCCTGGTGTGGTAGACCTAGGTCTCTATTGCTCCAATGCTTCAATCCAGCCCTCTCTAGTCATTGGTAGGACTTGTTCATAGTCACCATTTTAGCTATCTGTCTGTGGTACATCCCATGGAGGGGTTTTTCACTGAGAACCATCTTTTCCCTCTTTCTTCTCAACTGTCTATATATATA
>JBAFTB010000027.1:15642087-15663362 GCA_037177355.1 Melanotaenia trifasciata | reverse complement strand
TACTTTATATAAACCATAAATTAATGATTTATTTGTGAAAAGGAAGGATTTAAAAGCATGATACGTTACCTTTAAGCTAGCTGATTCCTCCAGCTATAGCTAAAGCTAATAGGCATAATTGATTTTATAGCAAAACCAATTTGTTATGTAATTATTAGAATTATAAGGAAAGAGACAAAAAATATAGAAAAATCACAAACTTCCTTTACAGAAATTTTTTTTTTTTTTAAATACTTTTTTTTTTTTTATGATCCTTTTTTCTTTAGGCTAGCTGTTTCCTCCAGCTATAGCTAAGCTAATTGAAAATTCACAAGTGATGTCACTGCCGCTTTCACTGCCATTTAGGGGGGACCCGGCTATTGTCTCCATTGGCACTTTTAAGGTTTCTTATTAGTAAACTGTGTTAAAAACATGTTTAAAACACTCTGGGGAAAACTCTGGGACTTTACCATGATTAGCTAGCAAGAGAGGTGAAGAGTTCTTACGATGCAGAAACGTTTATTATTAACTTAGATCCTTAAAATCGGCTGAACGATACATTAAGTTCAGAATTAGATGCATTCCCACCTGTTTCAGTCTTTACCTTGCGTTTGGTGGATGTTCCTACACCTGTCACGAATTTGGATCAAAACCTGCAAGTCTTCAAACTGTCGGCTTCAGCTTCACCATCATAAATTAAACATTTATTGTTCTGATATTTTGATGCTGAAATCAACATTCTGGGCGTGTAAAAGATGAAGACATGTCTAAGCATAGACCTCCATGCTTAATTTAGTACATCTTGCAAAAGATGTAAAAACATGAAAGTAGTCAAAAATATGAAGAAATATATTTTCATATTACAAGAACAATTAAATACAGTGGTCCCTCATTAATCATGGGAGTTACATTCTTAAAGTAGTAAAATTTATTTTTTACAATTATTATAGATGTAAAACCCCTCACACACTTGATTCACTTTTCTCTTGTTTAAACACCCTCAAAGTTCAAATCTTCGTAGAATATCTGACAGAACAACACTGGGACTCATAATCAGAGAACACCAAATGATCGCAGTCTGTTGGAGGACAAATATGTTCTCATCTGCACATGCAGTATCATCCAGATCTGCACTGCTGCATTTTAAACCATGTACTTATTGCGTCTGCAGCCAGTAACCCTTTCTACATGAATTCCCAGGTGTACCACCTCACATGTTCTCTCATCATCCCGTTCATCAAATGTTGTAAATGCAGCCGTCTTTACTTCTGCTCACATAAAGCCCAAACTGTCCTTTATATCCAACCCACGGTCAATCAGAAGGGCTTCACCCGGAGACGTTTCTGTCTATATGTAAAAGTTTTCACAAAATTGACAGATTTTAACTGGATTTTAAGCTCATAACTCTAATGATTCAATGAATTGTTAACTGTGCCTTCAATGAAAGGGACCATAAATTTGTCATTATATTGTGAACTAGAAAAATTGTCGGTGTGCATGATTACTACAACAGGAAGTGTTTGAGAAGTTATTTTTAAAATGAGGCTGTATAATAAGAGACTGTTGCACGGACTGGAAAGTACACCAGCTGTTTTTTTTTTACTAAATGGAAACAAATGGGAATTCCTAACATATTCAGAAACCTGCAACATATAAATAGACTTTTTTTCCTGTGTTAATTATAAAATCTGTTTCTCTGAATGATCTGTTTGCAGTTTGCCTTGCATGTGTTTCCACATGTAATATTGTTCCTTTAAAACTCAGAAAAAGCTGTCAGCTTCTCAGCCTTCATTCATTTACTGTTCCTACTTTATCCTGTTTAAGGTTAGGGGAGAGCTGGAGCTTATCCTAGCATGCTAATTTTCCTATTAACATGAGCATGTTCATTTTTACAGCCTTTTATAGGGCAACCCAAGTATTGGGTACACTTTCAGCCACAAATGTCTCTTTTGTTTTGATTAACACATTGTTGTTTTTATGATTACTAAGTGTTAATGCCTTGATATGGACGTGATTGGACATGGCAGTGTGATGACAGTTATAGCTGGAGGTCTAACATCCTTTTTTTACAGGCACCAAATACCATTTACCAAATGCAATCCCAATTCTTCTTTTCACTATTTTAGTCACAGTTGAGCATTGAAAACATATTGAGAGTTAAAGTAATTCACTTTCATTATTTCATGGAAAATATTATTTTAAATTCTTATTTTAAGCTTCTTTTAAATTTGATGGAAGGAAAACTGAATAAAGTTGGGACAAGGCCATGTTTACCAATGTGTAGCATCCCCTGTTTGTTTAACTAGGGTTTCTGTGGCAGAAACTTTCTTGATTAAGCATGACATTCAATACTGATTTTTGGTCATGTCCCCTCTTTACAGAGATTTCTTCAGATTCTGTTCATCTTTTGACATTATGTGCTGTAGGAAATGGAATTTTGAAAGTCTTTGCAATTTTATGTTGATAAACATTCTGAAATTGCTTTTCAATTAGTAGATGCTTTTTTTTTTGCAGACTGTTGAGCTGCTCAATCTTAATTCTAAGAGACTCTGTATCTCTAAGGTGCTCTTTTTATACCCAAAAATGCAACTGACCTGTTGCCAGTTAACCAAATTATCTGCAACATGTTCCTTCAGCTTTGCCTTTTGGTACCACTGACCTTTCCATAATATCCATAATAGGAGGAAAATATAAGCCTTCTTATCCTGGTGGCAGACATTTTAGTTATAGATAGAACAGCCATTTTCCTTTGAGTATTCTTGTTTTTCCTAAGATGGTGTTACAAATTTAGAAACTAAGTAAAATGTGGCCCAGAAAAAAGTTTGTTTTAACTGCTGCACTGTTTAAATCGGCAATCAATCAACAAAAAAACTCCCACATTGGTGAAAAAAAAACATTGCTTAAAAAACAGCAGCGTTACTGAATAGAAAATGTAGATTACACTGATCATGTTTACCAGAAGAAAAGTTAAAAGCAATAAATTTTCATATTTACTGTGTCTTTACTGCGCCACCAGTACTGGCTGGTCCACTCTGACCTTCTCTTGAGTCTTCATGATGATCAGTGTTAGAATAGTTGGTTTTAAAGTTACAGTCACTGAAACTGCCCATTTGGATGGAAGCCATATTCCATGATGTAAGTCTGTTCCTCTGTGGCCCAACATACACATACACAATCACAGGTAATGGATTACTGTGACGTGTGAGCATATCCTGAGAACGCTTGAGGAGCTTTATAAACACCTTTAGATCAAAGCCAAACACAGCAGGGAAGCACAGAGCAAAAGCTAGAAAGGTCAAGTACACCCCAGGTCTGGATCAGAGAGCATTTGCACATTATTGTCAGTATTTGTTTGCATTAATAAAAAAAATAGAAAGATATTCTGTTTCATTAAGCATTGACTGTAATCTTTCTAAATATCAATATTAAATGCTAAAGCCTTCAAACAGCTTTACTTGAATTACTTACTACTTATTACGAAATTACTTGAATGACAAGAAAAGTGCTATTGGCTGCTTTTTGTGTTTACAAATGCAAAAATGAAAAAGGTAATTCTTTGTACCTTTTGCAAATTAATTAAAACAACTACTAACAAAACCTAATTTGTCAGTGAATGAAAGCTTGTAGTCAGGCTACGGGATGCTAAGCCAGCTGTAGTTGTTTCCTCCAGCTATAGTTAAGCTAATTGGCTGCATAGATTTTACAGGAATACCAATTTTTCAAGTAATTATCAAATAAAAAGTGACTAAATAGGTTTAGGAAAAAATTCCTAACTTTTAAAAAAAATACTTTTTTTCATTTAGACAGGCTAGTTTAAATTTTTTTTTTTTTTACATTTTATTTTTAGCTAGCGGTTTCCTGTAACTTTAGTTAATCTTAAAGGCTGCATAAACTTACCGTAATGCAAATTTATCATATCATTAAAAAAAGAGACAAAATAAATTTAGAAAAAAAGCAGTTTGATGTTTTTTTCCTTTTCTTTTTAAGCTAGCTGTTTCTTCAAGCTATAGTTATGCTAATATTGTGCATAGATTTTACCTTAATGCCAATTTATCATATAATTATGGTAAAAAACGAGACAAACTATATTGAGAAAAATAAAGAGCTTCCTTTTTTAGGAGGAAAAATTTATTTCGATGTGTTTTGCTTTTCTCTTTAAGGTAGCTTTTTCCTTAAGCTATAGCTAAGCTAACAGGCTGCATAATTTTTACGGTAATACAAATTTGTCATCTAATTATTGGAGAAATGAGATGCATATCTAGAAAACATATCTTGGAAAATTGCAAACTTCCTTTGAAGAGGAAAAAACTGTTTTAATGTTTTTTGCTTTTGTCTTTAAGGCAGCTGTTTCCTCAAGCTATAGCTAAGCTAACAGACTGCATAGATTTTACAGTAATACAAATTTGTAATATAATTATTGGAAAAACAAGATGCATATCTAGAAAACGTATCTAGAAAAATTGCAAACTTCCAGGAAAAAAAAGTTTTGATGTTTTTTCCTTTTCTTTTTAAGCTAGCTGTTTCATCAAGCTATATAGCTAAGCTAATAGGCATTTAGGATTTTAGTAATACTAATTTAACATATTTAGAAAAATGACTTTCTTTTAAAGAGAAACTACTTTACTTTCTGTTTTTTTCCTGTGTTTTATCTGCACTGTAGAAGGTAATTAAATCCAGTTTTAAAATATCTCAGATCTTAAGTAATTTTGTGACTAAATGTAAACTCAGTCATAAAGAAAATGTATGAATTTTATATATTAGGGTTTCATATAATAAGTGTTAATGTAAAAAACCAAATAGTTGCAATTGTACTATTATATAACCTGACATTTTGAATGAACAACCAAAACCTTTTATCCAAAGAATCCCACAAATATAGAAACTTAAAAGCATGAATATTATTTTTTTAAAGTATGAAAAGTCACCATCTGTACATTTAGTTTATTTATGTCAGAGTCATACATACAGTCATATAATTTCACTTATATGATGTACACAATGTGATGACTGAAATTATACGACAGCTAAAAGAACCAACAGAAGCTTAGGCACACACCCTCACCCTCTTTGCACCATAAAATATGAGGCTTTGGTCAAACCAAGCAGTAAAAGAACACGTTTATGCCTCGCACTCACTGTCCACACAACATGCTGACCATTTGTACGGTGCCTCTCTTTAAAATCTACATTTGAGGAGTAAGCCTGGAGCCCAGCTCGCTTAGCTTGAACGACAGGAATAAGTCTCAAAAGAGTACTTAAAAAGTAGAATTCCCAGCATTTTTAGAGCAGCTTTATTCAAGTTCAGCCTCTTCAACAGGATTCTCTTGGAGAGCATCGAACAGAGGAAAGAAGCCTCCCTTTGTCTTTGTAGGTGTACCTTCTTATACTCACGGATTCAATAAGGCATCAGTACCATGCTTCAGGCTGTTGTTCCACACGGCTGGTTACGCAAATCCTACCTGGCTCTACAGCATATAAGACACCCAACTAAGAAAGTCTTTAAAACTAAAGCATCAGAGAAAGGTTGTCTTAACTTAAATTTAGATTTCCAATAGATACACACAGATAAGCTCAGTGTCATGCATCTGCACATTTCTAGGCTCCTGAGGAGTAAAATGCATACATATGATCTCAATAACAGGTCTGTATATTCATAAAGCAAGAAATCAAAGAAATCTATTCCCAAAATGTCTTTTCTTTTCTTTTAGGTAATCAGATTACATAAACAGAGTTTATATATATTGAAACAGAGAACTGCTTAGCAGGCTACAGATCTAAGCAGGCAGTTAAGTAATGGCTATGAGATGACCTGACCAAAGCAAGATAGCTGTTTAAACCCCTGAGAATACAGCACTTACCTCATGAGACAAGTCCAAAAGACACACACAGATAAACCAAGTGGTGAGAAACTGTCTTTTAAAGACTACAAAGACAGTCGGTTAGCATAAATTACGTCCTTGAGGTACTTGTTATATTATTGGCTATATGATTTGATCAAATATTCAACCTGTGGCTGACTGAAGACGAAACAGAGTTCATTTAATTACCCTCACAGGTGTCAAAAAGGGTTCTTTTAGTTCCAAAAATATGATAACATGTTCTTTGTTAAATAGTTAACTTCAAAAATATACAAATTACCAAATATAATTCATAAATACATGAATAAATAAAGTTGTTTCAAGTGTCAGGTTTCTACAATCATGGGGAATTTCAGTTATGTGAATCACAGTGACACCTACCAGATCTGGATGAATAAAGTGCTTTGAGTGTTCAAACACCGACCAAAGGAATGAGACATTTTACCAGAGTAGTTTCTGAAAGAGCATGTTTTTGTCCTGATGTTTACCAAGTCTGGGATCCACCTGATATATTGTCCCGTGTTGTGAGTCAAAAGTCTTCCAGTTCATTGTCAATCTCCTTGGGCTTGCGTCGTTTCACCCTGGCTGGTGACCGGCTCCTCCTGTGGCCCACGCCACCACCAGTGGATACACCATCGGCCATTTTGGGCACCTCTATGGCGTCCACAGGGTTTGAGGATGGATCCATGTCAACTTCCTCCATGGAGCCAGACTGGGACTCTACTGAGGTCTTGGTGAACTGATGGAGGAGTGCCCCCTCCTTTTTGTTTGTGCTATCTTCCTCAGGCTTGAACTCCTCTACTGTATCTTCATCAGCTTCTCCACCTTCTCCGCTCTCTTTCTCCTCCTCATCTCCTGTACCTCCAGTCTCCTCCTGTCCTGAATCTTCAACGCCGGTGTCACTCCGACGTTTACTGTCGTCCGAGTCTTCGGCGTCGCCTTCCTCTCCGTCAGTCACACAGATAGTTGGAGTTGCCTTTTGGCTCTGAGGGTTAAACAACAACACCAAAAGATTTACAGCTGAACAGTCATAATAAAATAAACTGTCATAATGCAGCAAAAAATATTTTCGCCACTGTATGATTAACGCCACTGTGTGAAAACACATGGAAATAAATTATGGAAACATCTTTTACGAAGCGGTGGATGGCTTACAGTTACAGCAAACACCCATCAGGGGAAGTTCTGTCTTGCAGCCAAACAAAACAGATTTGTTCAGGCTGCCTAATTGGATGGTGAGATTATCTTTTCCCACTGGCTTAGAATTAGCAGTGAAGCTGCAGTAGGTCAGATTCCTTTTTAAGGTACAGCAGACTGTAACTCCAGGGTCATATTCAGAAACTTAGAGCTGTTTTAAAATAGAGAGCCAGAAACGTTTATTCAGCAACTGTTACATGATTATATTATGAATAAATAATATATGTTCCTGACAGTGAACACTGCCTGGATCTGTGTGCCATCATGACAATATGTGGTTCTGATACTAAAATACAACTTCCACAAAGACACCTTTGAGTAATATTATGGTACCTCTACTTCCATCTACTGATCTACTGCCAGAAACTGTGACGAACAATTAAATAAGTTGGTCAGTTGAGGTCAGAAATGGTTGCTAGTTGTCAAAACTATATTGAAAGTCTCATTTATGCTACCTTTATGTAAATAAGTAGATACATCTGTGTCAGACTTTGTCAAAACCACATACTCCCATGTGTCCCTTTACATGGTTGTTGTTAGGCAACCATGTTCCTTTCGCTGGTCGCATGTCAGGTACACTGCTAAACACCGCCCCCGTGGTTCTCGGTGGTATCACTCCACTCACTAAAGTGAACTAGGTT
Source organism: Melanotaenia trifasciata (assembly GCA_037177355.1). Taxonomy (NCBI): domain Eukaryota; kingdom Metazoa; phylum Chordata; class Actinopteri; order Atheriniformes; family Melanotaeniidae; genus Melanotaenia; species Melanotaenia trifasciata. The sequence goes on along the minus strand of JBAFTB010000027.1, from coordinate 15,655,687 downwards.
CTTTTTAGTTTTAAATACTGCCTTTCTGTTTGGATGGTGCTAAAGGAAGTTTTTGTTCCCTTCTGGGAATACAGAAGCCTTGGCATAAGGCAGGATTCACACCCATGTGATGCCACAGTGCTTAATGTTAGGCATACCAGATGCTCATAATTGTGGCAAGATCAAACACAGGATTAAACTGGTGATGTAATTTGCCCTCCTTTCACAGCCTTTTGAAAAAATGTGACTATTAACTTCCCTCTGCAAATTATGGTAGCGAAGCAAGGCGATGGTCCTACAATTTGTTCAATCAGAGGATGTTTGACGTTAACTCAGTGAAGTTGGCATGTGTTGCTGCTTAGAAAAGGTGTGTCCAATAGATCATTTGTACTATTTCCTCTAGCTAGCAGTGTAATGCACAATGTTAAACCATACAGAGTTAAAATATTTAGACTGATCACATTGAAGTACTCTAATAATCCTGTTAAATTCTAGTCGCATTATAACTTGACACAATGCTACGATGCTGGCCTAATATATGGAAACACACACAAAAGTTAAGACTTTGATCCCCCATTTTGTCTTTGCCCAATCCATAACAAAAGCAAATCAGACCAAAATGTGAAATTTATACACACCAACAAGGGGAATTAAAATAAAGTGTTTGACTTACTACAGCAAGTACTTCAGGTCAGAAAGCCTGAAAGTTTGTTTTTCTTTCTTAAAATGACCCCTGAATAAACTACAAATTTACAATCTTTACCTGACAGGAGATTCTCTCCTCCTCAGATGCTTCTCCCTCCTGCTCCTCACTCTCTCCTCCCTTCTCATCTTCATGTGACTCTCCTTCTCCCGTGCCATCATCTTCATCATCGTCATCCTCTGCCGATGAACTGACATTTCCCTGCACAACCTCCTCCACCAGCGTTGATTCTTCATTTGCTGCAATTTCTGCAGCTCCGTCTTCCCCGGATTCCTCCTCTACTTCGCCTGATGATACCTCTTTTACTGTCTCCTTATCACTCTCCTCTTCCTCTTCCCCAGTTTCCGTCTCGTCCTCCTTTTCTCCTGTCTCATTTCCTCCCATCTCCCCTTCATCACCAGTATTGCTACTTGTTTCCTCAGCCTCCTCTCTCTCATCTTTCTCGTTCTCATCTTGCTCTCTGGTACACTGACATGTACACTCTCCTTCATCCTCCTCTTCTTTTTCAGATGTCTCATCTTGCTCAGCTTCCTCACCAGTTGTTGCGCCTTCTTCCTGCTCTTCACTATCTTCCTCTTCCTCCCCTTCTTGTGTATCTCCCTCATCTTTATCCTGTTCTACTTCCTCATCTTCTTCAGCAATCGTCTCCTCTAAAACAAGATTGGCTTTGATGTCCTCTTTGGTGTGGTCATCATCCTCCTCTTCCTCCTGAACTACCTCTAAATTCCTCCCTTCCTCATCAACAACCTCTTGAGGCTGATGCACCGTTACATGTGCAGGTGATGGACTTTTCTTGAGCTGAAGTATCTTCAGGAGGTCAAATTCCATCATCACAGGAGCTTCAGCTGCTAGTGGATTGGTTTTGAAAGGCCGAGTAGCCATTTTCTTGCGGACGCAAGCGTCGCAGGGGCAGTACTCGTCTTCACTTCGCTGGTCGCTGAACTCACCCGTCGTTTCTTCATCACTGTGAGAGTCAGCAGTTTTTACAGACTGGTTCTTCATCACCTGCAACATAAACCAGTCATTATGAATTTTAGACCGCTCAAGTTTTAGTTTGTATCAGGTGTTTAGAGGAATTGCAGTGCATTTACCTTCAACATTCGACGCCTCTTCTCCGTCATGGTGGAATCCCGAGAGATATTCGCCAACTGCGGTGGCCGAGGCGACTTCCCCCCTTTGCCGGCGCGACTTTGAATCTTCCTCATCTCCCGCTGGATACTGCTCTGGATGCGTCGGCTCACCTCGTCCCTCAGCTCGGAGATCATGGTGTCCAAGATGATGCTGTCATCCAGGTCCCAACGAACTTTGAACTCTGACATGGCATTGATATAGTGGCTCATGAATTGTTTCTCTAGCTTCTTCAGCAGATTGAGTACCCACACTGGATCAGGGTCTTGTGATAATCTTTTGGACAAGGGTGCTCGTGGAGCATTTGGGGGTGTGTCAGAGGGGGAGCCTTCCAGAGTCTCTCTTTCGTTATCCGTGGCAGATTTGGAACTGTTGTTGGTTGAGCTCTTGTCTGATGACGATGGGTTCTCAGTGGTTTTGGGGCTTTGAGGAATTTCATTTTGCTCTTCACTCTTCATCAGTTCCTCTGCTTTAGAAGTCTCCTCGGGTTCTGTCCCATTTTCCTCATCTTTGGTCTTTGCACCACCCTCGTCCTCTTCTGCAACCTTTGCCACAACCTCTTCTTCCTGCAGCAATTCAGTTTCTTTTGCAGGTGTTTCATCTTCTCCTTGATGTCCATTGTCCTTCCCTGATCCGCCTGAGCCACTGCTCATACCCACTCCGGATGAGGATCTTGGTGGCGTCACCTGCTCCAAACCACCGTCCTTAGCCTCTTTAACCTCAATGTCCCTTGGTTCAGTGAGCCAGAGAGATTGAAGAATGGCCATTATCTCATCATACTGCTGCTTGCGGTCCTTCTGTTCCTGACTGCCGCTGCCTGCTGCTGGCTCAATGAGCTGGAGCTGGGCTAAACAGTCCAAAAGGCCCCTGGCTGATGTGCTTAGTCTACGACCATAAACTGGAGACACCTACAAAAGATGGCAAATAAAGACAAAGAGAGTGAGACCAGCTTAGATACCTTTTATCTACTTACTTTCATGAGAATTGCATTCATTTGAAAGAGATTTGGAGGGAATAAAACAAAATCCAAGCTCCTAAACCTCTTTAAATTTTATGTGGTTACATCTATTTCATTGTATTTATTTTCTTCTTAAAAGTACAGAACGGTCACCTTAATAACTGCTGTGTGATTGATTGGTACATATGAGGGTAGGGTTGGTTTGTGTAAGTGCCTTACCTCGGGCATGCTCCGGCATCGACCTGGAGAAGAGCTCAAAAGAACCTTCATCACGGCTGCAGAACAATGCCAGTTCTTTGACAGATGAATCCCCACTGCATCACCAAAGCCTGGACCTGAACTTTTCTCCTCTTCTGCTGCATCACATTTGCCATCATCCTCTTTTTCCCCTTCTTCTCCCGACCCAACTTTCTCATCCTTGTCGGTGCTCTCATCTCCGGGGCTCTCCTCTTTTTTCGTCTCATCTCCACGTGTGTCTTCCATTTCCTTTTCCTTGTGTTCCTCCAATTCCTCATTTAACTCATTGCCAAGTGCAAGCAGGCTGGTGTTAGCTGGGATGCTCCGAAGCCAGTCACTGACAACCTCATTGGGGGATGCGTTAGGCAGACAGGCAGGTGTCACTTCCATGTCACCCTCCTGCTCTTTGACATCTCTGCTTCTCTTTGATCTATCACTTTTCTCACTTCTGGGTTTATCATTGGTTTTGCTGGCTTTTGACTGCTGGCTGTTTTGGCGTGCAGCAGCCATGGTTTCCTTCAGCAGATCAGCAGCTGACAGAGAGTGAGACAGTGTGCTTTCACTACAAGCCTCTACTTTGCTGTCTGGTTTGGAGCTGCGTAAGGAGCAAGGACTAGAGGATTTAACATGGGTTTCTTTCCTCTGTGAACTTGATGTTTCTGACCTGGATTTTTTGCTTTTAACTGGAATCAGACATTCTGATTTGACTAAATCCTGGTTTCCCTCACTCTCCTGCAAAGCTTTTTTAGACTTTGACTGAGTTGAAGCTGCTGACTCAGGCCTGAGACAGCAGGGATTTTGGGAGTAGACGCTGGCTGTTTTATTTTGTGTAAAATCTTGCTTGTCCTTGGCCTCGCTAGCTGGTCTACTGATATCCTGGTTTTCAGTGTCACTATTTATTGAAACACAACTTTTTGCTGCACTGGCATCTTTAACGCTGGCACTTGCAGGGGATTTGCTCCGAACTTCAGCACTTCCTGACATTGCAGATGAGGCCCTGTTGTTAACGGTATTTGTTGTTGACACAGACTTCACACTACCTGTTTTAGAAGGGCTAGGAATAGGGTCAGGACTTGCATCTCTTTCTTTAGATTCAGGCATCTGAGCTGCTGATTTGACACTACACTTGCTACAGGACTTGCGAGACCTGCTGCTTTTAACTGAAACTGCACTGGTGGCTCTTTCTGTGTTTTGTTCCAGACCTTCTTCACCTCCATCTTCACCTCCTCTGGGCATTTCAATAGTAGGGATAGGATTGTGAGATTGACTGCTTCCATTGGACCTCTGAGACGCAGATAACCCTGTTATCTCCATATCATTTTTTACAGAGGAACTCGCTGGGCTTTTGGGGGCATTTTGAGTTGCCTCGGTGTTCTTGTAAAAGGAAACACTAGACTTGCCACTGTCTGAATCAGCTGTATCTTGGTCCTCGGGCAGCCCAAGAGACACCGACCCAGATGAAGCACGACTCAAAGGTTTCTCTGTGCCTTCTGATTCTTTCCTCTGCCTCTTTGGTGAGGATGACAGAAAGCTGGAAGCTCCCTCACTTTTTCCATCCTCCTTATTCTCCTCTTCTTTTTCTTTCTCCCCTGACCCTGCTGCACAGCGACATTTGGCTCTGTCAGATTTAACTGAGGTTGTGGAGTGAACTGACAAGGCACTGGGCCCTCTTGTCTCTCCAGCACAGGAGCCAGGCTGCAGATGTTGTGCAGGGGATTTAGAGCTTTTGGGGGATCCAGCTGGAGTTTTAGGTGAATGCGTCCGAAGCAAAGGTGTTCTTTTTGGTGACAGTGTTCGGCCATGAGAGCTTCCAGGAGATTTACTTTTTGGTGCATTATTAACATTTTCACCAGCTTCGTTTCCTGATGCGGCACTCGGTGCTCTCTCATTTCCTTCCTCATCAGCCCCTTCTGGTGTTTTAATAGTGACAACATTTGAACTTGAAGGATTTCTGCTAGAATTCGTCTTGCAAGAAGCACCGGACCTCCCTGAAGATTTTGACTTAGCAGACATGCCGCTCTCCGATCGCTCTTGATTTTTATTTTCCATCTCTTCTCCATTTGTCTCAATAATCGGAGCATCGGTATTGTCGTGGTTTGGAGATGCTGCAGAGGGGTTTGACTTCTGGGACTTGGCAGAGATGTGTGATCTGTCTGAAGTAGCGCTGGGGGATCTGTCCACTGTGCCGTCTAACTCAGTGTTTACATGGCAAGACTTTGCAGAGGAAGCTGATTTACCAGATCGAGCACTGGCTGGCCTCTTTTCATTTTCTGATTTAGCTGACATCATACTCTCCGGCCTCTCGCTTTCCTCAGCATCCTCTGCCACTTGTAAGCTTGGAGATGCTGCCTTTTTATTGTCATTACACTTAGATGACTTTGCAGATTTAACAGAAAGTCTTCCAGACAATTGACTTGTAGCCCTTTCTTCTCCATCTGCTCTAGCTTCTGATGTAGGAGAAGAAGATCTTTGTGAAGCTTTAGCAGACTTAGAGGATTTATCAGACCGATCAGATTTTGCGGACATTGCACTTGCTGCCCTTTCCTCTATCCCTGCTTCTTCTTCTGTTAGGTCATCTTTGGGTCTCTCTTCTATCTTATTAACTGGAGATGTTGGTTTTGCACAATGACTGCAAGCAGACCTGTGAGATGTGCCAGACTTTGCAGAAACATTTGATTTAGTTGATTTATGTGATAGGACGCTGTCAGCCTTTCTGGACTTAGCAGAAGTATTTGACTTAACAGAGAGGCTACTAGAAGCTCTATTACCTGAGTCATCTTCTTCTGTAGTTGTTTTGTCTAATGGAGATGCAACTTTACTACAGCTGGACTTATTAGACTTGACTGATGCACCAGATTTGTCTGACAGGAAGCTGGCTGCTCTTTCTATAGCATTTTCTCCCTCCGCTTCCTCTTCTGGGTTGATGACCAGTGCTTCACTTGTGTATTTGGACTTGCCAGACTGAGCCGACAACGTGCTGGGGCTTCTCTCCTCACCTTGGTCTACTGTAACACCAGATGAACCATGACACACAGACTTGTGCGACTTGTTGGATGTTTGGTTTGCATCTGATGTCTGTTTTTCTTCTTCTTCTCTTCCTGTTGACTCCAGGTTGGAGGATCTGGACATGGCACTGGGTGCTCTGCCTTCCAAGACATTTGACATAGCAGAGAGGCGCCCATGATTGGTGAGGTTGGTCTTGTTTGACTGCGTTGATACAGCTGAAATATCCGAGGCTTTATCATCATGACCATTATCATCATCACTGTTCTCTTTGTTGCAGAGAGGTGAGGCGGGGTGTGGAGAGGCTCTGTTTGAATTATTTGATCTCTTTGATGCTCTGCCGTTAGAGCTGGCTGCACGCTTACAGCCACCACAGTGTGGGCACACACTGGATGTTCCTGACTTCTGGGAGTTAGCCGAAAGTCCCGTGTGACCAGATAAGCCACTAACAGCCCTCTTTATCTCTTCATCCTCAACATCAGCTGTGCCTTCTTCCTCTGATTTTGGGATCCTGGATTTGCTTATATTAGATGCGGAGCTGGGAACTCGTTCTGCTGAGTGTGGGGTGGCGGCTCCACAGTGGCAGGAAGAGGCTCCAGATAATGCTTTGCTTCCTGTCCCTTCCCTTTCCTTGAGTTTAGTAGAGTGGATCAAACTGGCTGAGATCCTGCTCATTGGCTTTTCATCCAGGTGAGCCTCAGGAGTTGAGGGTGGTGATGGTACATCTCTGTGGGAGCACTGAGAGGCGCTCGGTGGCAGATCATCATCCTCATCATCTTGGTCCTCTTTCAGTGACTGAAGAACATGTGACGAGCTGCTGATGGTGGAAAATGGGCGATTTTCGTCTTCCCCCATCATCAGCTCACCTTCAACTGACCTTCCACTGTGTGGTCGAAGGCTAGTGTCCATGGCAACCAATTCAGTTTTACTGCAGCACCGGCGGACCTTGCAGACCTCTACCTGAGTGTCCCCGTCCTCCGCCACTTCTACTCTGCGCTCTACTTGCTCTGTCATGCACATCTCCTTCTGGACCAGTTGGCTCTGCTCCGAACCCGATCCACCTGGAGACTGAGAGAGACGTGCTCTGCAGCGAACCACCCTTCTGGAGTTGCATGACGAGGAAGAGCTAGAGGAGTGTGTATGTCTCATCATGGTATGGTTGGATGTATGTGGAGGTGGGACTGGAGGATGTTTCAGACTGTGAGCGGGGTTTTCCCACAAGTCAAACTGATGGTCTTGTCTCTGGTAGCAACAGGGGCAATGGTTCTCTTCCAATGCACACTGCAGTGGTCGTCCATTATAGTCCACACATTCGTAGCCTGTAGAATCAGGGTCTGAACAGCTTTCTGACTGACCATGCTGCAAGTAATCCGGCTGTGTTTGACTGAGGGGGCAAGATTCATTGGTCAGAGAGGGGGATTTCTTAATTTGTGTAGACCACTGAAGAGTCTCATCACTCTGGAGGCGAAAACGCACCCTCATCTCCACTGAGAGGCTGCCATCTTTATTTACGAGAACGCGCTTTTCTATGTCGTCATTCATAATAGCTGGTCTTGCCTGGGAGAAGACACCGCATGACTTTTCAGAGGATAAGGAGAAACGGGCGGAGCGATTTGAGGAATCGGAGCGAGGGTGGATAATGCTCTTCTTGGTTTCAAGTCCAAAGTTAACTGAAAAGAAGAATAAAGTACATATGAAACAACACCTTTCTACTCATGTTTGCCCTTTCTGCTGTATCAAATCAAACAACTTACCATTTTTCTTACTTTCATGGCCTTCATCATGCTCACTGGCTCTGGACTGGGCTCCGTGAGGAGGGGACCTTACTCCTTGGGTTGCAGGAGACCGAGACCCATTGCCAGGAGTTCGGGGTCCAAAACTAGGAGACTTGTTGCTCAAACCTGGCAGTTTTTCCTCTGATGTCTTCCTAATAAAATTTATGAGCATTGGACTGAAGGCTTCCCGGCCGACGCACACCAACACACCAGGACAAGTCATCAGGCTTTGTACGCTGTCGATCTGGAAGCAAATTGACACAGTTTTCACAAAAAAATGCTTTAACCTTTAACTACTCATTCATACAGAAATTGTTCTTTTTTTTTTCTTTCTTTTACCCTGCGTCCCTCCGCTGTGTAGAGCTTGTGAACATGAAATTGCATCACTTCGGACACCTCATCTAAAAAGGCTCTCAGGCTTCTGGTTGACCTCCTGCTCAGCACAATGCTTCTCCTCATTCCTGGCTCACTGTTCTTCACCAGCAGGATCCGTCGCTGCCTGTAAGGCAAATGCATGTGGCCAGGGGGTGTTGTAGATGGGGCTTCAGGCCTCTGGGGCCTCCTGCCATGATGGTACCAGATGCCTTGCCGTTTGCTGGCCAGCTCTAGGTTAATTGGCTTAGCATGCCGCCGGTCAGAACAGAGGTAGCAGCCGCCATCTTGGAGCTGCTCCAGGTGTTTGATGGTGTGGGTGCCTCGTGGTGTGGTCACAGTTCGCACTCCGAACGGCAAGGGAACCTGCATATAGACAAAATTATATGTACATTGTGCACACTGTTCATATTTAATCTATCTGTTCATTGCAGTGAAGCTGTGATTTGTTTATACCTAAGTACATCTGATGCTCTTTTATGTGCATCTAAAACAGGGGTGTCCGGCTCTGGTCCTCGAGGGCTGCACTCCTGCAGGTTTTAGATGTTTCCAGCACACCTAATTAAAATCAAATGACTCTCCTCAACAGCTTAGTGTCAAGTGCTGCCCAAACATATTGAGCCATTAATCTTATTCAGGTGTGCTGCAACAGGAAACATCTAAAACCTGCAGGACAGCGGCCCCCTAGGACCGACACGCCCTGATCTAAGAAGTCTTTAAAAAAGATCCTGCATCATACCCATCCCACTAACCTTTTGAGAAAGGTCATCCAGCAGGGCGTCAAAGCATTTGAAGCTGCGCTTGTGGATGGCCATCCTGACGCCCCCAAACTGGCTGTCACCGCTCTTGTAGAAAGTGATCCGTTTAGCTGGGGTGGCTGAAGTCACATGGGCGTGCCGCAAATTGGAGGGAGGTGGTGCAGGGAACGGCGAGACATGTTTAGACGGGGGTCGGGGATCCCACAACCTCGTCTGGACTGAATGCATGCTCTGATCTCACACGCACCTGCGTGAACAAACATGCAGCACTGAATCTAAAACAGTCATAAAGGAGCAACAAATAAAGAGTATTTTCTAAAACGCTCACATTCAGCTGAAGTTCCAGTTTATCTGGCATGTTGCATTCTTTCTTTGTTCTTTGTTTTCCTCTTTATTGATCTTGCAAGGCCACAGGTCTTAATCAGGATGTTTAACTGAGGATTCAGGACAGGACATCCTCTAAGAGGACTGCCTCACATTCAGGGTGTTACATGTCGTCTAAACAGGGAAAGATTTTTTTTAATCACTTAAAATCATTTTGATTTGAATTCACTTTCAGTTATTTTTAATAAAACCCTATAGGCCTCCACATGTTTTGTTACCGTACTCATCCTGATTTTTTAAAAAATGTCCAGTGCCTCTCAACCAAATTATATTATGCAAAGCAACATTGCTTCATTTTGGCAATTTTATAAGCCAAAGACCAGACTGAGATCAATTTTAAATTTAAAATAGAAGAAAAATGTTAAAGATAGAGCCTCAGACAACATGTTATTTTTAGCGGATTGTCCTCGCACATATTTAGAAATCCTCTCCTTCTGAAAAGCCAAAGTTAACCAGCTTGTGTAACATTAAGCTTGTTATTTAAATAGTTTTGATTAGTTTTACAGCACAGCATGACACTGAGAAACATTTTCATATAAAGGAATATTGGGTTTTAGATGGGTTACTTAGGTCTGCATGCAGATATTTAAGAGTACTGATAAATATTAAAGACACATATTCAAAACAAAGTGCAAAAAGAATTTAAATAAACTGCAATTCCTCAGTTTGACTCAATTATCACTTCTTATATCCAGTAAAATGTGCATAATCTAACACTTGATGTCTAACTGTGCCAACCTGTGTGAAAAGGCGAACGTTATCAGCAGGCTTAGACGGCTTTTAACTGGATGTGAGGCCAAATCGCTGCTCTTAGCAGCAGACAGTCCCAACGTGACGCTGCCCTTCTTAATCCCTCTTCAGCTTGTTCTTTCTCAACAAATTTAATGTCTGATGTTTCGTTTCAGTTTAGTCCAGCAGAAAACCACACGTTATCAAGAAATATTCAAATAAGCTATTGCAAAGCCAATTTTTCGTTAGCTTTAAACCTGCTACAGTCAGTCTTATATCACCTATTTTGGCTGCTTTCATGGGCAGAAGATTAAGTTGCTGAGCTGGATAGCAAAATATGATTTTTTTGTACTTTAAAGAAAATAAAAACCACCAACAATTTTGCTTCATTTTGCTGCAAGACTAAGAAAAGGTTCAGATATAAAGTTGAACTGATGCAAAGGAAGAGTTACACAATTTAGGAATTCAGGTTATTCTCCCCCCGCTGAGGCCTGAACAGCTTAATCCAGCATCATGCAAGTCTGCAGCTTGTAAACACTTAAATAACAGCACTATTTACCCTTTTTGTGTCCTTATTGCTCTCTTTAAAACAAACCGAAGTAGCTGAAAATGTGTAGCAGAGCAGCAACTAGTGATTTATCTAATTATAAGTTTATTTGATTAGTATTTTCTTAATATAGATTTTTTTCCCTAGAGATTAAAGAAGCGTAGAGTATTCCCCAAGCAATCATATTCTCCACAGTAATCACTTTGCATCATAACTTGCTATTAAAAAAAACAAAGAAATGATAACTCATTAAGAAGAATTTAATATCATTAGACTAATTAAAACATGCACTTGCTTCTGAGCAGTAAGACAAGTTCGGGACATTTTTTAGTAATTTATATGTAATATTCCGAATATTTTAAGATTTTAAATAATTTACTACTTCTTAATTCAATCCATAAGCTATTAAATTCTTTACTCACATATTCAGGAAACATGGTCCAAAGAGACGTGAGACAGCTGAGAAGAAATGTGTGAGTATCAGCCCAGTCTGGCCAGGGTTTGCCTGTGTATAATGTGGTGGCTAACTTTACAGCTCGAGACAAATGTCAGGATGTTCAGCCGAGGCTGAGGCTCCGCGGCTCTAAAGGTAAAATGGCAGCCGGTAATCAGGTGTAAGGCAGGGGGAGTGGATATAGAGAGGAGAAATGAGGAGAGAAGACAGGAGGGGTGAGGCTAAGGATAGAAAGAAAAGCCTGCTTAAGAATCTGTATGTGTGTGTTTAGGAAGGAGGAGGAGGGGGTTGCTATTGGTGAGGTAGAACGGCTAATGAGACAGGTAATGTTCACGAGAGGATGCACATGCTAATTTGCAATTATGGGGATGATTTTAAGCTACACTGAGCAGAAAAAATACTATTCATTGGAAAGTAGTTGGAAGATAATTTGCATGTGAATAAATAGAGTTAATATGTTTGTTTTCTATTTGTGCCTTACACTGTACTTTACAAAATGAATGGACTCTCCTGTCTGAAAAGTGAAGCCAATGCTTAAACAATCCTTGACGAGCACAAAAGTCCACATTGCACCGCTCAGCTCACATTGCATCCCGACCCCTATGGCCCTCCAGCCAGTGGTTCGTCCACAGGAGAAACTTTTCAAGATATTTAGCTAATTAGGGCTAATAAAGTTTAATGATTGGTATTGCCAAAAAAAAAAAAAAAAAAAAAGACTACTAGCTAAAGCAAATTTATCTATCTTGCCCATAATTGTGTGCACATAATTTTTCAATATCTGTATATCACAGGGAGTTTTAACTCTTTTTCTGGAGTTGACGAGTAGCTAACTGCTAATTGCTAACTGTTCCTTGATTATTCCCAATATGCAGCTCACTGCTATGTAATTATAAACAAATATATAAAGATTTGCTGAACACATGCAAGTAATTTGTTGTAAACAAACTTTTACTTAACTAACATAATTTTCACAAAACAATAATATATCTTATAGATTAACAAACCTAATGAGTTAGCTTAAATGGATCACTGACACAAGTTAAAGCTCCAACCGTTAAGCTAACGGTCTGGGCTAATAAAAGCCTTGGTAATTGTGAGGTGACTGAGATGTTCATGTATAGAACTTTTACTTTAGGTTTGAGATTTTCTGCACATACAGTATGTCTGACACACACACACACAAACACACACACACACACACATGTCTGGTCAGGGGAGGATTGTAATCACAGACAATCTGTTTGACCACAGGGTGTCTCTTCTCTGGAAATCACTGAAAACACCAACTGCTCTGCCCGAACTGTGTGACAGAAAACTAAGGTATAAAGTAAGATAAATGTGTTGTTATGTAATGTTACTTAAGGATAACGGGGAGATGGTTATTCAGTTTGTTTGCAGTAATCTACAGCATGTATGTGGCTGTGTGTAAATAATTAAAAAACTAGCCAACAGCTCATATGATTGGTTTTATATGCTGAAGGCTAGATTGTACAAGGATTCTATTAGAAAAGCTTGCTCTCAGTTCAGTTTAAAAAACAATTTCCAGAGAAGAAATGTTCCCTAAAAACTTAATTGAACGCTCTTAACTGAATTAACAGACACCATTCCAAAGAAATGATTCACTGACCAACTTCATCACATTTTGAAAAGATAAACTAATTTAGAATTTAATGCCAGCATATAAAAAATTGAGATTGAAGCACAGTGTGTCATATTATTATTTACTGTTAAAAATTTTCAGATGAATGAGCCTAATGAACATGAGTTTTTAGTTGCTCAAAAGTCAGTGATCATTGCTGTCTGATTCTTGTTTTCCTGATGCTCCATACATGTCCAGTAGGGCACAGATCTAAACTGCAACAGATCCATGTTTGAAGTCAAGTTATACATATTGAGATCTGACATTATCTTTCTGAAATAACCACGTACTTTCCAGGAAATAACATCAATCTTATAATAACGTATGTCTCCAAATTACCAACATCCACCTCTGCAACGTTACCTTCACACTTCACAGTGAAATGAAATGAAAATTCTTTTATTTACCCCAGAGGGACAATAAAGGAGCATCTACCACAGGTTCAGTCTTTCAAAGGGTGGATGGGTTTTGTATTTATTTATTTACTTGCAATATTATGCACTGTAGGTTTTTAAAAGACTGAAGGTCTTTGAAGTATTTGAAGAAATACTCCCACCCAAATTAGGGATATTCAGCTTTTTGTAAAATTAGAATGAACCTAAAATGCACTATAACCTGTACAGGTGAACTTAAATAGACTTTTTCTAAACTCTTGAATGTACATGTACAACTTCTCAGTATCTCATAGTCAGGAGTTACCACTCCATGATTCTACTTAAATGCCCTAAATTCATAAGAGAATATCAGTATAGCATGAACTTTTTACATTTTCCATAAATTCCACATGAAAGTTTAATATCCCTAACTTTTGTGAGTAGTGTTTTTTTTTTTTTTTTTTTTTTTTCCTTGTTGTTCTTTGAAAAACTGAGCCATAACCCCCCCCAACTTGGAATGGATGAAGCTATGGTAGACAGTCCTTTTTATACCCAACCCT
>JBAFTB010000027.1:15597923-15629384 GCA_037177355.1 Melanotaenia trifasciata | reverse complement strand
CCGATTGGTCGACTAGTCGTTTTAATAGTCGGTGACTAATCGACCATCAGAATAGTCATTAGTTGCAGCCCTAGTTACCATAACAGTTTGGATGTCTCTTTTTGTCTTCTAAAAAAACAAAAACATCTAGAAAACTGATCTGCCTCACAATATAAACTTAGCAGAGAAAATAAGTAAATTTTTTTATGGTGGATTTTTTCGTACTTTTAATAACACCAACTGGTGTTTTATTATACATGGTTGGAAAGCCTGATTAGTCACCTTTACAACCAGGAGATTCTGCTTGTGTGGAATAAACAACACAGCTAAATGTACCGGTACTGTTTCAAAATCCCCTGTAATATTCTACTGTTAGGATTAACTCTTGTTTTGAGATATTAGAATGAGATTCTGGAGCCAGTGGTGATCCTAGATCTCGATCTAGGACCTAACTCCATCCTCCAGAATGGAAACGCTCTGGATGACAGTATTTTTATCTACTGGTGAATGTCAGTTTATTATGTAGTGCAGAGTGAAAACAAATCAGTGTGTGAAGATCAGCCCTTCACAGATTAAAATGCCTCCAGATTCCTTGGAATATTTTGCACCATATTCCTCTATATTTTGTCCATTTGAAAAAATGAAAGAAATAGAACCTGTGCAGACTAGGTTTAAAAAAGAAGTTGTACACACCATTATCATAGACATGGCTGGGGGGTTTTCGGATGTCAGACAGGATCACGTTGTTCTTGCCAAATCGCCTCCTGATGGGAAAGTTTAGCTTCATCACTTCCAAGAAATGTGATTTAATGTGCATAAGGGTCAAAATAGTTTAATAAATCCTTAAAAGAAACACTTGTGTTATCAGGGCTTCATAATCCTGTAAATTATGTATAATTACTAATACTTTCTTTATGCAAAAGACTTGCCTTAGCAACTTTGCCAGCCCAATCCCCAGCTGCCCGAGTCCGCCTACAATAATAAAAAGAGAAGATTTGGGTTAAAATGGAGGTTAAGTCTTAGATCAGACCTGATAAAATAAAAAGAAAATTCTGATAACAAATGTCAGAAAAGGGAATCAAGCCAAAAAACTACCAGTGATGAGGACTTTGGTTTGGTCCCCATGACCACATGATAAAGTGCAAGTTTCCCCAAAACCAGAGAAATGGTGTGCAGATGAGTTAATGTCACGTCCAGAAGAGATCAACCTCTCAACACTGCGAGACCACCTGCTTCCAGCATGCATTGCTGTACCTCTCATCATCTGCACCAGCAACATCATAAACCCTCCTGCACACAAAAACATAAGTAAACAGCATTAAAACAGTGTGCACGTCTGCATCCTTGGTTTACAACTGCTACGTTAGATTACTATTAATAAGCACACTTTGACAGTCTGTAGCAAAATAGGTCACCTAGCGTCTGGCATGACGGCAATAAACATCTCTGCTGTTATGCTACAACAGCACAAGTAATCAACATTTATGTATTCAATCATTTATATTCCACTCCTGTGTGGTTTAAATTATCCCAATTACTTCCTCTAAAAGCAGGGGTGTTTTTTCACGTCTATCAAGTCTTGCCTCACACCCATCTCAGATTAGCCTCTTGCTGACTTGGTCTAAATATAGATCTTTATTACAGACCACCCTTAAGCTTATGGGGGCAGTCAGATTAACGTGGCCAAATCCTTGACCTGTACAACTACTCAATACTGCAGTAATGCAACATATATTACACAGTTATTGTAAAGCAAACCATGTAATATGTAAACCTAAATCTTCCCCAGTGTCAATATGAGAAAACAAAACATGTTATAATAACTCAGATGGACTATTTATTATCTTTTTATGTATAAAAAATGGAACTTGTTCCCACTGCTGCAGCTTTACTTCATGTACAGTTAATGTACCAGTATATAGACGGTTGATAACTGTGTTAAGCAGTGTGTTTGCGTTTGAGAGTAGGGCCTTTTGAATGAGTTTCCTCTTTTGTATATGGCGAAATGCCTCAAACACAATGCTAACCATCAGAGGAAACTACTCTATATGCTATGCTACGTTAGCCACAGTAAGGCTTCGTTTGGCTCGCGCTCTATGCCAAACGTTAGATAACGACAAAGCCTGTATATCGTTTTAAGCGGCTGATATTAAAGCTTTCATATGTTTTGTATTCACACGAGCTACAACAAAACCAAGCAGACTGATAAAACTTCTGAAAATGTGACTATAAAACTGTAAACAGCACATTCATTTCTTACATTCAACGCGAGCTGGAAATCGAAAAGACCGCTTGGAACTCCTCCACGGTTCGTTTTATACATCAACGTTGTCGAATGGGGAGAAATCTACCGTGCTATGATTGGCTTGAAGCTCGGTAGGCTCGGCGACCAAGTCTCCGCCCACCGGACGACGAACTTCCGGTGAGGACTGTCAAAATAAATTCGAAGATGTAAGTCGCTTTGGATAAAAGCGTCTGACAGCTCACTGTAGAATAGAAATAAGAAAAAGGTGCTAAAACTAAAAATGGGCGGACTGGTTGGAGAAGATAGGTAACAGCAACTCAACTGAAGAACAGTTAATTAGCAATATGAACAAAAGAGTAAAAGAAAATTTAAACAAGAAAAAAAATCCAGAAGAACTGTTAAATAATTGACTGTAAACACTGAAAATAATGTGAAGTGAAAGAGGCTTTTTACAGGATGAAACCTGCAAGTGGTATTTTCTACATATGCACAGGTGTTTTCATTCATTCATTCATTCATTCATTCATTCATTCATTCATTCATTCATTCATTCATTCATTCATTCATTCATTCAATTTCTATACGCTTAGTCCAATTCAGCAGATGTTGCTTCATATACATCTCAATGTGGATTGTGGGTTGTATCAGGAGTGGACAGGAGGATGAGTACAGAGAACTTATCCAGGACTTTGTCACATGGTGTGACTCCAACCACCTGCTCCTCACCAGTACCAAGACCTGGGAAATGGTGGTGGACTTCAGGCTGCACCCAGAGCCGGTCCTTATCAAAGGGAACTGTGTGGCGGTGACACACACCTGCAGATACCTGGGAGTGCAGCTGGATGATAAACTGGACAATTTGGGTTGTCGATGTTGGACAGGAGTTTTATTCTGCTGACCTGATCTCGGCTGGAAGCTCATTCCAGAGTTTCAGGGCTTTTATTGTAAATGCTCTGGCACATGGTCTTCATTCAAGTCTCTGAGATAATTATAAGTCTCCTGACAGAAGAACTCAGACTTCTTAGGCTCATATTGTTTTAAAAGGTCTGATAAATCTGAGGTGAAGGTCAACAGGAAAAGTAACATGATATCTGTCTTAAAAAGATAAAATTATTTGTAATTTGAAAAAAAAAGGGGGCGCAACCCGGTACAAGCAAGGTGGACCTGATAAAGAGGCTGATGAGTGTGCACAGAACAACACCATTATCGTGCAAGAAATGCTTAATTTAAATCCTTTGTTCTAGTTTGAATACCCAACTTTATTGTAATACTTGTTGCTGTACCTTCTACATATTTATATAAATAATTTGTCTGGCTTTGTATATACACGTTCTTCTGACATGGCCTTGCTTTATGCTTTCTCTTCATTGCATTGTTTGGTTTTGTCTGAATATTATTGCCTGTAATCTAGCTTACTTTTAATAAAGGTTTAGGGGAAAAAAATCATAATTTTGTCCATTTCTAATCATTGTAACCAAATACTGAACTTATCTGTCCAATCTATGTTATAATATACACATTTCCAATGAGTTTCACTAACAAAAACATATCTTTATGATCATTTATTGTGGCTCATAAAATAAACTACGTCTCCATAAATGAAGTGGAATGAAAAGTACTTTAAAGTAAACACATCTCTTAATGTATTTGGAAGTATTATAACACATTTACTGACATATGTAGAGAAAAAAAATAGAGGTGAGATTGATTTTAAGAACAATGCATGTGGTCAATGCAGTGCAATTCAGTTATTTTTCTCTATTTCTGTTTCTCTCTTCTCCTCTTTAGATTTGGTCTGTTTCAGCCAAATTTATCAAACTTAGCCATAAACAATGGCTGTTAACTCAGGTAATGGGAGAGCGTTCCTTTCAAGATGGTTCCGCTGTCCCAGAATGCAACATGGCGTGACGTGCAACACCACGTTCTCAGTTGACAACTGGCCAGTAAAAAAAAAACCCCAAAAACTGGCGTCTTCAGTGGGAAATGCAGGAAACAGCGCCCCTCTGACCTGTAATAGGGAATGAACGTTATCCAATGTGTGTGGCTGAAGATGGTATTGCACTCTTCGGGACCAGGTTAATTAAAACCAGGTGCGTCACTGTTGCTACAAACTTTAATGGACACGTTTCTGAAAGGAAGAGAATCGTGATTAGAGTAGTGTCCTGGTATTTCTACGCGGAAAAAAATAGTTACATTAAACAAAAACTGGGAAAATATGGCGTAAAATGCAGGAGAATAAGATGAACTTCGACATAAAAAGGTGAGTCTGACGCACCTGCGCAGTTCACGCTTGTTGTTTTATCTGGTTAACGCTTTTATGTGGATACAACTTTTTGCTGTGTTCCTGTTGAGGCTGCACACTGGATTTAATCTATAGTATTTTTGCTGTTAAGTGTTTTCGCACAGCAGGCAAGGTTTAAACTTTTGAGCTTTGTTGTGAAGACGTATTAGTGTAAATAAGCTGACTACGAAATACTACCACTATTTATTACACACAAGCCAATGCATGGCTATTAAAGTCATAAATAGCCCATAAGAATAAATTATGTGTCAAGTTGTTAACATTTACCAGAACAGTGACAAGTGTGATTAAGCCGAGATGTGTTCATGCAAACCTAATAAAAATAAGTGGAACAAATTTCATCTTGTAATTAAGATGGAACCTCATGTCAGTTATCAGCCCCCCTCTGTTAATTATGCACAAGTGATTTATTCTCTGTAGTAGGCTAGGAGATTAATCTGTGTCTTGCATCGCTAATTTGAATGGTGGACAACTGACACACAGATGCAAACATGCATCTGTACTGCAATGAATAAAATCATTTTCAGTGTTGATGAATCTGTGTGATGCGATTTGTCCATCATCCAAATATGATCAGGTTACTGTATGAGTAAAGTCAAATTTTTTGAGCTGGAGTCAGAGATTTAACCATTTAATGTCTGAATTAATTCACATAAAAAAAACAAATACAGGGAAAAAAGAAACAGACTAGAAAAAGTAAGCACAATTTAATAATAAAATAATTATATAAAAATAAATACATAAATAATAGTCAATCAAATCAAATAATACATTTTACAAACCAGAATGATTAGATATGAAGAAATAAAGACCAGAAGTGGTTTGATGCAAATTTGTGAAAGCTTGTTTTCCTTGAAAATGGTTAAAATCTATTTATTTAATTATAGATACAAAACTCTACAGAAGTCTTGAACCACCCTTTAGTTTCTAAGTATTATAAGAAAGCAGGAAATTAGTGCAACAATTTATTGAAACCTGTGTGCAAATGTAAATGAATACAGTGAAGTAAAAACAGCTTTATTTTAATCTGAACCATCTGAGAACAGTTTTCTTGTGATTTCTTTAAGCAGTCTTTTGAATATTTCTCCAGGTTTCTTGATGGACTTTCCAAAGCTCAAGTTCACCGTTTCCGCATATAATTTAAGAACAATATGCACATCATGCTGAGATATAAGTTTTCAAGTAACAACTCTTTCAGAACACCTTGTTGCAACGACAATAATCACAACAATTACGTGTCTTTGGTTCTGTGCTTGTTAGGAACCTTATTTATTTATCCCTTTTTGAATAAACTGCAGGTCAGTTTTAGTTGCTTAACAAACAAGACTAAGAATAAGTTGAAAGGCACCAATGTTCAAATAAAAACTTTCAAAGACCTTTAGAAAGTCTGGAAAACAGTTGCTCAAGAGGTCTTTAAAGATAAGTCTGCTTGGAAACAAAATAGAAAAAGAGGGGTGGCCAAATATTTGCCCAATTTATTACAGGTTGAAAAGTGAACCGATGAAAGATAAATCTAATGATGGCTAGATTTAGATGTCTGGTGTTATGATAGTTCTCAAACAAAAGCAGAAAAAGTTTCTAGGTTGTTGTTTCTGCAACCACCACTAGATGGCAGTAGATGCCTACAAATTTAAGAAATCCAGCAGCTTCTGTCTGTTTTTCGGCCTCTAGTTCTGCAAATGCTAAAACAATGGTTTATTTTATAATTATTTTAAGAAAAATAGTTATATAAGATGCACGGTTATTTTTCCCTTCATTTTAAACAAAGCAGACAGGATTTAAAGATTTCCAGGGAATTGTGTTTTTGTGCTTTTGGGTGTTGCCTTTCCAGTTTTAAATGTTAGGATATGCTTAATCTTCCCAAACCAAAGCAGAGTTATGATGAAATGTACATAATATTCTCAAATGGTGTCTTCTGTTGAAATGAATGGGGAGGGATTTATTCATTTGGAGTGTTACTTCAACCTCGTCTACCTTCATGTCTGAATATGAACCAATTTTTCATGTGGATTCATTTCCAGCCCCACAGAACACGCCACAATAGATGATTCATGTCTTATTGTTCATGTGCTTAAATAGCCTCTGTTGTTTTCTTTTTTCCTCTTTTTTTTGCCACACTGGAGCCCTGCCAAATATTTGAATATGTTCCCATATTCCTGGCTTGTTTAGCACATTGTTGTTTTGTGTAATAACTGGAAACAACGGGAAGCTTTTTTCTCTTTTTTTTCCGGCTTTGGCAGCTTTGGTTTGCCACATGAAAAAGATGATGTTCTTCAAGTAAAATACAGAGTGAAAACGATTATTTACAGATGGATTTAAATGTTGAGGCAGCGGGAAAAAATAGACAATGAAGTGATGGCCTACAGTATCATTATGGATGTTAAAACAAAACCATTTACGCTAAAAATATTAGCACATGTAACTTTTTGGCTCCAGAAAATTGTTTCAGTTGAATCTTAATTCCTTGTTTGTGTTTATTCGCCTTAAACTTTCTATTTTCTAAAAGGGAGGGGTGTAAAAACGTAAAAATACTTTATTAAATTACCTGTTGTTGAGATAACAAAGCAAATTTTTAAATATAATTCTGGCCGAGCTCATTTTTAATTGCATTACATAAGATTGTATCCTCTATGTAAGTTTTAAAATGGCTTACAAATAAGATGGTTCTGTGCAACACTCAGTCTCTTAATGAGTAGATGATTAGTGGTTGTCAACATAAGAAAGCACAAATTTATGTGTCCACATAGACTTCCATTTAAATGTAGGTTTGGTCTGAAATGAGAAAAATAAAAAATCTTATGCCCCAACCCCTTTTTTGTAACTTTTAAATCCACTTTATTTAGCATATATAGAAAGTATAGAGTGTATTGTTTGTATTTGTGGGCAGGTCATTTGTTGAAATTAACCTTGTGTATCAGTGAGTTAGACCAGCATAAATAAAGGTGAAATAAATTAAATAAAATGGAAAAAATGAGCCTTTTCCTTAAATTACGTCCCGTAAAATGATTTCAGCCCAACCCAACTTGTCACAAACATTTTGCTCTTCATAAATGACCTTAGAATTAGTTGCACTTAATGAGAGTATGAATGAAAATGAGGGTACTCAATCAGAGTAACAATGCTAACGTTGTCTGTGGCTCAACTCGGCTTAAATTTCCTCCCAGCGTTTAGTCAGTGTCCCTCCTAATTCCCCATCATGACTCTGTCCGCTAATGGGATTGTAGTCGCGCCCATTTATTGCCATTAGGGAATTGAGGTTACATACAGTGGGTGAGGGGTTAATTACAAACAACTGAAGGGGTCAGAGGTGTGAGGGTGTATTGAGCTCATGTGATGGTGACGAGGACGGACCTTTTGGTAATAGGGGGCGGATTTAAACAAGGATCCTTGGGAGAAGATTTATCCGTGGTCTGTGACACAGCGACAAATACTGCTGATAGGTGAAGGCCTCTCGGAGTAGAGTCCAGTCTGGATGACAAATGGCTTGTATGTGTGTGTGTGAAATAGGATGCCAAACCATATTCACTTATCACTGAGTCAGGTCCTTCTTCCAATCCACTCTTGACACCCAGCTGGGACCTATTTGCCTCTTTCACTTGATTCTCTTAGTCCGTCCCTGCCTCTCTCTTTCCTCCTATCTATCTCTCTTCTCTTTAATGCTGCTTCCACCCCCCTTCTCTCGTCCCCATCCCCTCTTCACTCACCTCCGCTCCTCCAGTACTCTCAGCAGTATCTCCCAGCCCTCTCAGCCTCCCATATTACACTGCCAGATAAGAGAAGAAGAGGGCCCGGCTGACGGGAACCCCAAATTAATTTACAAGCAATGATGCCGTTCCTGGGCTGATAGAACAGTCTTTGTACAATATGAAAGGACGGGGAGTGACGCCTCGGAAGCTCCACAAGGGAGGGAGGGAGACTGTGCTATCTTTGTAATTATAGGGTAGACCTTGATCCTCCTCTCGCTTTTTGTCTCCCATGGTCTGTCTTTTTTTTTCCTTCGATAAATGTTGCAGAAGTAGCCCAAGAGACAAATCCCAGCTTTGCGCTCAGGAAGTCAGCAATAAAGAAATCAGCTCGGTTCTTTCTCATATTTTGTTTTTGTGACAGACATTAAGCGTAATTTGATCAAATAATGGTCTTCTATGATTTACCACAGCTCTACTGCTCCATAGGAACTAAATAAGAGTTGATTAAAAAAAAAAAAAAAATCAGGTTTCAGTTGATGCTCCCGTCATTAGCTTCATCTATGGTTTGTAGTTGCATTATTATAGGACACCCTGAGTTTATGGCACACACGCATCGCAGTCGTCTGGCAGCCCTGGATTCAAGCGGGCTCTCGAGGTTTGCTTTCACACAGTTGAGGGTTGGCCTTCGAGTCTCTGAATGTAGATGCACAGGAGTTGAACTGTGGCATGATGGTGGCCAGCTTGATCAAATGAAGAGCCTCTAGCATCAGTATGACTGATTTAAAAACTAGGAAGGGATATTTTAGGAAGGGTTATGTAAAGTGCTTGTGTGTATAGAATTCAGCTGAAAGCAGTGGTTTTCAAACTTTTTTCAACCTGTTGAATAATTTTTTTAGCCCAGTACCCCTAAACCAGGGTGTCAGCTTACATTTCAGTTCGGGGGCCACATTCAGTGCAATCTGATCTCCAGTGAGCCAAACTAGTAAAAAAAAAACAGAACCTATAAATGATAAAAACGTCCAGGTTTCCCCTTTATTTCAGTCCAGAGAGGTATGGGTATATAATCAGGATGTTTTACATATAATAATCTATCCGTTTAGAAATCATGAACCAGAAATTTCAACAAAACTATAATTAGAATTATCATTCATTATATTTACTTTATATTTTTATATATAAAGATTTTTTACTTTCCATTTTATTTTTATTCACATCTTTTATTTATTTGATATTTACACATTAGTTACAAGTGACACATCACAATGGATCTATGAAACAAAACCAGCACAAATTTATCTGATATGATCTGATCATTTTTTCACTCTGACCTTTTTCAAAAAATATACAAAGGGATTGTGTCACTAGAAAAGTTCTAGTTATTACTGAACTTTTCTGTTTAGTAAAATGACAAAGAAAGAGAAACGCAACGCCCCGTCATCCCAGTTTTACGCACAGGTAAATATTTTTGTATTGACAATATTGTTTGACATTGATTGGCCACATAAACGGGAAATATGATGGTTTGAATTTGATATTCTTAATTTAAAGAGTATGTGGAGCATAATTTGTAAATTGGTTGATATCAGAACGTTCTTCAGCGCACCACTAGTTATAGCACGAGTATCACCAGTGATACATTTACCATAGTTTCAGAACTATGGGTTTAAAGAAAGACGTCACGATACCAATATTTCAAACTCTTATCAATACTAAGGATGGTGCTCGATATTCGATACCATTTGTGATACTATTGGGGGGCCATTTTTTCCATTTAAGTCAGAACACCAAAAAAATAAGAACACAACCCAAACAATACAATAAAAATATATTATAAGGAAACACTAAGATTATAAAAAGTGTATAATTTTAAAGCTCTATTAGCTGCTGAGATTCTCTAACTGTAGTACAAACACCATCATTCTACCACTAGTTAGTGTACTTATTAACATGTGTCCTTCCCAATACTTGGTCAAGTAAACACAAACTAGTTTAGATATAGTTTTTATCTAAATAAAGTAATTAAACATCTAATAAAATTTGTGTTTGATATTTCAGTGTGGATAGTCAGTTCTTACAAGCAGCTTCTGTCAGATAAATCCTAGTTTTACGTTGATGCACTCATGTCTAATATAAACTCGACAGATCTCCAGATAAGATTCTCTCATCAGTACTTGTGAACCACTAACGTCGTCAGTCTTGATGTTCATGTCGGTAGGTACGAGCTAATTAGGAGTTGCAGTAATGGCGGCGCTGCAAGATGGCTCAACACAAAACAGCAGGATTGATCTATAGCTCCTTGTGGTTGTCCTGTCGGTGACAGCAGCGATTCAATGCGTTTCTCTGATGCTTGGTGCATGCATCCAGCATGCCTTGCAGAGTTGCTGTTTGTAATGTCATCCCTCTTGTAACCAGCTTAGTTTCAAATAGCTGAAGTGTTATTTCTTTAGCCACGTGTTCTTCTGCATCCGTATTTTTCATGGCTTCTTATTACCTTCCACCACCACACCGCTCACTCCATGTGCTCGCAGCCGTTAGCATCTACAAGGAGGATCCAGGAAGAGTCTGTTTGACTTGCCACTGATGCACACAGAGCATGAAAGTGGGCACACTCATCCTAAAACGCTCTTTCTTCAAAATGTAAATGATCTGGGCCTTCATGATTCATTTCCACCTAACACAGTCAAAGCAGTAAACTTCATTCATGTGCTCTTGTCTCTTGAGTTGGAACAGCTTCAGTCATCCTGAATTTAACTCTTGTCAGACATTATTGGCGATATGCATGCAGGTGTTGCAGCATCATATTTAACATGGTGAATGTTTGTTTTTAATATTGTTTTTATGTGTTTGAAGATTGTTGGGTATTGACTGTTGTTCTGTGTAAAGCCACTAGAGCAGGGGTGGCCAATGTCGGTCCTCGAAAGCCACAATCCTGCACGTTTTCCATATTTCCCTGCTCCAACACACCTGACTTAAACTAATGAGTCATTGTGCAGATCCTTATAGGCTGTTTGGTCCATTTAATTTGAGTCAGGTGTGCTGGATCAGGGAAATTTGGAAAACCTGCAGGATTGTGGCTCTCGAGGACCGACGTTGGCCACCCCTGAACTAGAGCCATAGTTTTTAAAAAATTTTCTTTAAATGCTGCCATAACTTGGCTTTGATGGCCTCGGCTACATTATGTTTGAAGTGGACCTCTCTGCAGCCTGCAGTGCAACAAAAGAAAACCATCAAACACAGAGCTCACAATAACTTTCAACACTATTTAGTTGATTTTAATAGAAGCAAAAGACAAAAACCTTTTGCCTGCCATGGTTTCGCGCATGTAGGAGCCTTGTAACAGCTTTGTTACATTGGGTTTATGTTGGATGGATTTTACCATGGAACCAGCTCCTTCCAAGGGAGTAATTGGTTTTGATAGGTTTGTTTTTGCATCGTGCAACTCAGAAGCAACACCATGATCCTATACGAAAGCCCATCAAGATGAAGAAAGTGTTGAAAGTCAAGTCGACCTGGGCCTCAAGATGTTAGCATAGCTATCTGAATGTGTGGCATTAGGATAAACTGGGGGGGGAGTAACTAGATTGACACCATAATAATATATTAATCAAATCTATCTGGACTGCAGCTTGAATTTGAAGGACAATTGGATTGAAGAATGTTGGCATTGCTGATAGAAATATAGGGTGGCTGTCCTTCTAAATGCTCAGGAATGGATTTGTTCACATAGTCTGAAGGCTAAATGCTTTGTGAGCTGTGAAATGGGTAATTTGTTAAGGCCAGCATTTGGGGGGGCAGCTGGGCACAGTTACACAGTCCTACCATGATGGCGATCCAGCAATCTGCCACAGATAAAACTGATTTAGGTCCAGTTAACGCGTTAATGTTGGATTCCCAGCATTATCAGCTCCAGTTCTCTGGCTCATGTTCTAATTATGGTTAATTCTTAACCCTTTAACAGCCTGCTCTTTATTTTTTTAGTAACTATAATGAATTTTATAAAGATTTTCGTGGAAATAAACCTGCCTGTCGTCTCTGCCACTTGGTTTGGGTATATAACATCAAAAGTGTTTCTCATTACTGCTTCAGATTTGAACCATTTAATTATTATTTAATTAGTTATAATATCAACAATTTGCCTAAAAAATCATTATGTCCAGAGAAAAAGGAAAAAAAGTAAAGAGAAAAATGTATCTGGCTTTTTTCTTAGTGCAACCTTTATGGGGTAAAGAACTGAAATCCTCTCATGCTTTTTAAGATAACACAGTATCATATTTATGTAAATATTCTCTAGAAAAATAGCTATAATTTCCTGTCCTGTTTATTACTGATTCAAAATTGTATTGTATTTAATGTGTATATGGGGATTGGTAGCCTAGTGGTGGGCTTGGGTCTGGAGAACCCCAGACTGCTTCCCAAGCGTTGGAATCTGGCAGCCCACTGCTCCTAGCAACTAGGATGGGTTAAATGCAAGGAAAGAATTAATAGAACTAAGAAAGGATGATTGTTGTTGTGTATACATATGTTAACTTTGTAAAGCACTGCTTTACAAAATGGGTAGAAAAGTTTATATATGTATATGAAATCATAATTTTGTATATTTATTGCTATGTGATAAGTCAGAATTATTGTACTGCATTATTTTATTATCATTGTGTCCAGCAGGAGGCAGAAGATGATTATCAGATTGTGTACAACGGGGTTTTCAGCCAACTTTTTTTTACCAAAGAGAGATGCAAAAGGTCTCTGAAACTGTAAGTATCAACCATGATATATTCAGTATTAAAGGGTTAGATTTAAAATCAATTCTACAGTGAGTGGCAGTCTGTTAGGTGTATTACCAATGTTTAATGAAGTGGCTAATTTGCAAATATACCATCTACACCCATGCATATACCAGAAAACAGCCTTTAAATAGGCATCCACTGTAGTGGACACTTTGCATTAAAGGGTTAAAACAGGTGAAGTTGGTGCTGCCATGGAGACGTGCAGCGGCGGTGTGGCACTTATGAGCGACACACCATGATCTCCTTGCAGAGATGGAGAAGTGTAAATCCAAAGCTGAAAACTCCATTAGGCTGAGTCACTCATGCATCCATGTGCTCCATTGCCAGACAGCTCTGTAAATCAGCTTCCTTTTTCTAGCTCCACTATAAAAAGAACAATATGGGTAGTGTCTGGGTACTGCGCATCAGGCCCTTGGGTCACACACCCCCCTCAGGGTTTGGCTGCCGCAGAGTGAGACCAAATGCTCTGATCCAGGTTGAACTAACCACTGACATGTGCACCTGTCAGACATGGGCTGCTGAAGGTGTGTGTGTGCATTATTATGTACATACTTTCTCTCTGTGGGTGAGCTTTGCTATCTGGAGTCTTGTAGATCAAAATGAAGAATCTTGGCAGCTGTTAAATGTATTATTTTGGTTTTTGAGACTTTTGACCTGAGATTCTCTCAGAACTTTAGCTGTTTGTACACAATTTATCAAGTAATTCTATTCTGTAAATAGATTTTTTTATTTTCTCCAACACACACAGACACACGCAAATACACGGACTGTAAAATAAACGGATTTGGAGTGTGTCCGTCCGTCCTAATCTGTTGGCTAGTAAAGGCTGACTGAGGCCTAGCAGGTGCTAGACACTTGTCTATGGAATGTGGAGGGCCAGACCTCAGACCTCCCACCAGGACTGTATGTGTCGGGTGGAGGGTGTGTGGGTGGCAGTCACCACCTGCTCTCAACCTAATTTCAGTTTTTCTCAGGACCAAAACATAACACTTCAGTCCCTATGAGTTTGATCTAAATGATGCATTTAAATGAAAAACCAGAAATTTAAATGGGCTGAATTTCACTGTATTAATTTAACAGAAATTTATATTTGAATAATTCTACTTTTTAAAAAAGAAAGCTAGTGGTTGGAAAATATTTTAAAGGCTTATTTACATACAGTATTTTTTTAAATGTATTAGGGGTGTAAATAAGTTTGATACGATGCGTCGCTGTCATCTATATAAAGTCACAAAACAATCTGCAAAGGGTTTGACACAATCCACAATAAACCTTTAATAATTATTGGAAACAGTGCTTCGTACTGTTATATACATTTTCCTTCACAGACATGCAGTGGTTTTGGATTTCTTATTCACTTTAATGTATTTTTATCTACTGTTTTCTATTAAAGTATTTATAAAATGTTATATTTCCATAACATAAATATTCTGTAAAGGTAAGTCTATAATTTATTTTCCTGAGGCAAACTCAGTAGTTACAATGCATGTATATAAATGATATATTTATTCAGTAGTGAATGGTAGTATACTGGATGACTCACTGAAGTACCTGATTTCCAAATCTGCCATCCTCACCCATCCATACTAGATTTTAATCCGTCCACAGTATTGAACACTACAATAAAGAGTTAATTTACCTGCTATATCTTTTATTAATAACCCAAATGGAAGATTTGAGGCCAGTCAACAAGAAGCTTCAATTTCCCAAAATACACTACCCATCTGAAAAATAAGGCACAGACTAAATATTTTGTTATACTTTGATTGCAGCAGCATTCACTGTGGCATTGTATCGATAAGCTTCTGCAGTGTCACATTTATCTCCATCTGGAGTTGCATTATTACCAAGTTCTTCTATTGATGATAGGAGTCAGACCTCCAGAACAGCCCAAAGATTCTTAACGGGGTTCAGGTCTGGACTTTGAACCACTCTTTTACAGTCTGAGTCTGGTGTTATCTTGGAATATGGCCGTGCCATCTGGGAAGATGGAATAACCTGCTCATTCAGTTTATTTAGGTAGTCAGCTGACCTCATTCTTTGGACACATAATGTTGCTGAACCTAGACCTGAACCTAGACCTGAACCTAGACCTGAGCAACTGCAGTAACCCCAGATCATAGACTGTTCCCACAGGCTTGTACAGTAGGCACTAGACATGATGGCTGCATCACTTCACCCTTCTCTTATCTTACCTTGATGCTCCATCACTCTGGAACAGGGTTAATCTGGACTCATCAGACCACATGACCTTCTTCCATTGCTCCTGAGTCCAGTCTTTATGCTCCCTAGCAAATTGAAGCCTTTTCTCCAGTTAGCCTTACTTTTTAGTGGTTTTCTTACACAGCTGTTCAGTCCCAATCCCTTGAGTTTCCTTCACATTGTACATGTGGAAATGGTCTTATTGTCACTACTAAACATAGCCCTGAGTTCTACTGCTGTTTTTCTTCTATGTGATTTCACCAAATATTTAAGTATCGCCAATCACCATCGTTCAGGATGTTTTTCTGACAATGTGTTAGCGTTTCAAAAATTTTATTTTATACAGGGGTGATATTTTAACATGTTAATTACAATTAATTACAGAAAAAAAAACACATTAAAAAAATGAATGCATTTAATCGCAATTTCCAAACAACATGGAACGTTTGTCAGTGCACAATTTCCCGGTACACCGGGAAAATCTAACGCAGTGATACCAACTTAGCTACTTTGTTGCTATATTTAGCAGGTTTTCAGATCCTCTAGCGACTCTACTTCAAAAAGGTCATAGTGAAAAATCTAGCGACTTTTTCTGGTGTTATGGGAGACTTTTGGAAAATGACGTGAAAACTGGCCCCTCCCCCATTCAAAAGCACTCTGTCCTCATGCAACAGCAGCAATCAGCTCTCAGCATCCACCTCATCTTCAAACTGCCTTCAGAGCTCCATGAGCTTCAGAGAGCCTGAAAATTAAATGTCCGAAGCTGCTGCTGGCTGATCCTGCCTTGGCTTACTGTCAGATACCTACTAATGAAGAGTGTGGACGAAAACATTTAAAAAGTAAAAAATACTGTAACATGTAGACTAATTAGAGAACAGCCGGAGCGGTTAGTTATATATCTTAAATCACACTTTAACAACTTTAAAAATGTTGCATTTTTGGGCAAATATTGTTCATTCATCTTTATCTTCCCAGTTTTTAATAATTGTACAGTTAGTAAACCAATTCTAATAGTTTCTTCATCTCCATGTTTGCTCTGCTTGATGCCAATAATTTGACCGTTCTGAAACAGACTAATATTTTCCATGACCACATGGTTGTTTAATGCAAAGCAGTTGGGGTTACATGACTTGTTGCAGCTGAAACATCATCACCCATGCAGTATGTATCCTTTAGGATGCTCCTACCTATTAGTTAAATCTAGGTGGTGACTTTTTCTTTGGGCAGGCAGTGTGTTTCCAAGTACTGAAAAGAAAAACATCAATACCAAAATGCCTCCTCCAGTAAAAATCCTTGCTTTCTTTTCATCAACAATAATTATTTAATACAAGTTTATTTTTTTTACATTTTCCTTATCTGCATTTTGATGCATCTAAGATTAAACAATTTCCCCTGCTCCCAGTTTTTCTAAAATCATTTTCAGCAAAAATGTAAATTTAAGATAAAGATCAGATTTTTGCCTGCTACGTGGTGGTAACGACTTTATCTCTTTGCATGCTTGCGCCTCAGTCTGCACTGAATTAACTGCAGAACTCTTTCCTGTAGCTCAGCATTAAAAATACTATTAATTCCGGCTTATCAGCTCAGCCGCACGCAGCCTTAAATGAGTGTGTGAATCAGCAGAAAAGCAGAGTGTGCACTTTAATGTAGATTAATGCTACCTGCCTGCATTCTGGCATCCTCTGTGGACAGCAATTAAGAGCAATAATCACCTTTTCATGGTCTGGTCCCTTCGTAGGTCATTATCCTCCATTTTATGGCACCCCCACCTCAAAGTCCCACTACTTTTACCTAATGGGCGATAATGAGGAAAGTTTGGAGGGTGTATTGTAATTTTTTGAGGGCGTTCTGTTATTTTTTATCCTTAATGCTGTAAATAATATGCAGAATATTCAGTGTAATCAGCTGTTTTTTGGACATGTGTGAGGTGTTTCATATTTAGGAGATTCAACTAGAACTAAATAAAAATAAAAGGGTGATTCACTGAGTTATTCCTCTTTTCCTCCCTTTCCTGCTTCCTCTCTCGTTTTTTCCTGGTGTCAGAATGACTGATGGTGGCCAGCAGAAACGGGTGTCCGGCATTATAGCCTCGACAAATAGCTGCGGCCTGCGCGGCCAGGCCTTGGACCAGACAGAAATCAATATTTCACCATTTAAAATCTATCAAAAGAAGATTTTTTTTTTTTTCCTTTTCCACAGTGCTACAGCCGCCTGCTTTCCCTTCCACCGGCCACCTACCCCAACCCCCTCCATGCAAGTGCTTCGGCGTGAGCAGTGAATCAGACACTTTGTAGTTACAACCAGTAATCAATAAGCCAGCACCTTCACAGATCTTAACCGCGGTCGCCTCGGAGTGGTGATGGATGGCGAGGAAGGTCGCGATTCATTTTGTCAGGCCATTAAGCCGGCGAATTCTGTCCACTTCATCCTGCAGATGATCATTTTTCACACTTCATAAGAGGCAGAAATGGGTTGAGATGGAGGAGAGGGGAAGAGGAAAAGAGAAGGAAACGATAGGAGCTGCAGCTGAGAAGAGGATGGAGAAACGGTTTGAGAGCCACGACAGACTGTAAGAGCAGGAAAAGAAAGGAAAATGCAGAAGTGCAAGTGCACACGTGACACAATCATGTGAACATCTGCTTTGGTTTCATGTTCAAACGTAAACTGGGTAAAGGGCACATCGGATACTCTGGAATCAATACTGCGATATCTGCCCGTTTCTTGGCAATGACACAATTCCACGGCTAAGTCAGTATCCATCTTGGATCCTACCTGTACTGTGAGTTCTCTTCAGCCAGTAAGATGCAGTCTTATCTTCACTCGCCTTATGTTTTGAATAATTTTGGGAAGGCCATCTCAACTGCTTCTGTGTATAGTTGTCAGATTTTCATTTGTTAGATAAGAGGGAAAACTAAATCACACACCAGTGTCTGGTTTAATGGAATGACAATACCCGGTCTGGTGTGTCATCTAGCATGGCCAGGAGAAAGACGGCTTTTATGTAGCGCAGCTTGATTCAGGACTGAGTTGCAAATGGAGCCGGTTACAGATTGAAGTGAAGACTGAGGTGAAAGGAGTTCAACACAGCTTCCTGCTGTTGGTGTTTTAAAAAGATCAACTAAACGAGGTTTTCCAGGTGATATTCCAGATTTTGTAGCTTAATGTTCTTTATCCTATTCTTATGCAGATGTTGTCTTTTCTCTTTTATTTTCGTCTGAGTACAGCAGAATGCCAAATTCACATTTTAAAACCACATTTTTCTGAGGTGGATGCCCTTTGATCGCCCCCAAAGGGATTAAGTTGGTGACCTTTTTCACACTTCGAGTCAAACCAGTACATTATGGTACCGTAATGTACCATATATCATTGCAAAGCTGCTCTCCTCAGCTTTCAGAATCCGTCAGTGGTATAAACAGTGAAAGAGTTACGATACTTCAAAGAATGTAATTTTCTGTTGCTGGTGACAGCATCTGGTTTTAAAGAGTTAAAAGGGTGTTTGTATTTATGAAAAAGTACCATAAATTAATGGTATATTAAAAGGAAAAATGTTGGGATTGCCCATCTCTAGCATCTACAATCACTGCTAGCTAAATTCCCTTGCAGCAGCAACCCTAAATACACCCTAGCTTTTTAATACTCCTATCAGTTTACCCTGGCTATGAAGATATTAATGCACACTGTACATCCGATTTCCCTTTTAAGGGGGTATTGATGGAAAATGCACCATAAACGAATTGTATCATACCAACATTTTTCCTGTTGATATCTTCCATCCCTATTTGAACTCCTTTTGAAAGATTACTCTGGTTTTTAATTCAATAAAACCTCCGAACTGTCTAAAATAAGCTGAAATAGCAACAAAAAAGAGCATCCAGGAAGCTAAAAGACAGCGGTGAGCTTCAGTGTCTGTTCTGTGTGTAAGTAAATCAGTCGGGGGAGAAATTGATTCCCACCAACCCCCCCCACTTACCCCCCTCCAAACACACACTGAAAGAACTTTATCGCTATAGAGCACACAAGGGCAAAGTAACCATGAACAAGTCCCACTAGTCAAACATATTATGTTTACAAAACGGCAAAGTGGTAAATTAGTTGAGCTATAACACTTGAGTTCAGCAGGGTAAAATATTGTGCTATTACTTCGCTTCATGTTGATTTCTAATAACCACGAAGTACTTAGTGTTGTGCTATTCATCAGCTTAGAAATGTGATAGAGGGAGGCAGCGAGTGTACTTAAATAGAGGAGATAAAGGCAAATATGTCTTCTTTTTCACCCCTTCTGGTTGCTTTAATATATCTCCACCTCCCTCTCCCATCTTTTCCATTCTTGGCCAGACTCCCGAAGACCAACAGTGTTCTTGTTGGATCGGTCTTGCCTCGGAAAACAAGTGACAGCTGCTCGGTGTGTGTGTTCATATTGTCCTGTTGTCGTCTCGCCCCATATGTTGGTCCTCACCTGCTGATGGGTAAGGATTATGGGCTACAAGCTCTTATTAAAACTGGATTTGTTTACCCTCCTGCTTGCATGAGGCATCAGTAGTACGTCCATTCCAAGCTGAGGTTCGTTGTCCAAAAATAAAAATTCTGAAATGACAAAAAATTTAAACCCGTTTTTTTTTCTTCATGTAGAAGAAAAATTGTACTCTGATCCAACCTGGTCAAACTGTTAAACTAGTAGGATTTTAATACAAATAAATAAGTTTCCCCATTGACCACCTTTGTGTCCCTACTTTGACAATAAACATCTTTAGCATTTATACAGATTATTTTTGTTTTTATCAGTTTTTTTTCCCCCTGAAATTTGTTTTGTATTAGGTGACCTAAATTCGCTCCAGGAGGAAAATCTCTTATGTCACTGGTGTTTAAAATTTCAACAGTTCAATATGGAAATATCAAATTTTTTATATATACGCTGCAGTTTTTTATGTCAGTATTTAGAATTTCTGCAGGACATTTTCCATGTGCTTCTCATACAATTGGTGTAAATTTGTTTTCTAGCAATGCTCCTCGTTTACAGTGCAACCAAATACAGGCTCAGCTTTTTAATTTTATTTCTAGAGGAACTTGGCGTCAAATATATTGATTCTTTTAACAACTTTAGCCTCATGAGCTTCTCAGGAAATACTTGGTAGGGGAATCAGATCACACCCACATTAGCAAATCACACAATTTGCAGTGTTCTACAATTTATTCCATTTTCATGACCAAATTTTGTGGTTCCATCCATGTTGTCTACATCATGGAAGCCATAGAGTACTAAGAAAGCACACCTTTCAGTTCTATGGTTTTACGTGCTGGGACGTAAGTCTCCTGGGCCTTTAACTAACCTACGAGGACTTAAAATGAACTAAATACAACCTCAGATGAACAAGCAGAAACTGATATTTATTAAAAACTAAGCCAAAATGCAAATAGTGTGTAAAAAAAAAAAAATAAATAAATAAAAGTGCACCTTTCTGCTTTAATATGACTTAAGATGCAAGTAGCAGCCAGGTGCTGCTGATTAGGCAAACTTGAATTTGTTAAAAAAAAAAAAATGCTGGTCTGCAGCATTCAAGTGTGAGTTAACGTAACAAGGAGGGGGGAAACACTTCAGTAATGATCCTCGATGCTGCTACCCATCAATCTAGGAAGGGTTAAAAACCCATTTCCAAACTCTCTTCCCAGGAGTGGCAAGTTCAAACTATGGAATGTAAAAAAACCATACGAGCTACATCTCAGACTCTCCAGGCTTCAGTTAGCATGGTAAATGCTAAATGAGAGCACAACTTAGATTTGCAAAACTCCTGGGGGGGTAGTCGTTGCATCCCCTGTCCAGGAATTAAACCCAGGCAGTCTGGACGATCTCCAGCCACTTGTTCCGGCTGGTCTGCTTCATGTGTGGGGGGGCGGCGGCGGCGCAGGCACCCCCTTAAAAATGTCCTGGATACGCCCCTGGTAAAATCACCTGCTTACATGTTTGCATGCATACGACGGCTCGTCTTGCTCTCCACCTGCAGCAGGAACAGACAACTTAATATTTTTCTAGGTGCTTTATTAAGGAAAAAGTACTAAAGGTGTAAAAAAGCTTAGATGTTGCTATGTAACTCAAATATCTATGGAAGAGAGGGGTCGATACAGCTGTTCGCCAAAGATGGAGAAAATACGCAACGCTTTTTTAACACCACCAAAATCATGAGTTTAATTTTAATCCAACATGGAGATTGTTTTATTTTCCAGCCCGTGTTTGTCATTTAGCTGTATATAAATTACATGCCTGAATAAATAAATGTTAATTTCATGTTTTAGAAGTTCAGTATTAACGCTGTTTTTACCTTTTTTAATGTGTAAATATAAGCTGTTCATGAAGGTGATGAATGTCATCTGTTGATCTGTTTCAGAGGAAGTCATAGAAATATTAGATAAACTAATTATTCTCTCTTAAAGTCTCTTGGTTTTAGAATAGGATTAGTTAAAGCAGCAACATGAAAATGGTGTTTTGTGTCTTTCTGGGATCAGATTTAGGAGATAATGTTTGTTTGGATGTTTCGTGCTTTTATTTATTTATTTATTTTTTGTCTAATTTGTGCTTTTTATTTATCTTCATCCATTACTCCAATCTTTTTTGACGAGCTTCTTGAACTTTTCTCAGTTTCTAGCCGTTTCCTCGTCTTCGCTCTTGTTTGATTTCTTTATTTGGTCTCTTTGCTTCCTGGCTGCTGGTTGTGTTTCCCGTCCTCTTTTTTTCCCTACCCTTTCTCTTCCATCTCTTGGCCTTTTCCATCATAATTCTGCTGTAGCCTCTTTAAGAAGCCACCATCTACACTAATACATTGGTTAGTGATACTTTTGCTCTTCGCCACTCATAAAAATTGGACATTAACAGCTAAAATTTATGTACAATAGATGCACATGTGTGTTGCATTTACAGCCCACCCTCTGCAACGACACCGAACGGCTGCAAAGTCAGCATCTTACGTATGGAAATTACCAGGATTCAGGACAGAGACAATGTACATAGAAACAGTAAAAATGGGAAGAGAAAGGAGATGCTATGAAAGACAGAAGGAAAGAAAAAGGGGAGACACCAGTACAGTAAACAGGGAAATAAAGGGCAGAGATAAACCTGAGGAAGAGGAGGCAGAAATGGACAAATTGGCTGGAAGAGATGGAGAGTGAGAGAAAGAAAAGGTGGAGAGGCAAAGTCAGCATCTGTCATGGAAATTAATGGGAAATGTGACAAGTTATGGAGTCACAAAAGAGCAGGAGGGAGGGAGCGGATGTGGGAGATGGAAAGTGTGCTGCCTTGTTGGTTCTCAGAGAACATCAGGGTGACAAATTAAGGGTGATTTGGTTTCTATTATGTTTTATCATTTTTTTCTCCTAAACACTCCTATCTGTGATTTTCTATAGCAATTTAAAAGATTGAAATTGGGCTGCTAATTTAGATATAATTTGTTTTAGCTTTGGAAATTAAATAAATGGCTCTATTTCACATGCATTTCAAATATCTCTAATTACTATTTTCTTTTTTAAAAGGCTTATTTAGAGAAACTTCCTATTTTAAGCTACATTAAATTCTAATAATGTTCATAAATCTGGACAAGCTTGTGGAAGTCTAATGAGGGAACAGAGTTGTTGGACTTTTGGGTGGAAGAAAATATATTTCCACTTCATTGCAGGCGTCTGATTTCTGTTTATCACAGCTGCATCAGCTGGTCAGTGTTTGCTGAACTGCCAGAAGGGGGCACAAAACTACTGGACTAAAGTCATTACAGGCCAAATGGAGAACGACAGGCCCCATCTCTGGCTGCTTGGGTTTGTAATTACTTTATTTAAAAAAAGAAAAGAAAAAAAAAAGTCCTCCAAAAATGGAGCTAAACTGACAAACCAAGCGCTTTTTTCAAGTTAAAAACAGATGTATCGGTTTGTTCTAAATATATAAATGAATATAAAACAAATTATAATGACAGTAATTCAAGAAAAAGCCCTTTAAATAATTGCAGGTTAATTTGTAGCATAAAGGATAATAAAAAAAGGGGCATTTTAATACTAATGCAATTTGTTTGCATAAATTTCAAGGAAAACTTTTTTT
Source organism: Melanotaenia trifasciata (assembly GCA_037177355.1). NCBI lineage: Eukaryota > Metazoa > Chordata > Actinopteri > Atheriniformes > Melanotaeniidae > Melanotaenia > Melanotaenia trifasciata. The sequence continues at coordinate 15,606,112 of JBAFTB010000027.1, read as the reverse complement.
TTTTTTTACAGTGCTCCTCAAATAATTTCTGCTTCCATATTCTAAAAATAATAATAAAAAAAGCAGCAGGTTTTTAATAAATGAGAAGTCAGACGCAGGTTAAGCAGCTCAGAGGTGGGAACAAAAAGCCAATTTCCTTTCTGCTTGTCACCTTTTGTGCTGGAGAACATTGGAGGACTGAACCCATCAGTCAGGACTCAAACCAGCGTGAGGCCGCTGCTGCAAGACAATACGAGCCGGGACGAAGCCTTTGAAGAGGCTTTTAATGGCATTTTAGTTCAACAAAACACAGCCTCTGTTCATGTAAGAAACACACGACACGTCATGTTAGAAAGCAAAATGAGAGCAAAAGACAAATTGAACGTTTCCTCCAGAAAAGGCTTTAAAATGTGAATCATTTGTTTAAAATGTTTAGTCTGAAAATGTACTTTTGGTATTACAACATAAGACTTTTAAAGTTAAATGTAACAAAATAAAAATACCAAACTCTTCTCCAGGCTTTCAGGAAAATATTTTTCTAGTTTAGTTTCAGTGTAAAAATGCATTTTGCACATATGTCAAGACAAAATGCTCATTTTCATCCTGAGAAGACATAAAAACATGACATAATATCATATAGGAAAAAACAAAATATTTTACATAAAGACTATCAAATCATTACAATACACAATTTGGATTGTGCAAAACATAAGTCATCCCTGGCTTGATAAAATATTCAACTGCTCATTTAATTTGACACTTTTCTTTTTAACACGTGGATGCTGCTGCTTAAAATCAGTATAAATACAATAAAGACAATATACCACGTGTGTAGAAATAAAGGCCATGGTTCAGATTTATGTAGTTTACTGGATCCTCAGTAGGTAGACTGCAAAGAAAGGGACAGAAAAAAAAACAAAAACGGGGGGGGGGGCTTGGTGCTAATGGACAGATTGGAAAAACTTCCCTCTGCCGGCCAAGCATCACAGACATCAAAGTGAAGACATTGTTTGGGAGGAACAATGGCTGCCGTCACAGTCCAGGAGTTTGTGTATAGTTGCACACTTGCGCTCCCAGAATCCCCCTCTGACGGCAAAATCACTGGATTATCAAACCAGCAGATGCAAACTGAGAGAACAATATCATCCGCAAACCTCAAAGGGGAATCCACAGAGGCCTGTTTGCAGGAGATGCACACATAAGATCAGACAAAGAAAGTCGGGACTCCTGCTCCAAATCAGGGAAACTCACTTGCGTTGATGCACTTTGCTTTGATGCACAGTTTAAGTTTAAAAAACAGTCATTAAGAACTCAAATGTGCCACCAAACTATGAATATTGTAAATTTACATTAAGTTGTGGATTAAAAGTTGAACTACTTTCTCAAACTTTAGCAGCAAGCCCCAAAATTTCTGAGCTCTAAGCTGCAGCCATCTGGCTGACTTTCAAGGGGTAAAAGAACTAATCTGAAGAATTATTAGGGAACAGCCAATCTCTTGTGTGGGATGAGCTGTCCCAGTCAGCTGTGAGCATATGGGAATGCCATCAAACTCTGATTTGCTGTGTCGACATCCTTATAACCTCTGGGATTCTTCAGCCATGGAGGTCCAGGCTTCCATGCCTCCTCTGACACTTCAAACCCACAGACGGGCTGGTGGGGATAATGCAAAACATGGATGGAAACTACGACAAAAACAATGAGATAAGAAGGAATAAAAGGGGGTTAAAATAAGGTTTTATTTGCCACTGGTGTGCTGATGGTATTTAACACGTTCATATGATTTATGTTGTTTAAACTCAACTTGCTGAGATTATGAAATAGTCTGTTTGAGAGGCAGAAATCCTCAGAGAAAGCACACCTGGGCATCTGCTGGCCAAACAGCAAATCAATAACGATCAGAGATAACGGCAGAACACACAAACACACACACAGGTTCAGTGAGTAGAACCAACACTAATCACACCTTATTAGCTGAGGCTCAAGACACCGGCTAAGGAATTGATCTCTGGGTCAATTAATGGGCCTCATCAATGTTTAAATGAAGCAGAGTTTGGCTGAAAAAAGAAGGGGAAAAAGGTAGAAGAAAGGTGTTGTTAAATAACTAAAGATAAATACGGTATCCATAGTCTGTTGAAAAAAGTGAGTTGAAGAACAGAACAAGTGTTTTAAAGCAGCAATAAATTCTGTTTAAACAAACTGGATTTAATGATAAAGTTGAGTTCATGAAAGACAAAAGTCTTGAGCCACCCATCACGTAATCGGATCATAGGTGTAGAATTGTGATGTGATGAGTATTCAGACAGTGTTTGTCACATTTATTTGCAATTTTCACATTTCTGTGCTGATTAGTTTTACTTTACTATCTACTAAGAAGGTGACAGATTGTTAAAATATACATGAGAATCTGCTGGCTAAGTCAGTTAGCATGCAGTACCACCAGGCTCCAGTAGGGGGAGTCAAGCTCGTTATTTCCCTTCACTTAATACAGATAAGTGCAGTGTTGCCACCGTAGCAACTTTGTTGCTTTATTTAGCGAGTTTTCAGACCTATCTAGAGACTTTTTGTGGTGTTATTGGAGACTTTTGAAGACCGATGTGAAAGCAGGTATCTTTTACTACCTCTAAATGAGCAGTGGGCTGCACAGGCCCCTCCCCTATCCATTAGCACTCAGAAGAGGCTTGGTCCAGCAGCCACTGCTGCCAACTCCTCAGTAAGAAAAGTAGCTATTGGCTGTCCAAGAAGTTGCTAAATAATGTCATTTAATTTGCATAATCAACCTGGCACATATAGCTGTAATAGGCACTGCTGCGGAGATGAATGTCATGGAAGAGGCTAAATTGGCACAAAGACACCCTAAAAATGTTTAAAATAGCAAAAATAAAATAAAAATGATATATATGTTTTATATAAGTTTAGTTTTATTAAGTTTAGTTTGGGTTTGACATATTACAGCACTTTTAAAATCTTTTTCTTCATACTGTCCATTAATGGACATTAATTTCTGACTGTAAGCCAAGGTGGAATCGGCCGGTAGCAAGTTTTTGTGTTTCACTTTCAGCCTGGTCATGGACCGACGCTGGGAGCTGGGACAAACACTCTGAGCTTGGACTGACGCTGGGAGCTGGGACAAACACTCTGAGCTTGGACCGACGCTGGGAGCTGGGACTAACACTTTGAGCTTGGACTGACGCTGGGAGCTGGGACAAACACTCTGAGCTTGGACCGACGCTGGGAGCTGGGACAAACACTTTGAGCTTGGACTGACGCTGGGAGCTGGGACTAACACTCTGGGACCAATGCTGAGTGAGGATGAAGCCTCTACTGAGTGCTTTTGGGTGGGGGAGGGGCATGCCCAGCTTACTGCTCTTTGAAAAGTAATAATAGATACCTGCCTTTCACCGCAGTCTCAAAGTCTCCAATAACACCAGAAGAAGTCACTAGATTTGTCACCAGTTACTCGCTAAATGTAGCAACAAATTTGCTAAGTTAGCAACACTGCTAGCTGCAGCGGTCTCAAAAAATTTCTGTCACTGGACCTCAAATGACTAACCGTGATGTGAAGGCTTCACATTTTGAGGTTAAAGCTTGGCTGCAACAAGCTGAAGGTCATTTTTAACGTATAAATGGGTTTCTTATTTTTTTTTTTCATTTATTTTTTGTCTTTGTTGAAGTTTGAAGGTGTCATCTTAAATGAGATATGCGATCCAGAGCATTCGTAGACCCCAGATGGTTAATACTTTCAAATACTGCGTTGTCGCTGCCTAATGAGCTGGAAAAGGATACAAAAACATTTTGTAAAGAGCTTGGACTGCTAATCGCAGTCAAATTTGTCTACAAATGGAGGAAACTTTGATATGAACTGGTGTTTGGACGTCGTCGCAAGTCACTGTGTAGCCTGCAACATTATATCACCTCCCAGATTAAAATATAGATGTTTCCTGGTCGTCCATGCACTGAGTTTTGAAATGAAGTTTTCACCAGTTTCCTAGTGATGTACACATCCCTACACCATGATGCTTCACCATGCTTCACTGTTTGGGTGGTTTTCTTGGTGTAATGAGGTGTTGGTGGTCTCATGGAAAAATGGGACAACATCAGCTGTGAAGCTGAAATACATGCAGTCCCATGTTAAAGATAAAAAAAAAAAAAAATTGGGACTATTTATTAGTTATATTACATTATTTAGGGGGATAATGGAAATTTTGTCAAGGTGGTTAAACACTTTTGCAAGCAACTGTATTTTAAATAAAAAAAAAATATTTATGTATATCATACTTTTTTGTATGGGAAAAAATATTGTTCATCTCTTTAGTAAACAATAAATTATCACTAAGACTAAACTATTATACTAAACTATCTTATTAGACTAGGACTAGGGTCAGTTTGTTTTCACTTGCATGTTAAATATCATTTGACTTCGATTTTCAAATCTTGAATGTGCACTTTGTTTTTCTTTTTTTTTTTTTTCTTTTCCATTTCTTCCCTTTCCTGCTCTTGCTGTTGACCTTTTCTACATCCAGTGCAGTATTTTTAGGAGCTTGAATGTCAGCAACCATCAAAAGTGACTCCCCACCCAAAACGGCATCAATTTCAGCCTTGTTAGGCCTCCACACTTTTATGTGCTCACATGCATACACACAGCGGTGGGCCTGCAGCACACAATGTAAACCAATCCCTCTGTTGCTGTCAGCTAACAAGTGGCTACCCGCTGGGTGAAAAAAGGGCACGGTGAGAAACACTCTCAATCACTTCAAATTAATCCCCCCCACTCCTCTTGAAATGACTTAAAAAGGACAGTTTTTCCATGAAGTGTGTGAAGGGGGCACTTAGGCTTCCTCCTGGCTGTGATTGCACACTGATATTGATTTATTATCCTCTTCAACAATATATATGGTTGAAGGACCTCACACCAGACCTGTTGGCATCAGGTAGTCATTAGCTTTGAGCTTTACGATAGACTGGAGGAGGCATCCGCAGTGTGTACAGATATTAAAAGAATTTCAGCCACCGTTTCCTCAGTAATCTCTTTTCTGCATCAGATTCAGCCCGTTGCGATTTCCAGACAGTTCTTATATCATGCTAATAGTGTGGATAATGGTAATAAAAAGGGAGTGTGGGTGTGTGTGTGTGTGTGTGTGGCGGTGTGCCTGATCATGAGCGTCCCTGTTTGAAATGATTAGAAGGTTTGGACCATTATGAGCTCCTCTTTGCCTTTTGTATCTGCTGTAATGAATATTGAGGGGGGTGTATTTGGAGCACTTTGAGGAACTAACGGCCTTTTTAATCCTTTAATCCCGAGGAAAACCAATTTCACCCCTACACACACACATGTGTATCATTTGAAAGGAGTTTCACTGAACCTACTGTGTGTGTTTAACCTGCTCTCGTTAATTTCCCGGCTCAGAGACCTGGTGATCCTGGAGATTAGGTTCATTAAAATCACATATTGTACGCACTGTTTTTGTGTGTTGTTGCATGTGTGTAGATCAAGTGTGTAGATAGGGAAAAGGGCCAGTGTTGCTGGGGTTATTGCCCTTGTAGATCCTGCCACACACGAATACAAAGACGCTTGCAAACCTCCCCTACTCACTCCTCTCCATCTACATCTGGCTTCAGGTTTTTCTGTAGCCTCTGACAAACTCAGCTCTGGTTTGTTTGAGTGGCTACAGACAACTTATAAAAGGTTTAAATATGTTTTTAGTCCATGTACGAACTATGAGTCTTAGCCTTCACCATAAGGAAATACGCTTCTTTACAGATGGAAAAAAGTTTAAAGCAGTAACATGAAGGACAATTCTCAGTCTTCCCACCCAGTTCTGTGGAAAATGTTCACGGCATTACAGCTACAGAGCAGCACTATTAACATCCAAGTGGAAATCTACGAAAAAAATTAGTCTGCCTGACAATGATTTAGTCAACATACGGCTATCAAGTTTTGATTTGAATGTGTTCAGAAAATGGCGATCAGTGTTTATTCAGTGTCCTGACATGGATTTTTTTTTTCTTCTTCTGAAAATCACTACAAAAGTGGAGAGAGAGAAAAAAAAAAAAAAAAATCCAAACATATTTGAGGAAAATTTAGATAAACTTTTTATGGGCTGCTTGATGCAAGACTTTTAAATTTAAATAAACTTTTTTTTTTTTTTTTGGTTACAAAATATTAAGTCTTTATTCTAAGATGGCAAAAAATAGTGTTTAGCATTATTTTATTTTATTAATTCCAAAAATGTATTTACTTATTTTTTCTTGGTCCTTTTTTTGATTTATTTCTTTTATTTTGCGTTTATTTTTTCCCCCTTTTATAATTTGGATGTTGTAATTTCTGTCTTTAAACCAGTAAGCTGGTGTGGACTGGCTCATTAAGATTTACTGCAGGTGTGCAAGCCACAGCAAAGTCTAACCAAGTCAAGTTAAGGCCTGGAGTGCCGCAGTCCTGCAAGTTTTAGATGTTTCTCTGCTTTGACACACTTGATTCAAATGAACGAGTCACTAAGCAGAATTTGATAAGCTGGTGGAGCCATTTAATTTTAATCTAACGTGTTGGAGCAAGAAACATCTAAAACCGGCAGGACTGCAGCTCTCGAACCACATTTTTTTCCACTTAAGCCCAAAAAGGCTTCCAAAGCCACTGGTTTGGACTTTTTCTGGTTTTCATACAAAAACTTGTATAAGGCTAACACTAACACACTGAAGATAAGTTTGTTCTGTCTTTTTTTCTTTTTTGTTTTATTTATTTCAGTGTCACGCACCTTCTCACTACCTTAGTGGTTAGGTTTAGGCATTTTAAATACTTGGTTGGGCTTTAACAACATATATAATTGGTTGGGTTTAGGAACTAACCCAAAGTAGTTCAGTTTAGGGAAAAGATTTGGGTCAAATTTGAATCCATAAAAACGGCCTCTATCAGATAATTTGGGTTATCTGGGTAAACTGTTTATCCATTGCATCTGCTTCTATAGAAATATAAAAACCATTTGAAATTGTAAACCATCAACTTTCATTGTAATTTCCTTTTAAGACAATACCTGTTCTTGTGTCTTGAATGCAATGAAGCTTGAAATTGAGATGCAAACATGTGTTGCTTCAAGTTTAAAGGGAGACACGTTACATTTTATCTGATTAAAAAAGTGAAGCATTAAAAAACTAAATGTTAATACGGTTGAGTTGAAACCTTTTTTTCTGTAGACTGCTGTTTGAATTCTGTTGACAGCTTGTCTTTGCTTTTTGTTTATTGCTAAATACACAAGTTCAATTAATGATGTAAGTTTTCAGGTGTATTATCTATAGATTTACATTTACTTTTTATAAAAAATGTTTTGAAAATTTTTAACTACATACTATTTTGATTTTTATTATCCTTTTAAGACATGAGGTCGCCTAACTGAGAGACTTGGAGAACAGATGGTGCTAAACTGGCCTTTTTGGACACCCCACCTGACCTGACCGGACTAATGGTACATTTGATTTGACTCGGAGCTCGGAGGTCTGATCTTGGAATTACGTAACATCCCAGCTAAGAGCGTTCTTGTGGAAAATTTGCAAAACCAATATGTACAGGAAGCTCTTTGTTTGCCTGCACTATCCCTTTAAGAAGTTTGTTAAACCAGTTTGTGAAAATTTTCAAAGTACATGAAAGACGTCGAAGATGAACCATGACTTCACATATGTGTTTTACTACATGAAAGAGTGGTTGTTTGTATGTACTTTCTTATGTGTGCAACTTGTTTTTGTTTAGTGTAAATAAAGTTTATGCAGGTATAAATTGTTAATTTGCTGTGCAGCCATCTTTACTGGTTGAAGTCGGGGATGGTGAGTTTGCCCCGACTTTCCCAGTCTGATATCTGCCTTCAAGGGATCGTTCGCGATGTCTTTCTATCTTTCTAACTGGGAACTCCGGGTACAACTTGAACGCACCATAAAACCTCAAGTTTAGATAACGTTGACATATTCTAGAAATTAATAAAGATTTTAACCTACAGCAGCATTAATTTTAAAATGGATATTCAGATTCATCCTGAAGTGTTTTTTTAGGCAAGCCTGAATTTTTTTTTATTTGTGCTATATGCCATTCAAATTTTTTCTTCACCAGTTACACACATACCGATATTTACACTTCTCACAAGTGTTCCCTTTACTATGACTGAAAATATTCAAATAGATCTTGTGTGTGTGTGTGTATATGTATGTATGTATGTATGTATGTGTGTGTA
>JBAFTB010000027.1:15565220-15584128 GCA_037177355.1 Melanotaenia trifasciata | reverse complement strand
ACTCATTCACAGAATTCTTTTATTGTTTGGAGCGCATCGGGCGCACGTCAAGCTAGTAATCCTTCCAATTAGCAACAGGTACTAGACTTCATTTAGGACTTAGTCAGTACAACTGGTCTAACATACCGAATTAAAAAAGTTAGCTTTAGGCTAATTTAGGCAGCACTATTGACTTGTTGAGGTGAAAACTGGCAACTTCAGCATCCCTTTGAAAATCTTTCTCCTTCTTGAATTCCTTCCACTTGGGGAAGGAGCCTGATGTTGATCCTCCTCATTTGTATCGTCTGGTCACGCCGCCTTTTAGATGTCCTTTTTTGCTTTCTTGGCAATGGTGAAAACGGCTCCCGTGCTACTGCTCCATATGCATGGTCCTGCATTTTTGGGAATAATATTGCAGATTTTCCAGCTTACCAGGGTAAATAAACCATTTCTTTTTCTCCTGCAACTCAGTCACTGCACTACTTTTGCAGTTTGGTACCATTTGTCCCTTGCTGGTGGTTGTAGTTTCAAGATGGTAGACGGTCATGGTGCTTTCCTACCGGCTTACACATCATATGAATTAACAAATCTAAAATTCTTTGCTTACAAGAATGTGTCCAATCATTAGCGGAGGTCATCATACACCAATGATAACACATACATACATGCAGACAGTAAACAACAGAAAATGTTACACAATGTCCCTTTTTAAGTCATTTTAAATTTTGTTTGCATTAAATTGATAAATTTTACTTCGTTACCAGCTATTGGCAGATTGCTGTTGGAATTTTCTGGATTACCAATGAAAAGATTCCCAGCTGCTTAGATCATGTAAAGCCCTTGATCCCTGTGCCTATTCTTTGGGCCTCTACTAAAAAATGGTAGTGTATTGCCTAAACCTAACCAGGTACTTTTTAAACACTCATTACTGACCATTATATTTTTTATTGCCCAACCTTAACCACATATTTTTGAAATGCATAAACTTAGTATAAAGTATATCTCTTCAACCACAAGATGTAGTTGAATACTTTTGGTGAGAAGATTTGAGACAATGTTCCATTGTTATTGGTGAAGGATAAATAAAATGGCACAAATGAAAGTTTCAGGCTTGCTTAAAAATTAGGTGCCGGATAAATATGAAAATCTCTTTGAAACGATGCAGCTGTAGCTCTAAATTTATGAAAACATTGAATGTGAACATTACCTGTTATAAAGTCAATTCTGATAAAGTGAAGCAGAACAAATTTATAGGGGTTTTATTTAAGACAGCCCAGGCGAGGTCTCCCAAAGGGCCGTTTTGGCCCAGTTTGACACAATTTGTTCTCAGAATTCACTTATTGGGGGACCTCAAATTAAAAGTGTTTACAACAAAATCAATAAATTAGCCTAATTGCACTATACTATGTTCTTCAAGAAGCGTAGGAAGTGTTTTTGAATTTCTTCAATTTTTTCCCTAAACTGGGACAGTCCAGATTGATAAAATTTCTTATCCTTATAGGTTACTATTTCCCACTGTACCAATCAGTTTAGTCTGTGTTGTGGTTTATTTGAGGGTTTAGTTTAATTCTCCCTTTTTATGTCTAAATGGTCTGATCAACCAGTATATACATTTCTCCCATGTTAGTTTTTAAGGTAATTTTCCTCAACATTTTTCCACTTTTTGCTTTGCATTAGTCTTTTTATTTGGTCTTAATTTAATCAGAAAATACAAGTTAATGAAAAAAAACAACTATTAGTCAGCAAAATAAATACTAACTTTCACCAGCTTGTTGGTTTAAATACTAATAGTGAGCATTACAATTACAAAATACCTGTTTAAAAACACCACCTCCTGTTCTTCACCCCAAACCACCTCTACTGTATCAGCAGGGGAAGCTCCATCTTTTTTTCTTATGTGTCTATATGATTAATGTGAATGTGAAGTATTCCCTTGAGACATTTATTTTAAGATCAGAAAAGATAAATTTAGCACAAGCTAACATAACATAGGGTGACATTCCAGGACTTTATGCTTTAAAAGAACAAAGAACATCGGTCTGACTTTGACCTTCTGAGCCAAGCTCTCTTAAAACTCATCTTTCTTCCTGTGCACCTTCCCTCTGTTGGCTACACTCTTTCATTTGTGAGTCCTTTGTCCTCTTGTGTGCCTCCGTTTTGTCCCATTAACTCAGACGTGTCAAGGCATGCCCATTGCTAGCTGTGCCCAAGCCTGAGCATGGCAGAGCGGGACAGATGGTTGCTAGGGAGGTTGCCAGGGCGGATCAGTGGGCCTGTGTGTGCGCCTTTGCATGTGAGTGTGTACTCAGTATCTCAAAGCCACGCTTCACCGTTGGACAATGGCATTGCCGGCCCACACTGGGGCTGGGTTGTGGCACCAAGCCGCGACCCAATAATGCCGGTGCCGCTGAGGGTTGCGACCCGGAAACGGAGGGCTGACTGCGATAACAGCTTGGCCGAACGGCGGGGTGGACACCTTGTCAGTGTCGCAACGTCGTAACGCGTGAATGTCACTGTCCTGCTTGCCCGCCTGGCCTCCACCTCTTATTTTTATGCAGTCAACAGCCCCCCCCAAACAACCCGCCACACACACTCCTCCATCTCTTCTTCCAAGTCTGTGCCTCCATCTTGAGAAAAACAGCATGCCTGAGTAAGATATGAAGACCAGAACCAGGAAGAAAATAAAAGGGTTCCCTGCTGATTTACTGTGCTGTTCTATTCTCGGCTTCGTTTTGAATCCACAGCTTGGCAAAGACCTTGATTTGCTTTGATAACGCTTTCTGGAAACTGTCTTTCTGGTTTATGGCATGTTGTCAGTTTTGTGGGTGTTTATCCTCTGTGAAGCCATCATGAAAACACCAGCGAATCATGGGGTCAGAGATTTGCGTTTCTTGCCGTGGTGTCTTTTACATTTTAACCCTAACAGGAAAAAAAAAAAAAAAAAAAAAAAAAAAAAACAAAACAAACAAAAAAAAACATGTTTTTGGAACATTTTATGGTAACATGTGAATTTAATGTGAAACCCATATAAAACCTATATGACCACATATAAATTTCCATGTAAAGCCCATGTAAGCTGTCATGTAAAACCCATGTAAACTCCCATTTAAAATCCATATTATAAATTCCCGTGTTAGTCCCATGTAAACCCGCATGTGAAACCTATGTAATTCCCATGTAAAACCCATATAATCACATATAAATTCCCATGTGTCCCATAAATTTCTATGTAAATCCCGTGTAAATTCCAATGTGAATCCCATATAAGTTCCCAAGTAAATTTCTATGTAAAACATACACAATCATGTGAACCTCATATAAAACCAGCTGTTTCACCTGAGAATTTGCATGGTTTTAACATGTTATTACAATGAAATATTTCCAAAAAGAACATACTTCCCATGTGCAAACTGTTTCACATGTGTTCCACATATGTAATGTAAAAGAAAAATACTTTAAACGTGTTATGTCCCATGTTTAATCATTTTTTTTTACCTTTATTTTACCAGGTAAAATGTCTGAGAACCAATTCTCATTGTTTCACATGTGCAAACCCACATGGGGTCCAATGGAAAATGATTTTTGTGAGGGAAAGAAAATATTGCTGTTCAACAGGTGGATGAATGTGTACAATAAACTTTGTTTTAAAGTCATGATTTTTATCTTGGAGAACTCCTAGAATATCAAACATGTTGTTTTCCACATACCTCAAAGGATGCCCAAATTTAAACTTGGCTGAATGTTAATGGGCCAGATTCCACTCAGCAGGTGAGTCTGTGGGTATCGCGGATCAGCCGCCTGCCCTGGCATGTCGCCCCACCAGCAATAACTCTAATGGAGCACTTTCAGAGCTCCTGGGAAGGCAAATCAAATGATGTCAACCATGTCATAATTCAGGCTTGAAACTGCATTTTTAGGAGCAAGAAGGAATTGGCCGGGCGCCTGGGCACCGAGGTCTTATCATGACTGTTCTGATCTGACATCTGTGACGTCTGATGCACATGACTGGAGAAATCACTGTCAGTCTGACAGTCTGGAATATATTAGACCATCAAAATTGTATGGTTCCCTTACATTTCTTTTTTTTCTGGGTTTAATTAAAGATGAGGGGAAAAAACAGATGCTTCTTGTCCTGCTACAGGCGTTTTCAAATTATTTTAGTTGGGTTATTTTTTCAAAATTGTAACCTTTACAATCTTTGAGCAAATTATTCTCGTGAAGAAGATATTTCTTTGTTGAATGTAATGTGTAAACAAAACCAACAACTGGGTGACAGTGTTTCAACAGAACAGCCTGTAAAACAAAGATATTGTCATCTCTGTCTCCTCATTACAATCCATGTCTGATGTCTTGCTCCTGCAAGTTGCTCCCTCAGGTTTATTCCTTATTGGATCATAAAGCCACAGTCTTGTATTTTAGCATCTAGAAACCACAACGTCATGTTTACTCGTGAGATCAGTTGCCTAGTGATTATGAGCTTAAGCTTGCTGACAGTGTTGACTTGGGTCATTTCGTTAAAGGATTGGGAGCTGAAAGACGTGCTGATGGTGTCTTTTAGAAACTTGAAGCTTGTCCAAACGGCTTGTTCTTCATCCAGGATTGGAACAGGACCCAGGTGAAAAATCATGTCAAAGCTGGAGGCACTGATGAAATAAAAAGATTAAACTTATTACCAGGTGCATAAGTAGATCAGCTAGAAAGTAACATCCATAAGTCTATTGATAAACTGTCAACCACATGGCAGCAACACTCTCCTTAAGAGGAGAGCTGCCTATCGAAGAACCACAGGGTGCCGTCAGATCCTTCGCTCTGATTGGGCCACAGACCTCCAACCTGTGCCTGTGATCTCTCCTCCGACTTGGACCTTTCAGCAAGTGACTGATGACGCTCCCCTCCACTGCCAGGCGCCATTTCAGCACAAAAGGCCACTCTGGGTGAAACAAAGACCCTCTAATTGTGCTTTTGAACAAGCCGCTTGGCCAGTCAGCTGGTGGCAACTGGGTCCCTTGGGTTCTGCTGTCGTGCAGATTGGCTGAGGCCTGGGCTGCTGCACTGGGAGGAAATTGGGAAAGATGAAGCTTTGTGTTGGAAAGCAGTGTTTTATACAGCTGTAACGGGTATTCTCTATGCATCTAAAGCCTGTTATAGACTTATATATTTTAAAAATGTACGAGGGACCTACTGTTGCACTTAACTGCCACTGTAGAGTATTTCAAATCAATAACGCTCCCCTAAAAATGTATTCTTCCACTACTAAAAATAGTTCCTCACAGGTATCTTATTTAACCTTTTATTTAAATTAATTTCAAATCAATTCAGCTTTATTTGTACAATGTCAATTCACAACAGTCATCTCAAGACACATAGAGAAAACCTTAATTAAGAATCAAGTACTTAAATTGAGTATTTAAAAAGGCGAGTTGCTGCTTTGAGAGAAGTTAGCCAGCAGGGATTGTTGCTGAGGAAAAGGCAATACCAACATTTTTCTTAAAGCCTTTAGTTTTAATACTTTTTCATCAATATCAATACATTACCTGTTGCCACATAAAGGAAAATTAAGATTGTATGACATTATTTGATTAATATTGCAATATGAAATATGAATAAAACACTTGACACTTGAAAGAAATGTTTAAAAAATTAGGATACATATCCATAAGTATATTAAAAATAAGATAATATGAATTTTTTTTAAAAACTTACAAATATAAATCAAATTTCTTCATTTGATAGAACAGAGTGCTTAAGAATGTACATTAAACCAATAAAATATTACAACCCATTACTAACACTAGCATCATCATAAAGATGACATCTGATAGGCTACCACCATCTAGGGATGGGTGTATCGATACAATCGATACTTTGATATCTGGTAGTCAATGCGTATGTGGTATCACCCTGAGTATCATTGATGTCCATAATGGTAAAACTCTCTTCATCCATTCAAGTTTAATCATTTTTTAAATTTTTAATGGATCACCGGAGGCCTTCCACTATGATCTTCAGCTTCCAGGAGGAAAAGGAAGCAGGATAGACAACCAGACAATCAACCATTCACAGGTTTTACTCCTTCATATAAGCTAAATATTTGTGATTTTGAGTATTTAAAATTTACTAGATGTATATTAAATCATGAATGAAGAAGCAGCAAAACATCTTCAAGTGTTTCTGTATCTGCCTGCCACACAAAGAAACAAATAAATCCACCTAAAATTAGATGAAAAATCTTTTATCACACAGAAGATCTAAATGAAAATCTACTTTTACTCTGTGAAATCACAATGCAGCCCAGCCAGCGTTTCTTGAAGGACACGAGCCATTCTGGAAAATAAACCAGAAGAGAGAGAGAAAAAGAGTATTTTTGGTTGCTGGTAATAATTGACTTACACACTCCAGTGTTTGAAAATTGAAAATGACAAAGCTGACTAAAGTGGGAAGAGCTTGTAATAAAAGATAGACAGCACATGGCAAATCAAAGCAGTGCAGTGACAGCAGACCCACACACACACACCATTTCTGGAAACGAAATATAGTGAGTCAAAACACGGCGGTCAAAATAAGAAGTCGTGTTCAAATCATCCGGGACACTGGGAGGGTCCTGACTGTGATGGATGGTGGATGCTGGTGGTCTGTTGTTGTGGATGCAAGCAGCCCGGCCATTTGGTCCTATTGTTAGTCATTGTTAAGCAGGGGCAGCTATTGAAGACTAACCCTTCCACTATTCATGAGGTCAATGAGGTTTGATGGTGTTGTAATGACTCTTTAAAGAGGTAAAATTAGAACTAACTGAGGTGTTTTCACATCAGATAAACCCTGTTTGTTATGAGGAGGATCTTTTTAAAATAGAAGCAACAGAAACATAAAAAGGATCACTGTGATTGGTTCAAACACAAACAAAAGAAGGTGGTTTTCAGCTCCAGTCGGTGTCGGTTATTCTTATAACAGAACCTCAGTGCTGCCGTGACAACTTCTCCACATCAAAACATGTTTTCTTCAAAACCAGTCGGCTATTTGTGGCGTCTCCCATGTAGCGGCATGTCGCAAGTAGAGTGTTTGTTGTTGCTGTGAAAAGACAGCCTGCTCTCTCAGATGTGTGTGTGTGAGAACAGACCGGCTGCTCGGGTGAGGCAGCGACAGACGACAGACTGAGAGGCAGGCTGCTCCTGCTGAGCTGCACTGCTGTGCTCTGAACGTGCCGCTAGAAAGTGCTCTTCTGCAGATTATTCATGACTCCCTCACTTAGAGCCTCTACATCTGTTTCACAATCCTACGCTGATCCCAACACACTGCACAAACCTGTCCTGGTAGTTAAAGAAAAAAGGTAAAAACGGCATTTTCCTTACCAAACTGCATTTTTTTCCCGTATTTCTGCAAGGCACGGGTGAACGAGTTGGATGTTATGCAGAGAAATAGCAGTAGTGAGTACATACGAAGCTATGATAGGGACTTCAGCTTTGTAACTGTAACAAGTGCAGGATCAAATCTACGAATATGGAATAATACTACAAGTCAGAAAACATCAATATTACAAAACAACATGACACAGCTTGTGTCTAACTCCATACTTATTTTTAATTTTTGGAGAGCTGGCTGTGTTCTTTGTGTCCTGTGCATCTTTAACAGGGTAATAAATGTAAATAACAGTCTACACAGAGATAAAGGTCTCCATGCAAGGCTGCACAGCCAATTGAAATCTGCTGATGAGGATAGTCAGAGGACCAACTGTTCTCAGACAACACCAATCCATCGCCATTTGTTATCCGCTCTGGACACAGCCTGGTGAGGTTATTATAGCCCCCCAATCCCTTGGGACTCTGGTGTGGTGGTCTGCTATAAGTATGAACACTAATTTGGTGTATTTGTGCTTGAGTAACAAAATATGGTCAATCATGGAATAAAAAACAAAATTTTTAAAGATCCGTGTGTATTGTTTCAGCGTTGACTTTGTTACAATAAAGGGATTCCCAGCAGACCTGGTCAGACTTCACTGTCCTTGTGGTGTCCCATTATTCCCAGCATCCCCAGTGTCTCCTCCATCACTCTTAAGACAGTAATTATTTCTTTATTTTCAATTAGCAGCTGCAGACACAGAGTCCAGAGAGGCTGTGCCTGTTTCTCGCAATTTGCAAGGCCTGAATGAATCTTTTTACATCAGAAGCTGCTTATCGGATTCTGAGATCCACTGTGAGCTGAGGAACTGGATCTGTGTGCAGTCTGAAAACTAAATGAAATATCTTGACAGTTTACTCCCATTTGCTCTCCTGGTGAGCTACAGCTTAACAGAAAGTTGACACAGTTCTCCTACTTGTTGCCTGGCAACGTCACAGTAGCAAGATGCCAGGAAGTCACTGCAGCCACAGTAAAATGCTCAAGTCCAGCACTTGACCTGCCATCAGACCAGAAATGATTGGTTTACATTAATTAAAGGGGAATTAAACCATATTTAGAGCAGAGATGAGAGCAGTAACAATCATTTCCAACTCAACAGGGAAAATGTTGGGTTTTCTACAGGACTAGTTTGCTGTCTCGTTACATCAGATGTTTGGGCATGCTCACAAACTCTTAATAAACCATGACAGGGTTTACAAAAACAGATATTTTTATTTGCTTGATGCGACATGTTTTCCAGCTGTCTCTCTATTTTTTGGCGGGAATGTGCTCACCTAAAGAGACAGAAATGAAAGGTGTTGACAGTTGTTTAGTTTTTAACAAATGTAATGATGGTATTCACCATGCTGTTTCCTTGTTTGTAAAATCGGATGAACCCCGGTTTGTCGTTCTTTTGTATAATAGAGTCAACAGCAAGATATCTGTCAGTTTGAGCAAAATCTTCTGACTCTTCATCCTTGATGCCTTGTCTGTCACTGACTGCTTTGAAAATGTTAAAATTCCCTCCAATATCATAACCAGTCAGATTTTTTGGAGACAAAAGATGTTGCCTGTTGCTGTCGTTGGTTGCCCCCTGTGTGTCAAGCCCATTAAAAAGAGACAAATGTTGGTCTGTGCAGCTTTTTCTTTATTTTCGCTGGTCAGGGGAGCTATGCTCCGCAACACTGCCCCCCAATGGTTTCCTGTGGTTCTGCGATGTTTGCGTAGTATGGTACACATTCGCAAGCTCTGTGAAGATGGGCTGAAACACTCACAAAATGAGTGCAAACAAATGATGGAAGGTTCTGTCTGTATGTGTATTTAACATGGCACCTAAATTAGGCTTATTTAATGATGTTTAATTAAATATATAATAAGATATAAAATACTTATACAACAGGACTGAAGTTTTCTACAGATCTTATGAATTCATTAAGCCACTGCTTCTGATCTGTGAAACCTCTTTTGTATTTGCAAAAATGTAATTTAAGGACATTTTATGAGACTTTAGACCAGGTTCGACTGAAAAGACTTAGGATATTGAGATCTGAATGAATTATTCCACAGAGGATGTAGATTAATCAACACACCGTTTCTGATTTGAAATCCTATAATCTATTTATAAAATGCAAATAAGGCTTGTTTCAGTATCAGCACAGGTCCGATTTAAGATTATATACTGTTTGAGTACCAGAGCCACCTACTGACCTTTCTTGGTATTGCAGTTTTAAATAGCTTTGCTAAATCTGTCGTCTGTCAGGCGCAATATCAGAAATAAGTTGCTATGAAACAGATAGGCCTCTAATTTAAAAAAGAGGAAATCATGTTTAATGTTTTTTGTAAAGCAGAGAATCCGGGAAAAAACAAAACCTTCCCGGTTTCTCTTTCCTCTCTATTTTACCAAATTGTCCAGTCTAAGTGTGGATGCAGACATCCTGCTTCACATCTTTACAAACACACATAACTTAGTTACCAAAATATGAAGCGTTTTAGAGATCGCATGTTATAAATGACCGTAAACATCTGCGCTTTTCAGATGACGGTAAGTTTTCAGGCCAAAGTTGCAAAAAGGGGAGAACAAGTTGAGGTGTTTAATGCACAGCTTGTTTTTGAAAACGCCCTCCAGCTTCACACTGCTGCAGCACAAACCGCAAATTTGCATTTGAATACAAACCCCCAAACCCTCTGCTAGATGGACTCTATTGGGAATGTGGACCACGTGGACTGGTGGTTGCTGCAAACACTGTTGCATAACACTGCGATAGGAATGTTTCTTCTTCTTTCAGTCTTTTCCGGTATGTGCAGAGGATTTTTCTGACAGGGTTTGTGACTGAAGCCCTTTTAAAACTTATTTAAAAAACATTGGCTGAGTAAATAATATCCACATTTGCACATTAAAGACACTTTTCAGCAAATATCGAGCACATGTTCAGAGTAAGTTATCTTATAGTCATAAAACTGAATGCACCATCAGGTTTTGTGAGGGTCTTGTGGTTTATTTCTGGGCTGAATTTGCGTGTCTGGTTGCAAACTCCTCTGTCTTTGTTGGAAGTTTCTGTAAAGGTTTAAACAATGCACCTAACTCCCAGTGGCACCAGAAGGGATGCAACTGTGGGAGACTGTGCTTTTACTTTTTTGCTTGGTATGTGTGCGTGTGAGTAGGCATGTTATGGAGAAACGACTCAACATTCCTTGGTTATTAAAGGGAAAATACAATTTTTTTACCACAGTAAGTAAGCAGAAAAAACAGCTTTAGATATTTAAACTGTTTTCACTTTCTATCTATATTCAGTAACGATGCAGGATTCCTTAAGCAACTATTTTGCAGTTAACTTGTTGAGTCAAAGTTGTGTGAAGCATAACTCAGATACCGTCCCGCTGTGAATAAACCTGTGTCTGTCCTCTTGTGGGAAATGTAGCTGGCATTCTGTTTAATTAGCTTTCTTTAGCGCCTATAAAGAAAACAATTAGTCTTAATTAAAATGGCTGCATGCCGTTGTGTGGGTTTCAGAGTAATAAACTGCCAGCGCTGCTACAAACACACACAGCATAAATAAATTCCATTCATTTTATTGAGTAGTCGCTTTACATTTACACACTATTCATATTTATCCAAAGTGGTGTTGCTGATCTAGGCTTGAATAATTAATAGACTTTAATCAAATAATATTGGGTAAAACGGTCGGGAGCTACATGCGTTTGTGGAGAATTTGCTCTTGTATTCAGTGGAGAACCAGAGTTAACTGTTTTTTTATTGTTAGAAAGAAGAGTTAATAATTTATTTCAATAGAAATAGTAAATTTTTAAGGGTTTTTGTGACTTGCCACCAAACATAATATCAACGCAAGTCTGTTACAAGTGACAGGAGTAAATATTGTTTAGATCTCAGAGCTGCTGTGGCGAGGCAGTAGCCTAAAGAACACACATACATTGGGTTTAATATGTAGCGTCTCCACATGGCAAGTGAAGCATAACCCTCACCAGAAGGCCTGGAGAATAAGCTTAGAGTTAACTTTATTATTACTATTATTGTTATTCAGATTGTTCTCAGAGGAAATATCCACACGAGCCAGAGAGACAGCGCTGGTGTTGATTATTATCATCATTATTATTGTTTTATATTAAACGTTGGAGGCGGTGGAAGCGACGTGGAGAATACATAAAAAGCTATGACTATATTTTACCTTTTTATTTGGCTGAATACAGCAGGGATGTGTTGCTGGTTTGTTAAGCTAGAGTTAACAATGCATCGTGGGCAACATAGTGTGTAGTAGGTGTAGGGGGGGAAATGTTAGAATATATGACTTTTGTGGGACCTCACATAATCTTAATGATTTCAGGTTTGTTTATTTAAGATCACCATTAGCTTTTGCATAGCAGCAGCTATTCTTTCTGGGGTCTGTGCATTTTACAAGTTCTTCATTTCACAAAAACTTTTGGTTCAGTTCAGCGTTCACAGAGAAAAGAGCACGTTAACTGAATACGTTCATTGAAACTTGTTAGTACAAAACACTTGCTATACCATTAGCAAGCTTAAAGAGTTAGTTTTTTAAAAAACAACTATTTCTACTCTACCATAGGGTTATATAAATTCATTCTAAAGAATAGTGTCCTTATTCTCATTGTGCATTAACTGCATGTAGGAAAAAGCTAATGCATGTAGTTTAATGTACGTATTTCTTGTAAATCTGGCCCCCTGGTGTGAAATATTGCATGCATAGTCATGCAGCATGCTTTCAGCATAGAAAGGATTTTAGCTGCAGCACTTTTTCTCCATGTTGTCAAAGTTCAGGTGCAGTTTTAAACTTTTAACACTTCAGCATGTGAGTGCCTTTCAAAGAGTGTAATTGAACTAATTATCCAACCAGAGCTTTGTAAGATATTCAGTGATTAAACGTTTGGTCCCTCTGATTATTAAACCTGTATAATTTTTTTTTTTGGTGTGATTTTGAATTAATTAGAAATAATTTGTTCGGCGCACTGGGCACATATTCTGGTCCTTCTTATCTATGGCCTTTTGTAAGTGTTGGAGATAAAGGTAACCTCTATCCCCTTCATATAGGTTCAAGTTAATTAAATTTCCATTTAATTGTATTTTAATACAAAACTCACATTACCTCCATTAAAACGTCTCTGAGTCTGAGTTAGAAAATCTAAAGGGGGGATTGAATGAAGAAAAAGGAGAGAAAGTGGGGAAAAGTAGTCATTTTTCCTCTTCTTCATTTCGTGTATGAAATGAAGTGTCAGCGAATTCAGGGTGGCGAGGACAAAATTAATTATTTCAGCTTGATAAAGCTTTTCATCTCCCTGACTTCTTGCACTGAAAAAGCCAATTAATGATGTCAAACATGTTCTTCCTCTCCAGGGACAGCCTCCTCTCTGATGAGTGTGTTTACCGCAGTGGGACGGACTGGGTGAGCTCTCTATATGTGTGTGCGCTGCCTCCCCACCCACCAAAGGACCCTTCCTTCCAAATCAGAGCCCACCTGTCAGCCTCTGCCTCATTATCTATGTACAGAGAGGCCATTTTGTCAGGGCAGCTTCCTCAGAAGACAGCAGCCTTCTGTCTGCCAACGGGAATGTATGGCACTGTCCTCTGAGATAATTCACTTAATTATAGGGTAGAAGGGGCCTCAAGCAGGCATAGGTCAGCACAAAGTGACATGCAGCTTGGTGTTTAGCTCCAACAGCTTCAGCTCTGTGCTGGTTCGGAGACAAGAGCATACAGATTCCTCCCATCTGAGGAAAGGTTAGCTTCCTAATGAACTGACTGAGAAAAATCTAATGTCTTTTGCACCACTTGAGCTTCAGGGTTAGAGGTCAGAGTCGACTGCAGCAGCGGATCCAGAGGAGGGATTTACCATCTTGTTCCTACACACCTGGACATAAATTTGCTTAAATGCATGATTGAACATGGAGCTTAAACTCGGGTTGTCTGGGTTGGCTATAATGTCAGTAGTTATATCCAATTGTTCTGACCCTTTAAACAAAAATTGCTGTCTCCGTAGTTTCTCCTTGGTTTACTCAGTAACTACTTTTAGGATATCCTTTTTTTCCCCCTGTTTCTATCCAAGCTTTATCTTGAGATTTGTACATTTTTAGGCCTTTCAAAGGATGGCAGTTAATTTTTAAGCACTAATTACAAATAAAGGTGTTTTGATTGTGATTGATTTTCGCTTGTGAAGTGAACAAGACTACAGTGACTTGTGGAGAAAAATGATTGTCTTTGACCTTGTTGGAAGTTGTTGCAGCTGTTGAACCTCATTCGGCTATATGCAGCAACAATAATGGCTTCACCTGGATGATACGGTGAAAAACACACTGTCCAAAAAAGTCACACTAATATTTTGTTGAACCACCTTTAGCATTAATTATGTTTCAATGGGCTTCTGAAATGTCACGTTTATTTCTGTCCAGTGTTGCATTCATTTTTCTCTAAGATCTTGTATTGATGAAGCGAGAGTCCGACCACTAAATAAAACCCTTTCCAGCACATCCAAAAGATTCTCAGTGGGGTTAAGGTCTGGACTCTGTGTTGGCCAAATAATGTGTAAAAATAATGTCTCCTGTTCCCTGAACCACTCTTTCACAGTCTGAGCTGATGAATCCTGTCATTGTCTCCTTGGAATATGGTCGTACCATCAAGGAAGATGTAATAACTTTGTTATTGAGTATTTTAAGGTAGTCAGCTGATCTCATTCTCTGGACACATAATGTTGCTGAACATAGACCTGATCAAGTGCAACAACCCCAGATCATAAGCTGCGTTTCCGTTCGTTTTTTGCTAAATAAAAGTGATATTTCTAAAATTTCGACAAAATGCAATTGTAATTTGCAGGTGTTTCAATTGAATGGTGTTTTGCGCGTAAGCTGTAATTCTTGTAAAATCTCGTCCCGCGAGACTCCACTTTGAGGGAGAAGGAGATTTTTAATTCCTTGTAAAACTCTGCAATTTGCTGTTGTTTGCCATCAAGGATGGTGGTTTTATTTTTCTCTTTAATTATTTGTAAAAAAGATTTCCATCTCTGCACCATTTTTACTTAAAATGAACTGGTCATGCGACTCCCTACATCACGTCTGGTGACGCATAAATGTGGAAAAAAAGTGTTTTTCTATTACACGTCTATATCGACACATCTGAAAAACCATTTCGAGTGCATAAAAACTTTTTAGCAAAATTTGAGATTTTTTTTTTAAATGTAGGCATTTCCATTGCAACATTTAGATTATATGCAATTCTAGGGGGTACTGGAAATGCAGTTTTTGACTGCCCCTTAGGCTTATACAGTAGGTAGTAGGCATCAATCAATCAAAATTTATTTATAAAGCCCTTTTCATGCCACAGGCAATACAAAGTGCTTTACAAGATTTAAAAAAAAGAAAAAAAATGAAGCACAATTCAAGTCATGCATATTAAAACCAAAATAAGCCTTTACACACTAAAAAAAAAAAAAAAAAATTACCCCCTTCAACTTCCCCCGACTCTTTAACTTCTGTCTCCAAGCTGAAAGCAGGTATAAAATATTAAAAGTAATAAATAACTGGCTTGATTCTGCTGTGAGGAAACGATGTTATTATGGGGATCCATCCACACCAGGAGCCAGTTGCCCTACATAGGCTGCCGCCGCGGCAACCTCCCCGAACAGGGCAGACCAGGGCCCACACCACAGCCATAAGGCTGCAGTTCAGGGCCCCAGCCAACCAGACAAGGGCAATCAACGCAGCAATAATCCCCAGACCGAGCAGGTAAAACCCCCAGTGTGGAGGATCCCCATGAGGAACGCATCACTTCATTAGCCTCTTTTTTAATGCTGATGCTCCCATCACTCTGGAACAGGGTAAATCTGGACTCATCAGACCACATGACCTTCTTCCATTGCTCCAAAGTCCGATCTTTATGCTCTCTAGCAAATTGAAGCCTTTTCTCCAGTTAGCCTCACTGATTAGTGATTTTCTTATGGCTAAACAGCTGTTCAGTCCCAATCTCTTGAGTTTACTTCACATTGTGCATGTGGAAATATTCTTTCTTTTACTACTAAATAAAGACCTGAGTTCTACTTATGTTTGTCTTTGATATTTCACCAAACACTTAAAGGCCCATTTATGCTCCCTTAAATATGTAAATAGCGATGTCCATTTCAAACATTGTCATACGTTTCCATCCTCATACTTCCATGGATCTTTTGCTTTACCATGGTTAAGTCAGTTCCTCCACTAGTGGGCAGTGCTAAGTTCAGAGTTCATTCCCTTGAGTCGACGTTGGTTTCAGATACAGTTTGGCAGCGGTAAAGCACCAATATGAAGTTGTTTCCAACCGCCCAACCCGCCCTTAATACTCTCATATTCTTTCCTTAAAAAGCTTGTGCAATTTCTACAGCTGTTGTACTTGTCATATCTGCTTTGACGTTCCCTTTCTGATCCTCCTCGTCTTCTCTGGTTTGTTCCTTTCGCTGGTTGCATGTCAACCCTTCTGCTCAGCAGTGATTTCCGGTGGTATTGCTTCATCTTCTGTTTAAAGTGATGGATAGCTAAGCTCCATAAAAGCGGACCAAATTATGCATGTAACCGATGCAGGAGACGGACGAAACTGTCTGTCCATCCGCGTATCCGTCTTCTGTGTCAAGCAAAAATTGCACCTCAAGTGGTCACCGATCACCGTCTTTCAGGATTTTTTTCCTGACTACATTTCTTGCTGGAAGACAATGATTCCTGTTGTGTTGGACAGTTCTTAGCCCAGTTTTAGTAGTTTCTTCATCTCCTTAGATATTTTCTCTGCTTGATGTCAATGATTTGACCCTTCTGAAACAGACTAACATCTTTCCACGACCATGGGATGTGTCTTTCCACATGTTTAAGAAATGAGAAGCTACTTGTTACATCAGTTGGGGTTAAATAACTTGTTGCAGATGAAACTTGCAGTTATTATCTAATGTGAGGCTTCTACGTATTTTCTTAGTTAAATCCAGGTGGAAACTTTTTCTTTGGACTTTTTCATTGGATGAGCAACACAGATTTCCTTACTTTTTATACTATATTGAACTAACTTGATTGGTTTGACTGAATCTGGCCCAAAACTCTGACACTGGCAGTAAGTATCATGTCAACAGTGTTAATTTATGCAGCAGTGTATGCCACAATGCATTCCAACATTTCTGCTGTAGTTTAGCAACAATCACACTGTAGCTCAGGGTGACAAACAAGACATAAAGTAGACCTTTAGCTGCAAACAAAACAAGTCGACCACACCTTACTGAGGTCAAATATTTCTTTCTAGTAGAACAGCTTTAGTTGTAGCTGGTATTTCGGTGGATAATCTCTGACAAAAATGGAACTTCAGTGTCTTAAATCCAGATACATGCTCACACATGTGCAGCGTCAGCTCTCTACAGTTGACTGATGACTAAATCAGTTTCAAAAGTGGGAGAGATGTAGAGTAAAAGTACCTCATTCCCATAAACGACCAGGCATTAATTTCATCAGCATGCCTGAAGGAGCCTGACAAGCTGGGCTTTTAGCAAACACACACACACACACCGCTTACATGCACACACAACACACACACAGACAGACAACCTTCCCAAATGAAGGTTTAACGAGGGAGACATGGGTAGGAGACTTAGCTGATGGCTGTAATGTCAGAGACAGTCTATCCCACATGGTTCCCATAAGCATGTGTGTGTGTCAGCCCATTCGTACATGGTAATATGTGTGTGTTACATTAGAGGGATGTGACTTTAAATAACCGCCATCCTTCAGAATGGTTTGGGAGGTCCGGGTAACAACGGGGTGCTGGTACATTAGATATTTAGACACCAAAACACACATACGTACACACAAAACATTCAAGTACATCTTGATCGTGCTGTCAGAGTTCAGCGCCAGCACCCTAATCTCCCCTTCCAAGTCCATATTTCACTCTCACCCAGTTCAACAGCGCACACACATTTATCTACAAACATACACACATTTCTATGCAACGGCTTTGAACTGGTTACAGTGATCCGCCCTAGTGGTGGTCTGTCTGAACACAGAGGATCCTAGTAAACACACACATCAGTGGTCAGCAGACAAACAGGACGACTCCGACACACTACCATTTAATTCTTTACAAAATAAATCTAACTTTACAGAAAACACATCTGTTTTCTAAAAAAAATGGAAAGTGACTATCAAAATAACTTTAAAGTTCCAAGATTTTATTTTAATACCTTGTTAATCTAAAGCTGTGGATCCCAACCTGCAGCCTGGGACCCTCAAAGAGGTCCCCCGAATAGCACAGGATGTTCCTGAAGCTTTGAACATTAAAGGCCATTGTGATTAATCTCCACACATCGTCCCTCTTGTAAGAAAAAAAAGTAAGACTCTATGTTAATTTAATTAACTTAATTTAACTATGGCTTTATTGAAGAACAGGACTGCATTATTAATGGTGAGGATCTCACTTCAGAACGCATAAAATGAAGTATTGCTCCAGCCTGGGGTGGGGCAGAGGGTCCATGGCTTTTGCATTAAGAGGGTCCCCGAGGAAAATAGGTTGGGAACAAGCGGCAACCGCCACCTGTAAAATGTGAAGTCTATGCGGAAGTGCAAGAAAATTGCAGTTCACCTCTCATCCACTAGGGGCTGGCTCCAAAATATAGCAAACATGTATATATATATATATATGTGTGTGTGTGTGTATATAAAATACTGTATAAAACCTAAAACAATTAAACTGTCTCCTCCTCATGTTGTGTCCATCAGTCTCATGGATAAGGTTTTTAAGGGGCTGCATGGTGAGCCCTTTAATGCATTTTACCTACTCTTTATTATATGTAATTTACATATTTCCTATGCCAGGGAAATAGTTTTTGCTGCATAATCAGAATCATTAATGAGTCATTGGTCATTAAAAGGTTGGTTTTGGAAGTTTAGGGGAAAATCAGTTCCCTGTTGTGAGACATGTCTTCTGAGGATAAACTTTATTCATAGTTTTATGACATCCTGGCAAACGTCTAAGATGCCAATAAAGAATAAACGTCAGAAAGCCCATCAGCAAGAAAAATAGCTTGGCAACATGTTGCGGATTATTTCACTCTTCAAAATTTGTTAAAGGAAAATCACATGTAGCTGAGCTGTCTGCATGTGATCCAATTTTTGTTTTAATGGAGACAAATGTCTACAATCATGGTTTTGGCAAAAAAAAATAAAAATAAAAAAAATAAAAAAATCTTTTTTATTTTTTTGACCTGAGACAATACTGCTTCAGAAATTTTGCCAAATTGTAGTATACAGTATGCAAAGTATTGCACACCAGCAGGATGTGAAAACTACCCAAATGATTTCAAAGAATTCTCTTGGATGCATTTATCTAGTCCATATCACCCCCACCCCAACCCCGCCAAAACAGGAAAGAAAATCCATTCATTTATTTAACCAACTTAGAATGATTGATTAAAGCCAAATTATACACAACTTAGATTTTTTTTAATTAATATTTTTCCTATAGGCACGTTGAATGTTATTGTTTACGTCCGGTAATCCCGCGCATGCGCACTACGCTGGAGGGCAAAAAGCTC
>JBAFTB010000027.1:15513177-15527854 GCA_037177355.1 Melanotaenia trifasciata | reverse complement strand
TAAAAATTGCAAATCAAACAGTCAGTGGAGAAGGGCTAGCTAAGGCTGAAAGGCGAGTAATTTGGGGCCATAGAAACTGACAAAGTCAGAGAAATTCCAGAAAAAGGGAAGGTCCTGTCAAAAAAAAAAAAAAAAAAAATCCTTGTGAACATGAGAACGCTTGTACATATGGCAGTTTCATTACATGGTTCAAGTTTAAGGGTCTTCTCAGTGTATTTTGGTCACTTCACTGATTCGTCCCATGAGGGAAGAAAAGAAATTCAAATTGCCCCCACACAGAAACATTTAACCCCCTCCAAAACTCTGAGAATTTTAAAAACAAAAAGTTGAAAAGAAAGATGCCTGAGCTATCTCTCTTCACGAGACGCCCGACCTCTCGGCCCCCACATCTGCAGCCAGTCCCTCTGGTATGATCAGAAAAGATGGGATGTGACCTCATCTGTGATCTCGCGACCTGAGGAAGTGCTTCAAAAGCAAATTAGAGTTCATCGAGGGAAGACTTGCACGAAAGATGAGCTTGCTGGTTGACCTTTTATGGAGCCCATTCTCTGATTTAGCCCTTTTTATGACAAACATTTGTCAAGCTAATCAATGTACACTGTCTGTTTGTTTTGTGCATCTGTAAAAGAACATAGTTATGCGTACACAACAGTTGAGTTCATTTGGACATTTTGGAGGATGCAGGATTTATCCTTTATATGTCCTTAGAGATCTTCCTTAAGCCTGTTTGACTGTCTTGAAGTTGTGTGTCAGGCCTATTCTGAGATCAATCAAGTCAAGATAAACCCAACAGAAGGTGATTTCCTTGCATTTCTGTTTGTGGCAAATGGTGACAAATGCTTACCTTGCAAAGCAGGTGGATTCTCACAGGATCTCGATCACGAGAGAATCCATCCAGGCTTAAAGCTTTCTGTTGGAAAGCTAGTATAGCTACTGTTAGCATCACTTATATAAAAATGTTTATTTGTATAGCACATTTCATGTACAGGACAATTCAAAGTGCTTTACATAAAACAACCTAAAAAAACCTGATGTGGATCCAATAAAAAACGTTTTTAATGATATATCAATTTTTCTGTCATTGACTTTTGATTTTGTTACACCTTCGCCTTTAAGGAATGGAGGTGCCATGCCATGTATAATTTTAAAAACCAGACGTACATCTGCAAACATTTTCTCAAAACTGAGCATCTTATGCTGGTTAGTATATGACAATGGTGATACTATTGTCTTTTCTTATTCAGGAAGTTAAGAGCTTGTTTATACAGCGATTCAAGCGGGTTCAAAGTCGTCTTATTTGCTTGGGACCAGCAAGAAATACAATAAGAAAAACATGTTACAATTATAGTGTTTAAAGCGATTGTAGATGCACATAGTGTGAGTTTCTGGTGCATCTGAAAGGTTTATTTTAAGTGATTGCATACACTGATACATTTCTGCTGTTTTGTCAACCAAAAGAATTATCAGGATTCAGCTCAAAGCCCTGGTCTGTCTGTCTGCTTGCACCGAGGTTTTCTTCATGCGTAGTTACTCTCCCATCAGCCTCCTGCACTGAACACTGTTTGTCTGGCCATGCATGGCTGTGCATGCGTGTTTGTATTTGTGCGGGTGCCACTGGTGCCGCCCAACCAAGACAAAGAAGGACCCACGAGGGAGTGGATGGGGGGGACTGCATCCGTGAGTACCCTGTGCTGGCAGAGAGAGCAAAAGGAAGGGGGAGATGAAGGAGGAGGATAAAGAAAAAAGTAAAGTCGAGGGGGACGGGAAATGAAAGAGAGACAGATGCTGGAAAAGAAGACAAAAGGGGAGACAAGGCTTTACCCATCAGTGTCTGGTCCATGGCCAAGTGCACAGATCAGTCTGATGGGAACGCAGTCGGTACACCTGTTCAAACCAGCTGGCCAACACTACCTACCTCAGTGGCAGCTTCACCCCCACACACACCTACACACTCACTGAGGTGGGGAGTGTCTGTTCACTTAGTGCAGGTGAGGATATTATAAGTGTGCATCTGTGAGATGGGGAGAGTTGAAAGTAACAACCTGCAGCATCCCTGCAACACACTAACACACACAGCCGTGTGTGTGTGTGTGCTGCCACATGCTGATTTTACTGTAAATCTGCGTCTTATTAGAACAATTTTATTTAGATTTATTTAACAGCTGGTCTACGTATGGTTTGTGGAATTTCTCATCCACAACATAGAGTTGACTAGTGGTTTTAATCTTGTACTGGAGTTTTAGAATATTGTGTTGCATACAAATCTAAAGGATGGAAATCACAAGTTTGCTGCTTTTGGTTGAGAAAATGTCTACAAGTCTGTGTCTACAAAACTTACATTAAACCTTATAAAATGCATCTGTGCAAAATGTAATGTATCCTGTTACAAAAGCATTAAAAATAGCTGTAACTGAGCACAGAAAGTAGGCAAATGGTGTTTGGCCAATTATTTCTCTCCTTTAATAACACTAACTGGTGTTGTATGATACATAATTGAAAAGCTTGATCAGCCACCTTTAAAACGAAGTATAACTTGTGAGGATACTGCTTCTGTCAAGTAACCAATGCAGCTAAGCATGTGGATATTCCCCCAAAAATGTGCCATTTTCTCCTGTTAATCACCTTTTAAAATTCTCTATTATCCTGAGTTTGTTGGTGGCTTGGATAATTGCACTCTTCCACAATAATAAGAAAAGAAATTACACTTAATGGGCATTTTTACACTGTCATGGACCTCGGTGGTGAAGAACATCCATGCACAGCCACAACAGCTGGTACCTCCTCCTCATGACGGTAACCAGCTGAAGGTCAACCAGCATGGCTCTCACATCTACAGCACACCTAAAGTAATCAGTATTGAGGTGGCTTGAGGTTTGGATTCACAGCAGGTCATTCCATCCTCTACAGTCCCAAATTTAGTTTAAGTTTATTTTTCAAACATAATAAAAGAAAACAAAAGTGGGGGAAAGGGGTGGGGAATAAATTAAATTAATGAAATATAAATTCACACTCAATCACAACAACAAAGGAAAAACAAAGCAAAGATTTTTAAACATATTTCTGATTAAGCGTGCACAGTGGATAACACTGGATAAATGTTGGCCACATCGATGTATATGATGGTTTATGATCATGTAAAAGGACCAGGGTCAGTCTCCTTTCTGAACACAACACAAATTTTAGTTATTTTTTGGGTCAAATCCACACCTATACCTACATTTTGTATCCAGTATCTCTGTTATCTTGGTTTAGATCGACCTATTTGTTGTTGATAGGTTTGAAGTACACTTTCTTTCAGTTCTGTGGCTGAAAAACAAGCCCAAATCATCACCCCTCCACCACCATGCCTGACAGTTGGTATTGTTTGTTTTTGCTGATATGTGTTGGTCTGGTGCCCAAACCTCCTTTTACAGTCACATGTCAGCATCCGGTACATTCTGCAGCACAAGAGACATATTTATTTATTTTAGCAAAGTAAATCATGCGTTATACACCCATCCAGCTGCTGGCTTGCTCACCTGTGCCTAAAAACAGCTCGGAGAGAGGGCTTCATGTTCGGGAAACATTGATATGTTACATTCTTGTTTTATAACTGTGCGGTGACATGATACAAGCTGGAGAGGTGGGCATGCTCTGCTTGGCTGGATTGAGTGCATGAGCAGTGGGTAGTGACAGAATAGCTTTCCTTTAAATAGCTGTATTTAAAAAATGGAAAGGAACAGGATGGACATAAGTGTCTGAGAATGATAAGAGGATGCATAAAACAGGAGGGAGAATTCCTTTGAATCCATAGAATTGGCAATGCAGTAAAAAGGAGAGGAAAACATAGAGAAGAAAATGTAAATGGAGGAAATGTCCACATGAATGAATGAACAGATGACTCCTGGCCCCCTCCTCTCCTCTGGGCTTCACAGATGTGCATGTGTGCAGGTTGATAAACGGCAAACCAATTGAAGTGATACAACACCGGCCATATTAAAAGGCCTAAATGGCATTTGCATGGTGTAATTACTGCTGGCTGGCCTGCTCTTTGTGTCGATGGCCACCGGGGTCCTGTTGAGAAATTATCCCTGAATAGGTCCTGACGAAATGAGGTGGAAAGAGGTGCAGAAAGGTCAGTGCTGCAGCATGTTCACAGCTGACTGATGCTGGAAAAGAAAAAAAAAAAGCAGTTTTTTAAAAGAAAAAGGCTTAAATATACATTTTGACCAGCTTTGATGCATTTCTAACCAGGCTGCTTTAGCTGCTGCCCCCTGCATTAAACTCCTTTTGCTCGTAATAATGTCCTCGACATGGAATATCACGTTCGGCAAACACGACACCCCGGCACTATCTGCCAAGGCCTGCAAATGTAAATCACACTAGATTAAATGTCTGGAAGCAGCTTCTGGGTGTGTTTGTGCAGGGGATAGGTAGATGGATGGAATGGGTGGAAAAAGGTGTTAATGTGTGTGTGTGTGCGCCTCTGTCTCAGATCTCTTCCCCTGAAATAGACTCTAAAGAAATCTCACTCCGGTCCGTCATGATTTTTCTCCACACGTTGGAACCAAAGCCCCTAAGCTTGACGTTTTTATGGACGTTTCCTATTTAGCGACCTTATCAACTTGTAGACAGGATTTTGTGTCAGATGGTGTGAAACTGATCCAGCTACCGAACTGTCTCCATCTGCCCCTTTCTAAACAAAAACATAGTATTGTTTAAGCTTATAAATATTCCTGAAATGTTCAAGAAGTACTTTTTTTTACAGGAAAGAATTCTGTGTAATCTAGAGGAAATTAGTAATATTTAAAGAAATCATTGTTTATCAGATCTGTTCCTGTGTGCAACCAGTTTACCTCTTTGTTACCAAAGCAACCCTCAAACATCCGGGAAGGCTGCAAGACCAGTTTAACCCTCAAAGACAGTCTTTACTATGTTTGATCCACTCATTTTCTTTTATGTAAAAATGCACAAAGATGCTCAGATATTATTATTTCAGGACAACCTCAGCTGTCAGATTATGAGGCCAAAATGATGTAAAATGAGTGTATCAATAGATATAGCAGCCTAAAGGCTGACCAGAAGAAGAAAACTGAAGTTATTGCAAACAGTACTTTGCAGAAACTATTTACATATTTACACTTTTTCCTCATTTACAATGATTTATGTTATTATTGTTTTCTAAGATAATATCCTACTGGGTTTCTTTGCTGAAATAGTCACTGTGCGCATTCAAAATGGCCAACGCGTTGATATCCAGTTGCTGGTTTACGACACGTGGTTTTACCGGCTGGTAAAAAACAAGGTGACAAAGCTCAGTTTCTCAGCTTCAGGATGTTGCAGGACAACAGCAGCTCCAGGAATGTACATAATAAATGTCATTGTGCCATCAAAATTAGTCAGAAACACACTTTTTTAGTCAGAAAGTTACATAGAGCTTTTTGACAGGCAAGCATCTATGGAAAACATTTCTGATGAGACTTCGTCCAGCAGTAGATGGATCAACTGAAGGTCCAGATGCATCTCTCAGGTCTTGTTTTAGGTCTTTACCTGATTCTTTTCCTATTTCTTGAAGACATCACTTCTACAGGTCATGTTCATCTGCTGTAGATTTTATTTAGGCCTAATAATTCTTTTGTCCTCTACTTGTCCGGCTTCTTGATATTATATAAGACAGAGCACACCATGTTGATATATTCCAGGATTTTCCTGCAACTCTTTAAGAATCACTTTGTTGGTGTAATAATTCTATCTTAGGTCAAACTTTATCTTTGGCATGAGATACCTCTCACTTTCTTTTTCTGCCAGATCATCATAGTTTTTTTCCCATTGTTATCCCTTGTGTTCTATGGTCAGCTTAGTTTTGTTTTCTGCTTTTAGTTATTGTTTAGTTACCCTGCTTGTGCAGTGCCTTTTGTCATTTCATTTAAAAATAAAAAATAAATAAAATCTATTCCTACATCTGCTGCCTTTTTACCCTGCATTTTGCTCTTATCCTCCATGCACCCTGGCTGGTTGTCTGTCACTTTTAGACACAACATTGGTCTATCACTTGAGTTGTGAGACTTGACTGTGATGGCTTGTCAAACATTTTTCTTTCATTTCTGAAAATGAGTGAATAAGCAGCACATCCAGAGTTTCATGAAGTCTGGAGGACAAGTTTTCTGTTCTCTTAAACCAAACTATTTCAAACAGTTTGTTCTTTTTTTCCTCAGGAACACAGCTTGAAACGTCAGAATGGGGTGAATGACATATTACTTTTCTGGCACTGCAAGCAGATTTTTCTAATAATGCTCACTGTAAATACATTCCCAGATTGCACCTGATACAACCAAGCCATCATGCTCTATCTAAATGTATTTTAGAGGATTAAGCCCAGAAACAGACAGTATTGATCAGTGATGCATGATATCTTATTTTTTTGCTGCTGCATGCAATCTGTTTTTATACTGTCTGTCTCTGCATTTATCAAAGTATAACTCAGAGATGTTTGTCTTTACTTGCTTTCAGGTAAACTGTCTTAAGTAATGCAAGTTTTCTCAATGATTATTTTTA
The DNA here is from genome assembly GCA_037177355.1 of Melanotaenia trifasciata. Lineage (NCBI taxonomy): Eukaryota > Metazoa > Chordata > Actinopteri > Atheriniformes > Melanotaeniidae > Melanotaenia > Melanotaenia trifasciata. The sequence goes on along the minus strand of JBAFTB010000027.1, from coordinate 15,521,320 downwards.
GTTGTGGTTTCAGTTTTTACACAGATATAACCTAAATGAGATTTTTACAACTAAAGAAATTTTAAAAAGCAAATAAGTAAAAATGAAGATAATGGCCAATTGTTTAGATAAAATTTTTGTAAACCTTCTACATTAACATTTGTGTAAATGTGTAACTCATCTTTGACTCATCATTCCCTTTAGTCAACAAAAGGTCTCTCCAAGAGCAAGAAACTCATTATCAAAGTCATTGCAGGAACCTGGGAAAGTTTATAATCAGCTAAATGAAAGTTATATGGGGAAAGAGAAAAATATCAATTTCAGATCAAAAAACGTAACCCAACTGTAGAGCATGGTGGTGGTAGTGTTATGGTTTGGGTTGGTTTTGCTGCATCTGGGTTTTAAAGAAAATAACAGGACATTTTTTAAAAAAAAATTCATTTCAGAATCTTGATGAATAAAGAGAACAAAGCTGTTAAAAAAAAGTTGTTATGCTCAGAGAAATGCACTTCATGTTTTTTTAAATGGCTGTTAATGTCCTGACCTTGATTGTATGTAGATACATAGATATATGTTTTTACTTTTTATATATTGAACACTGAAAATTTTACATGGAGATGTAGATGGCTTTACTCCTGTTCCTTTTAAAAGTCCGCTGGATCTGAACCCAGATTCATATGCAGTAAAGCTATAATTTACAAAGTACACATTGCACATTAGCTGTGCTTGCAAATCCAAAACAGGAGGAGGCTCAAAAAGGAAAGGAATAAAAAAAAGCTATCGTAAACAAAATTCTTAGTAAATTTGAACAGTTTCTGTTTATCAGATCTTTGGTATTATGTGAACGAAACTGGAATATTAAAAAAAAATTAAATCAGTAATATTCTGGCTGCTAGGCCAGTAGGAAAATACCGTGGAGAAATTAAGGGGGTGCAACAACAACAAAAACAAATTACAGTAAAATTTTGTACCTTTGATTTTACATGGGATCTTTTGTTTTATTTTGGCTTTTTAATGTGTTTAATGTTTAATGAAAGATTTTAACACATATTTCCTGCATGGGACTTATAGACCAGTAAGAAATACCAAGGGCATAATATGACTCTTTCATTTCCACCCTTTCTGGTCAAAGCAGATGACCGCCCACCCTGAGCCGGGTTCTGCTAGAGGTTTTTACTTCCTGTTAAAAGGCAGTTATTTGCAATCTCTTAGTTTCCTTAGCTTTTTTTTTTTTTTTAAGTTGGCTCTATTTGGCTGTTAGTTAATTAATGCCAAGATCCAAATTCATCCTCCCACTCATCTGTTGTAAAGACATTTGCTTCCAACTTAATTATTCTTTAAAACTGATTTATTTCTCATTATGATTGTGTAGGTAATGCTGCAAATACATAGTATTTTTTTTTTATTCTTTTATAGAAGTATTTTTAGAACAGTAGAATAGAAGCCATTGTTCTTCAAATAGAGTCTAAGTGTAATGTTTTGTCAAACTTTTTTTAATTGGTTCTATATTCTTTTTGAACTTGTCTCTGGAAACTTAATTATGCTTTAGCCTATATTTTCCCAAACCTTTTAGAGAACACTGTTTGTAGTGCTCTAGGCTACACTGGTTTGCTTCTAGTCTGGTAGGCTGGTAAAATGTGTTATACATTGGCTGACTCGGTTCTTTAACATGCAGTAAATCTCCTTTAAAGTACTTCTTGGTTTCAGCGACTTCACAATTCCAATTTGTTTTGAATTTAAGCACATTTACAGTTACAGTCTTTAAGAGAATGTTGACTGATTGGCAGCTGATTCTTCAGCTGTAAGCCCCACCCACTGTACTCCCTGCAGCCTCAAACAACAGCAGGGATTTTTCCACCTGCTGAGCCTGAAAAACTCTTCAATTCCTGTCTGTCTGTGCATGAACATGTGTGTATTTGCGCTCTTGACTAGGTGTGCAGAAGAACACTCCCCCATATGCAGATATGCATATTTTGAGCAGTGTGTGCGTGCAATGGTGTGTAGTTACAGCATGCGCATGTGTCGGCATCAGTGCTCCATCTCCCTCTGCGTCTCCTGGAAACTGACAACTGGATAATAGCTTTTTACTTTTCCAGAGCAGGGCTCCGGAGAGAACTAATATGATTATAAATCATTATTCAAATAGAAAGGTGAGGAGCAGCACTCGGGATCGTAAGAGAGCATGATAATAGCATCATTACCTTTTATTTATAATTCAGATTTTTTTTTCTTTTTCTTCTGCAGGGGTAGATTTCACTCTGATATAAAGCAACATGCATCAAATAATCCTGGAATATAGCAAAGAAGTGGAGTAATTTTAAATAGGGTGCAGTTATAATACAAGGGGATATTTGATGTTACTTTCTTCGATATCACAATGCATCAGATACATTTTTTGTTTGTTTACTTACAACATTTTTCCCTTTTTTCATAACTGAGAGATAAACAAGTGTAGCAATGTTTCCCAATGTTGTAGAGCGTCTCTAATATCCACATTGTCATTGTGACACAATCTCACTCGGTCATGCAGCTCTCCATATGCAAAATAAACATGAAATATACCAAATGTTATATGTAGTGGAGCACATAAACATTTAAAGGTTCCAGTATAATGTATTCTCATGAATTCAAGTCAAATCAGAGGAAAAGGGCAATAATAGCATTATAACAATATGACAATACCTTTAATGGAGGGAGGGACAGAAAACATATCTTAGGAGCCTGATATCTGAGTAGCCGTGCTTCGATATATAGACAAACATTTATTTATACTTTTGTTTCATTCCCTATTTGCTTAGTTGTTTGAAACAACTATTTGGTTAGGGTTAGATGATGATCAGTCTTGTTATAAATTTAAGGCTTTTCAAAGCCCTGTATTATTTCACACTGGGCTCTTGAGTCAGAAGAACATTAAGATAATACATATCCATCACTTCTAGAAGAATGAGGTGTTTTGGACCAAACCTTTCTTAAGGCTTGCTGATGGTAACACAGACTTCGGATTTCTTCATATTTTCTCATTTGGTTTCTCTGATTGTCTCAAGAATTAAACAGCTGACAAGAAGTAACAGGTAGCCAGTGACTGCTAGACGTGTTGGTATCCCATAATTTTCCATTAGACAATGGCAAAATGTGATTATAGTCAGTCCACTCTAACTTTCTAAAGGCTTATTAATGCTTCCTATACCTATGGATTGTACATATGTATTATCTTTTTTTATATATATATAACCTGTCCTGTCCAGCATCATAGCAAGCAAAATGATCTGGTTGCTGTATCGTGCTGAACAAATTTGCTCTGCTAAGTTGAGGCCTATGGCTATAAGGCTCCTCTTACATATGTATTATCAGCATGTCAATTTCAAAATGCTGTCAAACGTCATTGCCCACATACTTCCATGCATGCTTTACGTTGGCATGGTTGTTATGAGATATGTCGACTAGAAGGCAGTGCAGAATTTGGAGTTCACCTCTGAAGTCCTACAACAGTTTCAGACAATAGCAAACATGGCGACAGTGGAGGAGACCATGCTAAGGTATGTCCTCTGACAGAAACCTCAAAAGGCAGCACAGTAGACGGTGATCTGAGCCACTGTTAAATGCATTGCAGCTTTTTTTTTCTGTTTTGTTCCTTTTGCTGATTGTAGGTGACCTCTACTGTGCAACACTGCCCCCAATGGTTTCTGGTGGTACTGCTCCATCCTCTGAAAATGGACCAAAATACTGTATGCACATGAAGGATGCAGAAAATGGAGAAAAAGGCTCTGTTGAATGAGTATATGTATTTGGTGTAAATAAATAGGCCTTAAAGGCTAACATCAGGAACTATTGCTTATAAGGACAATCGCAGTAAGGCCTTTTAAATTTGCATTCCCGCAGACTACCAGTTCTGTAATGAGCATACTTGTTTACAAACTATCTTGTGTTTTACACTTGTTACTGGAGAATTTTGCCTCTACTGTATCTACAACTCAGTTCACTGGAAATGTTAAATATGCAGAAACAGATTTTGTTGTCAAATGTTGCTGAATTACATAAGATGCTTGCATGTCTGGTCCTTCAGTTTCTGTCGTTACCATGCTGAATCAAAAGATTGACTTGGGCAAAACTGGTGAGATGAGTTGTTTTGAGAGGTCAGAAAGTGAACTGAAACCAACTTTTACCTATTAATACAGTGTTCATCTTGGATTCTTCTGGTAAAGGTAGTTTTGAGTCAGTTTTTTAAGAAGTATTTTGAAAAAAGAAATATTAGGGAAGATGAGCCTGCTACCCTAGAAGAGGAATCCTGGATGTAAGGTATAATATTATTTTTTCTCTGAAAGCAAATGCGTTTAATTCTTCCTTGGACTCATCTTTGATTGCTTGATTGATTGGTTAGCTCTTTTGAGTTCTAATCCATATTTTGACTGTAGTTTCAGGGATCAGATGCTCCTCTGATTCTGTTTCATTTCCACACAGAAAGCATTCTGTGATTTGATGAATGATTTTTTTAATGAGCAGGCAGTGTGTTGCATGTCACCAAAAGTCAAATGATATAGTGAAATGATTAGTTGTGAAACCAGAGCTTTTTGTGGAACAGTGAGAGAGAGAGAGCCGAACTGCTCTGTCTTTGTCGTAGTCACAGACTTAGTAATTCCCTTGTTGATAATTTGAACTGATGTAAATCTCAGAAAAAGTTAAATGACGGAAACAATGTCTGCAGTTTAGGATCAGAAACATCCCAAGAGTAAAGACTTACAGACTATCAGTCCTTCCTTTGAGGTTATGTCAGCTCTTTCTGGCTAAAGATAAAAATCGATGCCTTGATGTTTGCGCCAAAAAATGTTTTCCTTCAGTCTAACCATGTAATTGCATCTTGTGTGCATCAGTGTGTAGACAGCTTGCTCATGCAATGAAGTGCATCTGTATTAATGCTGGCATAGCAGCATCAATGTGTGCAGTTTTTCATGACATCCTAACAGGACGATCACCATTTGTCCTGCAGGTGATTTCTGTGAATGCAGCTATGGGAATCCAACCCAGGGATTTTCCTTTTGGTCTTCCAGCTGTAAGGCTTTTCCGATGCACACTCTATGCTGCTCACGATGCAGCAGTGAAGAACCTTTTCAAAAATACTGATAATGGATATGAGAGAAAAGCCCAATGATATTTGTCTCCTATATCCACCAGTCACTAAGGATATTTGAGTTTCATCCACTACATGAGTTGTTTTCTGGGTATTTGTATAAACAATGCAGCTGTGAGGCATGTTGAATTAGTAGGTCTAATCCTTTGCTTCAAGGGATTTGTAGTTTGATAGCACAAAAAATCCCATTAACTGTAAGTTCCTGACTTTACCATCCTATTTTTAACCATGTTAGGTTATTGAAAATAACAGGAATTAGCCAAAACAAACTCAAGTCATTCCAATTAATCAAGAACTTGCTGCTTTGGTTTTCAATGTGCAGGTTGCCTCTTAATCCTCATTAATGCTCCCTTTACCTACATAAACAGATACATCTGTTTGAAATGTCGTCTAACATCACTGCCCACTTACTCCCATGTGTCCTGTATGTTGGCATGGTTGTTAGGCAGTAATTCTACTAGAGGGCGGTGCAGAGTTCAACTCTGTTCAGACAGCAGCAAACATGGCGACAGTGGAATAGCGCTTGATAATGTACATTCATGAAAGAGACATAAAAAGAGGCAGTGTGGTAAATGTTGGTGGTCTGTGCAGCCATTAATTACACTTCTTCTTCTTCTTCAGTCTTTTTACTGGTCGCACATTAGCTATACTGTGCAACACTGCCCCCGTACTTACCAGTGCCACTGCTCTATTTGCTATATATTAGTATGTGTCTACAAACTATGACCATCTGACCAAAACATGTGCCCAAGGACAGAGAAGGTGGACAAAAAGCTCTGTTTGTATCTGTATTTAACATAGAGCATAAAATGAGGCTTTTTTTTGGAAGCACTGGGTACCTTGCGTTAGTAATCCTTGATAATATTTTAAATGATTGTGATGCTTTCAGCTGTTGGAAAACAGGAAGAGCCCATGTAGCTGGCCTTGTAACTGCTGCATTGTTTATTTTACTGAAGTGTCAAGACATGCTTGTATAGTTAATAGAGTCATATTTGCATAATCAGATTGGGAAGAACTTGCTCCTGGATTGTATTTAGCTTTGGTCTCTCTTCTTTAAATTACCAAATGTATGTGCACTTGGCTTATTTACTGAACATGTCCACAATTTATGGGTCTTAAACAAAATTATTGCATCAGTTATGTCATTTTCAATGGCCTGTGTAGTCATCATCACAGATATGAGTAGCTGGTGGTGTAATAAGAATAAAGTTATTACTTTTACCCCCAAACGATTATTTTCTTATCTTATTATTTTTTTTATTTAGTGTTCTACAACAAATGTAATGCAAGGATCCTGACTACAGAACACTGCAATGAGCAAAATGATTCTCCTCAGCTTTTATTTTTTGATTAATTTTGTTTCTCTTCATCGGATTTTGTCCTTAATTTGATAAGACATTGGATTAATTTACAGGTTTTTAGCATATCATGCTAAATTGTCTAGCATCTGATACTGCAATAGCCAAACACTAAAAAATTTCATCATGTACAAACGGTAGCCAAGTCCTTTGTTTTGCCCGTCTTTAACCAGGTATATTTAATGAGCAATGAAAGAGTTGCATGAAAGATGTCAAATATTACGAGAGTAAATACACTTGTCCCAATGTTGAGCTTGAACAGGTCCTTACCTCCAACCTCCTTAACTTATGTTATTTGTTGGTAACCTGCTCAGAATTATTTTTCATGTTAGTTTCTGTTAGTTTTTCAGCTGAGTCATGTACTGCCAAAGAGCAGCTGGGTTTCTATTGCTGTTATTCATACCCATTTAAAAGTGAAATGGAAATAAGAAAAAGGGAATGGAAACTGTAATAACTGGAAAAACATACATTTGTTTGAGGGTGTTTTTGCCTGTGTGAAGAAGACTTGAAGCACAATAAGGAGAATGTAAACAATAAATTGCATCTGACCTGGCAAAGACATAAAGATATGGCCCAGCAGCTGTTTCGGACCAACGTCTTTCCAGATAAGCTATAATATTCCAGATATTTTAAGAGATTAAAGCAATTCAGATTGTATTTTTCTCCCTTCCTATTGGTTTGTTTATGGTTAGGACACTGCTTCTTCTACTTAAATGTAGCCACTAGCGACTCTAACAGCTTCACATAACGTATTCTAGTTTATTTACTTTAAACCAACCAATAGAAATGTGTGATTCATATGCAGTTGTAGAGACCTGTGGCAGGAAGTGACTATTAAGTCACTTTTTTAATCTTATGGTGATGTAGGCAACTGGCTGCATAATTATTAGCCTGTTACCAAAGGGTTATAGCAGGGGTCACATTTGAGGACTCAGACTGGATTGAGTTGATGAAACTATAAACTATAAACATGGCAACGATAGAGGAGGTTAGCATTTGGTCAAGGATGAGTGGAACTGAAGATGGAACGTAAGGTCCCTAAAACAAGTACGCTGTGTTTTGTCTGCAAAACTTACGGTCAGCTGTCGACCCCGTGGCCTTAAATTTGGTCAATATGGTCCCTACACTGCAACTACTGGCTGCTCACACTGTTATGACCCTCCTTAAAACTAGGGGACTTGGGGTCGATAACATAAACACGCCAGACCCAAACTAAAAGATATAACAATATTTATTTACAATTCCCAGGTTCAAACAAAAGGAATTCCACTATTAACAACAAAAAGTGTCCTAGGTTATGTTATATCTGTCCAGTAAATGAAAGAAAAACAATTAACAAAAGGTGTCCTTAATTTAAGGTTAACAATTTACAATTATGTTAATTTAAGGTTAACAATTTACAATTATCTAACAAACAAAACAATAGCTGTACCTTTACCAAAACCAAACTGAAATGATTACCATTAACGTTACAAACAGAAAGTCTTATCTCCAACCAAACTAAAAGTCTCCTACTAAGATTACAATTCTATAACAAATACAAACTCAAATGGCTACTCAACAAACAATGAGAGCGTCTCTTCTCAATTCTCAACACTATAGCACACTGATACTCATTCCGGTCCTACGAGGGCCGCAATCCAGCAGGTTTTCCATGTATCCCTGCACCAACACACCTGAG
>JBAFTB010000027.1:15491688-15513077 GCA_037177355.1 Melanotaenia trifasciata | reverse complement strand
CCTGATTGGCTGTTAGAGCCACCTAATTTGACTCAGGTGTGTTGGTGCAGGGATACATGGAAAGCCTGCTGGATTGCAGCCCTCGTAGGACCGGAATGAGTATCAGTGCTATAGCACAATCATACACAGGGAAATCTAATGGCTCAAACCACAAGGTTCTCACACACAGACCAGCGGCCGTAATGGATCACAGCTGCCACGAATGAAGTCTCTTCCTTCCTTTTAAAGACCCAGGGTTCCTCCGATTGGTCCCAAGTGCGGGAGTGATAGCGTTCAATCGTCGTTGTAGAGGCTGGCCTGAAGTCTGACGAAGGTGCAACCAATCACCGGGATGGACGAGGGAGGGCAGTATCAGCCGGATCGGCAGCCAAATGTCGATATGCGACCGCACAGTAGTCTTTGCCTAAACCACGTTCTCAGGCCAAGGGCACAAATTAAGCTTCAAAGAAACTTAAAGCAAGTGGGTATATTTTAATATTTGATTGGTAGACCACAAATGTCAAAGAATGCACAAATATGACTGGACAGTATCTAAGATGCATTTTCTATTCATCCAATTAAGGCATTTTGTTCAGAAGCATCTTAAAGAGGTAAAATGGTTTGTTTGCACTGTTAGCATAATCTGATGGCTTAGTTTCATCTGTGTAGTTTGTACCCTGTAGAGTGTAGCTCAGCACAGTTTTTATTATTTATTGAATGTTTGTTCTTTTTTTTAATCCAAGGGTTTTCCCTCTTTGTGTTGATTTGCTTTTCTTGAGACTGAAAATAAATGATTTCTTTTTTCAATTAACTTCTGATTGAACAGTGTTTTGTTGTCTCCATGCATCACTGTTATCATACATTAAATAAACCTGAAAAATGAGAAAAGGCTAACAATGTTAATTGCTGCCCTTTTTTGTTTTCTTTGTCAGTTCATTACACTGTTCCTGTGCTAACCTACATTATATCATCAGGTAATTTTCAGCCAGGGTATGAATTAATTAAAATGATTAAAGTACATAATTAAATAAGTAATTATTAATTTTAAAATATTAAATTAACAGTTAAGTATGAATTAAATAATTAAAAAGACAAAGATAAATAATTAAAATAAGTTGTTTTTTTATTGTTGTTTTTCAACCTTTTTTTATTTATTTTTTGGTAGCTAGATTTTTAGGTTTTCAAATCAGAAATTTATAAGAGAAAATATTGTAAAAAGATGTTGCACCTCAGTAGAACCAGAGGAGGTATTTGAAGGCAACGTAATGTGGTGGTCATAGACAAGACGGGTTGCAAAAGAATTAATATGAATTCATATATTTTTGCATCTTACCGAGACTCAGAACAAAGCTTTGCCTTCTCACCTCTTCGGTACACATGCATACACGGATGTAGTGATACAATCAGAGACAAGCAGCACCATGAGTCTGCTGGAGATTAAAGTAAAACATCTGCCGCGTGTTTGCAGCTTATCACGTCCTCCAATCCTACATCCTCTGCTAAAAGTGTGGTTACCTTTTCAGAGCTATTATCCCTGAGGGATGATTGAATGGCTTGGAACCACTAATTACCTTAAACGAGCTCCTTAATGGAGGACAAAAGAAGCAAACGTAGGAGTGTGAAGACGGTGAGTCATTTACAATTAAACAAGTAGGTTCAGCAGATTATTCTTGTCTGTTTTGAAGACATTTCAAGGATTTTACTGCGTCCACTCTCATGGTGCAGAGATGGCTGAAGAATGCATACTGGATCATGGCCAGCACAGCAAAATCACCTTTAAAACCTACGAGTGTCAAAGCTGCAGGGTTCTGCTGATGGATGATAAATTGCGTTTAGGTTGGAGACTTGACCTTGCTGCCCAGAGGAAAAGTGGGGGAGCATTATTAGCGTGGCACCAGGAAGGTTGTACACTTGACCTGACAGCCCCTACTGTCCAGATAAGAGTGAGGGATGAGCTTCAGATCCTCCCTCCTTTCCTTGCTTCCTTTTTTTCCCTCCAGTTTCCGCTCTGGCTGCAATGTTTCCTGCCTCAGCAACACTTCTTCATCGCGCTCCTCCTCGCCCTCCTTCTCCATCCCCACTGACAGAGCAGACCTGTTAGAAGACTGATGTCTGCCCCAGTTTAACTAATTAATCTCCCCCAACTCTGGAGCTTTCCCGAAGCCCAGCAGAACCCATTAGGCCTCTGAGTAATCACACCTGGGTTTTTGTGCTGGAGATTCATCACTTTACATCAGGCGACAGGACAACAACACACCGAACTACCTTTGTTAAATTTTTCTGTCTTTCATCGAACATCTCGAAGCCTCTGCCGAGTTACACTTTTACTTAGTCTGCATTTGACTTAGTTTTTGTTAACGTGGACTTGGCATTTAATCCTTAATCTTGGGAATGTCTGGATTAGCTTTTAACCCATCATGGCAATAAGGAAGTTGGCATACATTCCTGCAAAGAAGCACGGCGGAGGTTTTATCATACTATGGGACTGTTTTGCTGCCTCTCATTCAGAACAGCAATCAAAGAAAAAAATTTGATTAAAATATCAAATTTGGCCAAGGTATCCTCAATGTAGAAAACTTTGAGGCTTTCTAAAAGTCTGTTCTCTGTGGGAGTTCATTATACATGTAAGTATAGCCAAAGTATTTACACAGACATCGTTGAGTTACTGGAATCATGACTGAGTCCATTAATTGCAAGGTTAGCAATTAAGGATTATAATTTTAGCAAAGAATCCATCAGGAATGTTTTTTATTTTCTTTTCAACTGAGAGTTTTTAATCGTAGTCCTAATGGGCTTTTCTTTAGCCCTAATTTAGGATGCATTTAACCATCTGATATTTACAGAAAATATGAGGATGAAAGCAGTTTTATTTAGGAAATCAAACATATTAATATTTTTTACCACATATAGAAGTTTGGAGCTCGAGTCTAAATAAATGTAAGCATGCAGAAGTAAACTGAACTTTAACATTATTGGGGTGTTTTTGTACTATTTTAAGAGGTTTTATTTCACATTTTACCATTCTTTGCATGCATTTCAAAAAGGCAATTTTGCTAAGGGCTTATTCACGTTTAACAATTAATATACATATGGACGGAGCCTTCTTTCCATCATTTGCATTAATTTTTTGTGTATTTCAGCAAGTTTTCAGAGCTTTTGGATGCATAGTCTGATCCAGTAAGCAGAGAAGGACCACTGGAAACTGTAGGGACAGTGTAGCTTATCTGCAACCAGTGAATGGAACAAAGAAAAAGCAGCCACGGTGTATTTAAAGGCCGTATATACCACCACCTATTGTGCTTCCTCTTTCATCAGTCTTTCTGGGAATGTACATCACCATGATCTCCTCCAATGCCACCATGATTGCCGTATTGCTATTAAAACTGACGTTGAAACATGGAAGTGAACTCTGCACTGCCCTCTAGTGGATGTATTGCCTAAAAACCATGCTAACGTAAAACACGATGGGAGTATGTAGGCAGCAACATTTAACAAAGATATACCCATTTATGTATGTAAAGGGACCATAAAGTAGCCTTAGGACTATATATATATATGTATATATATATATATATATATATATATATGTATGCTTTGTTTTTCTAGTGTCACGCAAACATGCTGAAAGTGAAGTTTTAATGGCTAACAAGAATCTAACTGACCCCTGTGGTCCCAGTTTGATTTCTGTCAGCCACAGCATAAACCTCATCATGCCAACTTTGACAACCCAGAACTTGTGATCACAGCAGCTTGGATCTCTTTGGAATTACACAATATGACAAATTAATTACCAACACAGGAATTTGTGCTTCATATGCAGCTGACAGTATGATAAAGTGTGGTGGTTGTGACCGTAGATAGTATGACTTTCATGTAGAAGACCAATCACAAATGTACAAATAACTATTTTGACTTTTTTGTCATTGTGATGTGATATTGTAGAAAGAATAAATCATAAAAATGTATGAACTGAAGGTAGTCTGAGGACTTTAAAGTTCATTCTTTCTCAACACTTGTCATTGGTTGGAGTGTTGGACCATAGACAAGAAGGGTAATGAAGACAGCTCTGCTGTACTGCATACATCAGCTCTTTCTTCATTCTCTTGATCTGAACAGCCAGCTTTACTATGGCCAGTGTATTTAACAAGCCATTAATCTGCCTTGAACAGGTCTTCAGTTGCAAAAACTCCCTTGGACGACAACTCCTGAAGACTTGAGTGGAAGTTAAACAAACATTTGAAATATGCACATGAAGCCTTGAAAACACTGTATGCATACTGTTTTATCACAGATGGAGATACAGCTTTAAATTTAGTAAGCAATCCATGTTTGTGTGTATGTTTTGAGCCAGTCAATGTATATATTTGCACACAAATTATTTATTGTGCATCATAAATTAAACTCTAAATACATGCTGCATATTTTTGCATTTAAGGGTCCTTGATTAAATTTTCGTGAAATCAACCTGAGCTCTTTAAGATAACAAGATCCTTTCAAATTTTCTTGAGCAACAAAACTATTCCTAACTTGTACATCTATCCTAGAAGAAATACAGTCTGGGAAATATTGGGAAAATGTGGTTCTAATGCTGACATAACTAGAACTGACATACATCATGTCCACCATGATCTCATTTGTGTGTCACAATGCCCAGAGGCTGCAGGTAATTTGGCAATGATATACTGCTCCTAATGATTACAAAACACAGCAGCTTTAAAATCTGACCTCTTGAACAAGCATTAAAAAAAAAAAAAAGACAGTAACAAATTATGACTTTGTCATCGTAAATCCAAAATAGAAATGGTTGCTTCACCGTCTGGCCCAGGTAGGATTGTCTGTCTGCAGCAGAGCAGAGTATGAGCTCTTATGTCAAAGCTTCATTAAGTCCTGGTCGATGGTGATTGTTACCAGCTGTACTCCAAGATACAGTCATTGGTTTGTGGAGACCGTGGACGGTGAGTTATATCCTGAATAGATCCTATGAAGGTTCAGGGGGGAGAAGATGATATGCTTCTATTATGTTCTGGAAATATAATGCCAAATAGTATCCTTGGTGTTAGTAGAGGAGTAGCCGCACAGTAGGGAATCCAGACTACTACCCTTTAAGTTACTGTAAATGCTGGTTAAAGGGCAGGAAAAGAGGTTGGGATTACTGGAAGAAGTATTGAAAGTGAAAAAAGCTGTTTTAGTGGTTTAACTGTAAGACTAAAGGTGTGATTGACCAGCATTCCTATTAGAGCTCTGATATGTAAGTTTTTAATAACTGTTTGAATAAGATAGAAAAGCTGGGTGCTGTTTGGAAAGATGTGTAAGCTGCAAGATTGTTTGCTCAACTATACTGCTCAACACTGCCCCCACAGTTTTCCGGTGGTACTGCTCCATATGCTGTACGAATCCTCAATCTTTCTGAAAACCGACAGAAAAGTGCATGTAAAGGATCCAGAGGTTAGAAAGAAGTCTTCATTCATATGTGTATTTAGTCAAGAGCATTAATGGGGCTTTAATCGAACCTTAGTTCGATTGCCCTGAAAGTCTGAATCATTTTGGGAGGTATGATTGTTAAAACAAAGAAGCAAATTCTGATCCGTCTGAAAAAAATGTAGCTTTCGGTTCTCTTCAAATGAACCTATTGCAGGAGTTGGATGTTTTCTCGCATTAACCAATGGATGAGCCAGTGTTTTTGTTTGTTCTTTAGAGTCCTGAAATGTATACATGCTAAACGTTACAGAGAATACTGCGATTGGGTGTGGCTGACACACTGATTATTGTAGAGATGTGATTATCAGAAACTGTGGTCCAACTTACTATTTACAGAGTAATGCTAGCACTTAAGGTGTAACTCCACCCCCTACTTTTTGGTAACTCCACCCACTGCCAAATTTGAATAATACCTGAACCTGCAAGGATTGGAGTGGGAGGTGAGGGGTGATCGGAGGCGGAGAGTGGGCGGGACGGGATACACAGGCAGAAATGATTGACTGACAGCAGCTCAGCGGCCACTTGCAAGATGCAAAGAAAGATTCACAAAGCAGCTACGTCACAGAGCGTCTTTGAGGTGGAAGACTTTTCCTCTCCTGAATCTCCTCAGCTACACATGAACCAGGGGGTTCTGGACCATATCAGTGTGAGCAAGACGAGGATCTGCCTATCTGCATCTGGAGCGAGGGACTGTGAGGTTTTTAAAATTTTGTTGTGACATAGAGAAGCACAAGTGCAGATCTACATCATGAAAAACAAAACCGGGTTTTACCCTGTACGGAGCGCTATGCAGGGCTAAAATTACACTAGGGCTTTCTGAGGAGCCTTATTTTCGCATATGCACCGCAACTTCACACGCCACGTGCACACGCATTTATATTAGTACACATATGATTAGTATTAAAAAAAAACTACTGAATGCAGCTTGTTTAATCAGAAACAATGACGGAGAGTTCTTTAACCACAAAAAGAAGCACATCAGGTGGTTGTGTGGACGCAACAATGCAGCTGTCCACGGTGCTGAAGGAAACAGAACGGGTCATCCATGTCGTTTGGAAGATTTTTAGGGTTCCCCCTAAAGAATCAGCTGAATGTCTTTAGGAGAGCTCCTCTGCCTTTCAGGGGAGCCAAGCTCCCCTTAGCTCCCCCGTAATTTGAACCCTGGTGTCATGAGCCATTTTTTACTCACAAAATCCTGTTTTTTTTTTAATAAATTTAAAAAATGTTATCAACAGTGTAGGTGTTTTTCATCACAATTAAATAAGACGGTGGTGTTTACAGTTCAAGAAAACACAATTTAGGCTGTATTACCCCTTTATGTTGTCATAGTGACTTAAATGTCCTCTGGGTACTGGACCAGCACTGACGATGCAAGGCTTCAATATAGTTGTTATTGCAATTGTACAAATTTAAAATATTTAAAGCTATTTAAATACATTATTTTTGGTTTAAAATCAGTCAAAAGACAAGCAGTGAATCCAGCGTCTGACATTCCTTGAGGATTCTGCGATCAGTTGGCATTCAATAATACAGTTTCAAAGCAGATTCGTGAGGTTAAAATTTTGCATCGTCAGCAGGAGTTAATGTGTCTGTGGTGGGTCACATTTAAATAAAGAATCACTGTTCGAGTTGCTGCTTCCCCTCGACGAGTTGATGGCCACTGGCAGAACGTGGTTCCATATTGATTTAATAAAATCACACCTAGTCCTCAGTGGGATTCCCACTCTCATGGTGGATTGATCCTCACGCTCGTTTGACTTCCAGTGCCAATAAACAGCTATCACATGCTGATCAAAGATGAGGGAAAGTGTTACTTTTGGCTCCCTGTGCTGTGCTTTGATGTGAAGTCACTGGAGATCCTTGGCTGATAGACTAAATATGTAGACATCTGCACCTCACTTCGGTCTTGTTTTATGTTCTTTACAAACATATTATTTTTTTTTCCCCCGCAACTGCGCAGACAGTAATGGAAGGTTAATGAAAATCGGCTGTTGGCTGCTGCTGATTGCATGAACAGCCAATTGGATCCCTGCTGTTCTCAAAATTGATTTCTTATAAAGCAGCAGTGGCACTGCTGCTTCTTCATTTCATTAAATGTACTAGGGCACCAAGTTTTCTTTTCTTTCTTTTTTTTTTTTTTTATCCGCCACTTGTGTTGAATAAAAGCAAGCCAGACGGGATACCTACAGATCCAAAGCCATGTGTGTAGCAGTGCAAATAATTCCACTTTTCATAAAAAGAGAAAAAGGAATAGACCAAAGAGCAGAGTTAAGGAGAGCAGAAAATAAAGCATGTGCCAGATGAATTAGTGAGGAATATATCATGGAAAATGACTTCTTTACAAAGCGAGGGTCATGTACCTGTGTAGGATTTTAAAAGCTTATGAGTTATCATGCTATCATTCCACACTGTCAGTGCCTTATTATTTGGAGGATCAGTGACGCTTGTATTATATTTCACTTCTTGCTCCGTTAGGGAATGTTCGGCTGCAGCCCTGCTGGGCTCACTCATAACCAGAGGAGTTTTAGGACATAAGTTTTCCCGGGGAAAAGCCACAAGACTGATTTAGCTGTAATCTTATCCAATGTCTTTATAGAAGCCAGATCTGGAGTGTCGCAAGCTGCATAGTCAGATATAATGTGAACTGTGGGGATGACAGCCACCTCTTAAGTTACAGGGCTACAAGTTGAGAGATTGTAAGCTGTGTGTGATTGGTAAGACAAAAAAAGCTGTGCAAACACCCTGAGTTCAGTAAAGGTTAAGTGAAACAGTTAGAGGCTGATGAAGAGCTGGAAATGTTGAAATGCCAAGGAGGTTGTTTAAAAATGTACAGTACCGTGCAAACGTCCTGAGCCAGACTTTCTCATAATCTTTTAAAGTGGTCTTGAGCAACTGTTCTCTCGGCTTTCTGAAGGTCTATGTTGGCTTTTTTTTAAAACAACTTTTACCTCGCTGCTTGTGCCTGATCTCCTTTTTCCTTTTTTATTGTATCTTTAGGCATGTATTCCTATTTCGTTAGATACATAAATTATACCAAAAAACACAGTTTGACATAAGAATATTTTTGCACCAACAAGTTAATTCCCAAAGAGATGTTAGCGAACAACCTGGCATATCTCAGCATGTGTGTGTCTTTGAATCAGTATCATCTAGCACAAAGTGAATGACGGGGAGGCAGACGCCGAGCTCAGATGAGAGTGCATAGTGGGGGGTGGGAGGGCTGAGGGGGGCGTAAGTATCGGCGTCAAAATCAGATCAATTTATGCTGCGAAATTCTTCAAGGCGTCTGCTGAAAGCTGGAGGGGGGCTTGGCAGCATGTTTGTTTACCGCTGATGAGGGATAATTTCATATTCTCTGTGTGGCAGGAGTCACCTGATAGTGACTCATACCACCATATGAAAAATTGGGGCCACGATCGCAGCGGGACTCTAATGACATATCAGTCTGCTGCAGCAGCAAGGCTACTTGTATACCTTGCGGCTGGATGGGTCAATTTAGATCATGTTCATAGGATAAATTAATCAGGGAGCTGGGGGAGTGCGTTTCAATTAAGGAAACCTGGATTTAATTGTCCTTGTCATGGATTTTGATGAACTTGCATTTAATTCAAGCAGATTTTTTTAACACTACTTTTGCTTGTTTTTGGATGGAGAAAAATGGCCCAGCTAGTTTTTTCGTTCTTGCAAATGCTTCTTCTTTTGGGAATGAATGCATCTGAGCACAATAAATGGTTCATGTCATGCAAACCCACAACAGAAATCCCACCTCAAGCTTGCTTGTTGTGTAGCAGCGCACGAGAAGCTGCGCATCGACTTATCCCAAATGCAGATGTCAGAGCAGGCTTTCTGCTTATCTGATCTGACACATAACATGGCAGATGTATTTGGGCACGAGACAGGAAATGAAAATGATTTTGCTCTCTTCTGTTCAAACTGCATTCCCATTGCTGTATGGTTTGCGTTTGTGGTGAGTGTAGATGCTGAGTTGCATAATTCTGCTTAATTGAGGACAAATGTAAGGTCAGGCTTTGGACAACCTGACCATTAGAAAAAAGTTTTCATTTGCTGTTCTCTTCTCCTTGAGTTACGTGCAAGTGTCTGACTGCAGTTAAGCTAAAAGCCCAAGTAAGAAAAATAATTTTTGCTCATAGTGTTGGGAAATAATTTAGTTTGTGGTGGCCATGTGAGCTTGGCAGCCATCCTCTGAAAATGTAGAAATGAAGAAGAAATGAAGAAATCAGGAAGAAATTGAGCAGAGATACGGGAGAGAAACCTAGTTTTTTTTATTTACCACAAAATTGTTATTAGAGGGACCTTGTCCTTGATTTACCATCCTCTTTGGCTACTTTTCTTACAGTTGGTAACAATGAAGCATAATCAACACCCAAGGTCGCAAGACTTAGAACTGTAAATGTTTCATAGCTTTGTTTTCAGCACTGCCCATAGTGTTTTGTGGATACATTTCCATAGGTCTGTTGTCAAGCTAGCTCTAATTATTTCAGTCTTTGTTGACTGTTTTTGCCCAAACTGAAATTACATGATGTTAATTTTATTGTGTAAAGAGAATGTAGGTGCCATGGTAACCTAATACCAGTTTGTTTATTATTACCAAATACCTGCCAAAAAACACTGAACACTCCTGTTAGCTTCAAATGCTTTCTTTTTTGTTTAGTTAGCTTAGCATGCTATTATGCTAAAATAAACATTGCTAAACATTCAGTATGCTAACATTGTTGCTCTGACGTGAACATTCCAGCGTTAACATATATGCAGAAGTGTTAGCATGGCTGTAAATGTATTTGATATATATATAATTTTTACTGTTTTAATTTTTTTTTATTATAACAACTTTCTCTGCTGTTTTTTGGCAAACATTTGTTAGCATTTTGTGGAATCAAGTATATTTAGATTTTGATATAAATGCTAATGGTTGCTGGTTAGCCTTCTCTGTTTATCAGCCATTGACCTTATATGTTGTATTTAGTTCTAATGTAGAGTACGTTAAATCATTGTCCCCAATGATTTAGAAGAGTGTAATATTGAACATTGGGTTCCTGAGGTCAAAGTGAGTATAGGGACTGGACTCAATTGCCTTCAGTCCTGACCAAGCAGAAACCCCCAATGGATAAATGTGAAGCTTGTACGAAAGTGCAAACATTGCAGTTCACCCCTCATCCGCTAGGGGCTGGCTCCAAAACAGTCAATCCCCATAGACTCCCATGTTAAAAAGACCAACTTCACAGCAGAAATAAACATGTTTAAAACCTGGTACAAAAATCCATTTTAGGATTAATAGGTCAAGTTTACCTTCATGACAACTGTGAGGAGAGTGAATTTTTTCTAACTCATCTGTTTGGATGTTATTTATTCTTGAAACTTGGCAAAATTAGGGGTGTGTCCTTTTGATTGACAGGTATCCAATATTCGCGGCAAGTAGCACAAATGCGGTTTTTAGCCGGCTAACAGCGCGCCTTAGCTTTAGCCCGCCTACCATTCAATATATAATGAAGCCACCAGACAGCTTAAACTGTAATGTCCAATCAAGAGCAGCCAAAGATGAGCAAGTGAGCAGAAAGTTTTATGTTTGTCTGAAAAGAATACAAATAATGGTCCTCTATGGCTATAATAAAAAAACAAAACAGAAAAAAAAACATTTCTGATGCACAGTGGCTCCAAAAATACTGAGTTGCAGTTCTTTTGTGGGGATAGCAAGAAAACAAGTGTAAAAATAACTGTAAACAGTGAACAAAACAGGAGAAAAAAGTGTAAATATGTAAATAGTTTCTGTTGAGTAGCCAGTCACTATCACCACAGACCTCTGTTTTGAAATTGAAATTATGGTAATAATCTCTAGCATTATACAAGCAGTTTACATTATGAAATAAATGTGAAGTAGTTAAAAATGTGTGGCAAGGGGGTGGGATTGAATAATTCTTCCCACTCCCTTTGGAAAATGACATTCTTTTTAATGTATATTCCTTTGGTTTTATTTACCTGTTTTTTGTCTTTATGTAACAACGATGACGCTGCTGCCGCCGCCACCGGAAAAATCATGTCTGCATGTTGACTGTCATTGAATTGATTGCACTTCTACTTGCATTTTTACATAAACAAAAAACGATGCTTGTGGAGCAAAAATAGCAAAGATTAGCTTGAAATTTTAAGGGTTAAAGGGGAAAAATAGCCTGATGATCCCAATCCTCAAGAAGTGTTTGAAGGAATAATTGAACAAAATATGACTTGGATCTCCTTTTTATTTAGTATCTTCAATGCCCGAGCACCTTTTAGGTTGGTTTTAAGCTTTTCTGTCCCAATTGTGTCCCAATTTTTGGTTGTGAGCCTGTAATATAAAAAGAGATGTGTGTTAACAAATGAAATCATGACAGCTCCCAAGGCTGTAAATGGTTTGAATCAGGGTTGAAGTTTCACATGTGGTTATCTGTATCTTTCTATTTGGTGCAACAGCTTGCCACGTACTTGTCCTGCCCTTTCCGCTGATGGTTCTTGACCAGCAAAACGTGGGACGAGCCACTTATTCCAGATCACAAACCGTCATCCAGCGGCCGCGATTGGATCCAAACAAAGTGTCTAACTGAACATCTGAGGGACTGGGTGAGGCCGTTCCTCTGGTTTGGCTTGGCTCTGCTGAGTAACATACTCTAAAGAAGACGTCGCTCAGTGCTCAGAGCACTGTGTTACACCACTTGATGAGAAGTCAGAGAAGGCAAACACCAAGAGGGAGACAGAAATAAGAGGTAAATAAAGAGACAGCGCTGATGAAGAGAGGGAAGCGAGAGCTGGTTAGTGGCTGTAGACATGAACTCTGGCTGAACCCCTCCCTCTCTCTGGCGGCCCACGCTGCAGCCTCAATGGGACGAGGCATTCGGGTACGACTCAGAGAGCCTGACATCAAACCGACAGCAAGACATGATATCTTATTTTCCTGAGCTGCGCTGACACAAACTCATCTCACTGCTTATTATTGTCTCATGCCTGCAGAGAGAGAAGTTTTGCACAGGAGAAAAGTTGCCCATCAGCTCCCAGATGTTCATGAAGTTCCTTCACTTTTAATTTAAATAATTTTCAGATTGCTTTCATGACAGAGGATAAAGACGTTCCTCTTGTCAGAGCTGAGTTTTTGATTGAAAGAAATCCTTGACCCTCAAGTGACTTCAAATTAAGCTGAAAGAAGGCGACTGCATGTGCATGCAATTGTATCTGTCAATCCTTGCATGAATATAAGACATGTGGACAAGGCTTCACTGTGTATATGATCCTGTGTGTGTGTATGTGTGTGTGCACGAGAATGAGAGGGCAAAAGAGGCAGATTGTGTTGCAGCTCCACATCATTGCTGACAATGTCATTTGCAGCCTAAAGAGATAAAGCTTGTGTTTAAAATATACATTACACATAAACTGCTGTAATGGCTGCGAGGTGTGCGTTACCGTTATCTCATTGCATCCGACAGCCACGTGCGTCCAGAGAGGAATTTTTCTGATTCGGTCTCATGCTAATTTCGAAGGCGAGCACAGAACGTTATCGAATTGTTCTGATCCTGCGCCAGCGTGTCACCTCCATGCAGCTGCGCTCCTGTGCCTTGCTGACAGGAGCTCCAACAATTAAAGCTGAACAAATAAATGGCTATCACATCACGCAGGGAGGTGAAATTGGCCCACTTCAAGCATATCAATCAGAGCAGATGTGTGTTTAGATAATAGAAGGACCACAGCAGGGCACATTTCTACAAAAGCTGCTTCACCGTGGAGAATGGGGTATCATGGCTTCTCATAGCCTGCAGCTGCAGTAATTCATAAGTTTAAACTGACAACTAGCTCAAAGTATTTTTGATATTGACGATAATGAGCCCTGCAAAGTATTTTAACAGTCTTTAAACTCACTGTTTAAACGTTTGGTTCATGTTCTCTCATCAGCTTCCCTCAGGTTGATGAAATTTGTCACTAACTTGTGACCATATGGAACATTTAGCAGCAAAAGAAGCACATTTAAAAGTTAAATTAAAGACAGATTGAAGGCTAAATTTAATCACATGTACTGATTGTGGGCAGAAACTACTGTTTGCTAACATATTATTCACCTTCATTTTAGAGAAATAGTTTTAACGGATTGTTCAGCTCACAAAGGCCAAAAACTGGTCAATACAGTTTTAACACTGGTTAATAATAGTTTTCATCTGTAGAATACAAACCAGATTATGACATATTTCCATATAACACCCATGCTTCCTTGGTCTACACCAGAGTCTAAATCAGGGGTAGCCAACGTCGGTCCTCGAGGGCACCAATCCGGCAGGTTTTCCAGATTTCCCTGCTCCAGCACACCTGTCTCAAATTAAATGGATCCAACAGCCTATAAGGATCTCCACAATGTCTTGTTAGTTTAAGTCAGGTGTGTTGGAGCAAGGAAATCTGGAAAACCTGCCGGACTGGTGCCCTCGAGGACCGACGTTGGCTACCCCTGGTCTAAATGCACATTCACACTTTTCCAAATGGACTGTACAATCCATGAAAGCAGACCAGGGTTATGCTTTCATGTCACTTTGATTGCAAATTGCAGAGCCGTCATTACCCAGCTGAGAAACTGCACTTTGCATCTTTTTTATTTTTTGCATCACTTGCTAGCAACATACTGTTTTTTTGTTTGTTTGTTTGTTTTTGTTTTTTTTTTAACGTGTACCATGGCTGATGCAGCAAAGAAACCCAAGCTGATTTTATGGAGGAAGAGAGAAAAATAAGGGGAATAAAAGAGACAGAGCAAGAGATAAGACAAGAATCAACATCAGACTGACTTTTACTCGCTGGAAAGAGCTCAGAGAAAAGACAGGATTCGAGATGGATACGAAATTAGGCATCGTTTGGGGAACCTTAATGAGAAAATCTGCCGAAGTTCAATAGTGGGGGCTTTAAAGAACAAAATTTACTTTAATGCTCTGAAATACTAAGAAAAAAAATGATAAAGTTAACTTAGTTTTTACTGTTTATGCTGAAACTTTACTGTATTTATCTGGTCTTTTTTATATTGTTGACTTTTAAGACAACGCTGAACTCTGATCTTTAGTATGGCATCAATAACAAAAATATTTTATGCTCTGCGTCACTTCCTCTCTTTGTTTCCTTCCTGTTCCTGTTTGGTTTCACACTGCAAGCAAACCACATCTGGGTTCAAATAAACTGAGCCCAGTTTTCAAAGTTTGCTTATTTGGTCCACACCAGAGTGCAAATGGGCATTTACACTGCTCCAAATAAACTGTCTACAATTCATGAAAGCACACCAAGGTTTGCTTAAAGTGGACCAAAAAGGTATTTAAAGCAGAATAAACATCTAAGTAGTTGTTGGTATTATGAAAGTATCTGTCTCAAGGTGGTGTTTTCCTAAACCTAACCTATACACATAGATATGAAAAGTACAATCAGATGGCAAAAGTGAAGTTTCAAACTCAGTTTCTTTTCTAAGCGTTTCAGAGAAGGCTGTGAGATTATAGTCCTGTATGAAGTCATATACCAGATTCAAACTTTTATATTTCACTAACTTTTTTACATGATTTAATGTAAACCATTCTGACTGAAGTTTATATATATGTATTAAGTTTTTTTTGGAAACCCGAAGCTAGCCTCTAAATCTTTCTTTTCTTAGCCTCTGAAACTGGAAACTAAAAAAAATATATAAAGTAATATTTATGTGTCTTAAAAACATATGGGTTGAGAAAAATTTTAAATCTGATACCAGAGTACAGCAGATAACCCAACATAACACATGTTTTTGATGTTAAAGTTTACTTTTCTATTATTATATTCTGGGAAACTCTCTTTTATCCAGGCACCCCGCTTGTTTATGCACATACACTGTGAGCTTGACCCCCTGCCTATAGCTGCATGTGCTGCTTTCCACTCTGCTTACAGAGTCTGCTTACCATCCAGCTCCAGCAGTAAGCCGAAACAGTTTGGTCGTAAGCAGCAGCAACAGCATCTTCGGGTGTTTTTGCTTTACTGCCACAACTGCACATTCCAAACGAAGTCTCGGCTGAGTAAGAATGCACGTGGTGCTGGCCAAAGAAACCAGGCGAATTAGCATAAGTGCCATGTTCGATCCATCAGAGGTGCACCCAAGTGGCTGCTGGTCCCCATCTCATCCCACTTTTGGCCTTGTTTGCAGAGCACGTTGTGAACTTGGAGAGACGGAGAAGGGAAATGCAGCCTGTTTAAGTTGATATTTGCTCTCAAAGTAATTTGGAGCAGATTTTTTGGAATCAGTGAAAGGGCTTTGCAGTAATTCTCTTTCATGCTCATCCTCTATCTCTGAAGTCACCACAGGGCCTAAACAGCAGCATAAGGATGCCAGATGGATGACAGGGATTTCTATTTCCTCTCCCTCTCTCAATCTCTTTGGGTCTCAACATGTTTTGTGTAGCAGGATCCAGACGGCAGAATCCCTAACAGGAGACCAAATCACACTGGCTGCTTCGCACTGTCACTCTTTTTTTTTTTTTCCTCTCCTCACAATAACCTACTTTGACATGCCTTTTTTTTCCCCCCTGTAGCTTACTGACATGATTTCCTCTTGGATTGTGACTTGCTAAGGGTTTGAATTTGGGTTTGTCAGAGTAGCTTTGATTTCTTAAGCTTGAACGCCTTGAAAAATAAAATGGAGTCCAAAGCAACAACATTACACACAAGGATACCCATTCTGGGCTGGGGTTAATTACCTTTTACCCTCATGCTCTATTAAAAAAAACTCATTTAAAAGCATTTAACTCTTTAATAAACAGCATAGGCTTTTTATTTATGAACTGTCCTGCTTTAGATTTGACTAATCTAAAGAAAGACAAATCTTACCCCCTGAAATGACAGCTGGACGTAACATGTTAAGTGTTATCACAGATTTTAAAAAAAGAAGAAGAAAAAAAAGGCAAGCTGCCGGGGTCGGAGTCATCTGCCTGGGATCTGTCCGACCGGTTACGAGGATCCTCATAAATATCTCTCGCCAGCTCATCAGCAGCAGCGATTTCCAGCCTGAGAGCTGTGGACTGGTGGAGACGAGCTGTGATGGATGCAGTGTGGCACGCTGATAACAACAAACCGCGAGTGCAAATGGGCAATAACTTATTTCATTTTCCAGTCTTTAAGCTAATGGTAGCTTGTTATGCTAGCCTATCAGATGACTGAAACTATTGTTTTTCCAGAAGTTTTCTTTTAGTTTTTCTGATTTCATGAAATTGAAAGGAAACTTTTCTTTTTCCCGAGCTCCAAGTCTTTTTTTTTTCTTTCTTTCTTTCTTTTTTGGACCACCTATTTATTTATTTATTTATTTATTTATTTATTTTATGTAAAAATACATGTAGAACCTCATCTGTTTCAATTTAAGTTTATTTGGAAGTGGATGTGGAAGCATGTTATGTAAACACCCCAGATTTTAGCCAAAGGCTAATTTCCATCTGTTGTCATGGAAATTAACCACAGTCAACATTCACGCATTGCTATTTCAGGACAGCCTCAGTTTTCATATTAGGAGGCTAAAATGACGTGAAATTAATGTATCAGTTGCAGCATAAAGGAATTTATTACAAACACATGGATCAGCTGTGACCAAATCAGCAGCAACAGCAGCGTCACGTGAGTTCACTGTTTAATAAAAGTGTGTTACGAGCTGCAAACTTTTATCTGAACATAACATGATGAGCAAACTGTCAAAACTTAATTCTATGGCTAATACTTCTATGGTTTGTTGCTGTACTGTAACATCTCTCATCCACCCAAACCTAAAAACTTCTGGTTATTCCAACCTTGGACATACATACATACATATATGGGAGTTCTGGGTATCATAGATAAAATATTAGTAAATTTTATGTGCTGTGTTAAAGTGATGGGTGGATATTTCAATACTCAGCTACCCTAGTCTGTACACAGGCTACTGTCCACATCTGTCCTTGTTCAACTCAAAAACAGCTATAAACTGGACCAATGAGGAACATTTTTTTAGTCCAGGTTAAAAGCTAACGATAAAACTTTTTGAGTTTATCGTTTTTTCAGTGGGTTTATCTGGTTGTAAATTATGTGATTGCAGCGTTTTATGCTGGCACAGTGTTTGGTGGGTCCTGCTGGACCAAACATACCTCCTATATGGAAAAGTTTGGGAACCCCTCTTAAGGTTGAACAGCCTCTTATCTGTTTAAGTTGAGTTGACTTGTTCATTTTCTCTTAGTTGAGTCACATCAGGTGAAGTTGCTGCTGACCACTTCAGTTTTACTGTTGCAGTGAATATTGATGTTAACATATTATATTTATGGTAAACTGGCATTTAAATTATTTGCTGACAAAATGACTCAATCGTGTTGTTTCAGATTAACATGATATGATATGAAAATGTTGTATTAAGTCTTTTAATGAGAGTAGGAGAGAGAAAACCTCTGGACTGGTGGCTTATAGTTGTGTGTGAATATAGAATATTGAACTTTGGTGATAACTTAGCCAGCGTGCATGCGTATGTGCACTTGCATGTGAGCATATGTGTGTAGTATATGAATTTAGGCGGCCTGGGTAAATGACTTATCATTTAGTCTCTGAATAAACACTACATTTTGTGGCTGGATTGTGAACCTTCTGGATGGGATATAAACTAAAGGCTAAGCTATCTATCAAAATTTACCCCACAGAGCTACACATTACTGTACCTAAAAATTTGTTGGCAATATAAGCAAAGGGTTCAAATAGTCCAAAGTTAACACACAAGACATGCAAATTTTCAAATTTGTGATTGGTATCTTTTTTTTGTTGTTTACCAGACGGGATGTTTGCCAGTTTGAGTCTGGAATTGCTGGGGGGAAATATTAACTGGGACACCTTGGGAAGAAGTCCTAAATTAGTTATTGTAGTTCAGATGTTCTTCAAAGCTGTCGCACAGTGAGTTAATATCTTCTAATGTCATTTTCCTGCTAAAACTGCAGGCTTCAACAGGGATATTCATAATGTGACAACCGCTACGTACTTGCGCCAAATTCTATTTCCTGGCGAGCTGTCTCCTTGTGTTGGTTGCCATCTCTCCTGTCATGCAGCTTGTACAGGAATTATTCGCTCTTGTCTGCAGCTCTTGCAAGTATCAGGTCAATGAAACTACAGCTGGCATCAGCCGAAGCGGTCTCGGATTCACAAACACACACAGGATGTATCTGTGAAGAAGCAGATTAAAGCCTTAATTGTTCAGGGAATAAAAACATGAAGTGGCGGCAGCTTCACATGAAACAGAAACCATTTGCCAAAAGCATCCTCGCTAGCTTTACCAGGGGTTACCTCATCCACCACCACCTCACACCTCCCCGGTAGCGCAGCCTCACCAGGTGGTTTGACTTTACAGCCACTTTTCCACTAGAGGCCTTAATGCCGACACACAATCCCAGCTGGAACCCATTAGGTCCATGGCTCAGCCACACAGACCGAATATCGCAACACAAGCTCAGTCAGCTGGTACAGGAAGCCTCCAATAGATTTTTTTAACCAAAACATTCCTATAATTTGCTAATCGGTTGCATCAGAAGATGGTAATAAAACAAAACAAAAAAGCCTTAAAAGATGACACAACAGACATTAAAGCTGCAGGATGCAACCAGAGCTGTAAGCCTGTAAAATGATTAACAGAACTTCAACGAGCTGAGGGATGTTTCTCAGTGTGTTTATTACCAGTTATCTCCCATGTCATGTTCTACATATTTATTTAACCATTTAATATTAGAGGTACCTGTTTTCATGTGAAAGATCAAGGTGTGGCCATGTGTGCAGATGGCCTTTAGGTCACTCAGGGCAGAGCTCGGCTTCTTACTGCCTCTGACAACACCGCCCCACCCCCACCCCAAAACAGGCTGGTGTAGCCTTTGGCTGACCTGGCCTTGGCATCGTGTCAGTTCTTCCAGCATGTAGACTAAGTGGTAGCAGGTTTCTCTATTTATTTTCAAATATACTTCAATAAATAAATACATTTATTAAAAAATAAAACATAGTAACAAATACTTCATAAATAAATATAATTATAGAAAAAAATGTAAAATAGGAATTAAGTTTAATCTTTAATGTCACAGTCAACTTGCTCAGCATGGGGTACAGTTTATTTCACAGAATAAATGTGGAGGAAAAACATGTGTTTTTGTAGGACTTTAAGTCCAGTTAATAAATCAATTGATGAATTAAACATAATAAAAAAAAATAGATGTAAACAAAAAGGTATGTAATTAATTACAACAAAATTTAAATACATGTAAAAAGTGTTATTTCAGACTGTTGTATTTTTATGATTTTTAATTTTTATTGATAAATTGATTTATTCCATAGCCCAGTTTGTGGGCAACTTTTGTTGAAGGTGAGGTATTTCAGTATAGCCTGACCATGATCTGGTCCATGTTTTGAGAGACTGAGTTTGCTTCGTGGGTCTTTAAAGGTCCTTGAGGTCGCTGAAGGCTGAGCCGGGCTGAACAGAGAGACATCTGTCCAGGCCTGGAAAGATTTCACGCTTCTGGCCGTCCAGATGATTTACACCCTGCAGGACTACCTGCTGCGAGAGGCTCCCAACGGGTTAAACTGACACAGATGGATCCCCACCCAAGGTTGAACACACACATGGAGAAAGTGCACACGTGTGCATGCTAGCATGTATGAGGACAAAAGCAGATGCAAGTGTGGATTTGCTGGAGCAAAAATACACTTAGATTCAGAGCTGACAGTCAGAAATCCACTGACATAATCACACAAGCTGAATCTCACTGCCGACACAGATGCACATTTTCCACAGACAAGCAGACTGATCTATGTCATGCCACACAGGCGTTACTGAGCTTTCGCAAGTGAACAAGGAGAGCATTCAAGCAACTGCCATGAACTACGACATATGCTTTAAATTTTTTTCATAATTCCCTTTTAAATTCTGTGTGATGGGCATCGCTCCAGTTGTGTGTGGGTAGAGTACTCAAAGTAAAATCAGACAGTTGCAATTTGTGGATGTGAAAACTGGATTTAATTTTCTCATTGGTCTAATTTTTCAGTCAATTGCAATTAAGGTTGAAATTATTGTTAATTATATCTAATTAGTACTTAAACCTTCATTATTTGATTTTAATACAGATTCATTGGACAGTTTTGTAGATTGCCTTTGGTTTGCTTTTAATTTATTATCCTTATCCCAGTTAGAGTAAACTTTTGATAACCTTTTTTTTTTCCTTTGGTGAATGGATATGATTGCATTGTTGTCATGCTCATATTTTGACACATTCATTCAGAAATTTGTTTTCAATTCATTCACGAGAACAGAAAATGGAAGTTTTTTTTTTTTAACCACACAAGACTAGAGCCTCACAGCTATGTTACACAGTAAGCAATCATCAGCTGTAACAGGTGGAAACGTCTACTTTCGTCCTTGCACCAAAAGGAACTTTATAGATTTAAGGCTCCTTTTGACGCCTAAGTATTATTTTTCATTTTAAATTGATTTTATGCTCAATTTACATATTATTGGTGGACCTGACAACTGTGTGTGTGTGTGTGTGTGTGTTTGTATATATATATATATATATATATATATGGTCTTTCATTCAATTTGGTTGGAGTGATTTTAGATGGTTTTTGGTTAGGTTAAGAAATTGAAACAGTATGGTTAGGCTTTGGTATTAGCACTATATGGTGAGGTTTAGGTTTAGGCATTAACCCTTTAAGACTGATGGCCTAAAGTTGCTTCCAACAGGACTGCCACTGTGCACGAAATCAAGAGCAATGGCAATCGTGTCTATCTTGTCGAATTTCTGTGGTTTAGGTACTAAGAACAATGCGATTAGGTTTAGGCTTTAAAAGATTATGGTAGGCATGGCTCAGTGGGTAGAGTGCTCGTCCTGCAGCCCAAGGGTCGCCGGTTCGAGCCCAGCCCGGAGAACTCATGT
>JBAFTB010000027.1:15456224-15484142 GCA_037177355.1 Melanotaenia trifasciata | reverse complement strand
CCCACTATCCTACAATATGAAGCAATAAAATTAATTCATGTGGTTAGAATATATTATTCATTTATAGAAAAACAAGAGACTTCTCAATGATTTAAAGAACTTTAATTCTTGCCTGTTTTACTGGAAAAAAACATATTAGTGACTATTCCCTTTTTCCTTCTGTGAACACTTTACAGTATCCAAAGTAAATGATTCCTCCACTTTATTTTTGGTCTCTATATATAGTACTTTTCTGGACGTGTTATTGAAACAGATACAATTAAATGAATAATAATTAAATTTAATAGTTAAATTAAACAATTAGAAAAACATAGTTTTTGATAATTCAACCAATTTCTTTCCCCAAGATACACTGTAACTTTAAATCAGCTGCAGCAGTAAATCACTGCAAATGAACTTGACTGCATTTGACCTGACTGTGCCCACAAGCTCCCCTACAAACTCGGTGTCGGATATCTTAGTGTGGTGGACTGTGTCCATTTGAAATAAACGAAGAAGGAGCCTATAAGAAAAGTTCTGCTTAAATACAGACTGAAGGAACAGGGACACATATACATGAAGTCTGTAGTTATGATTTTTTGTGGTTGCGTGGGAAAAACACGTGCACACGGATAAGCACATATACAATCTATAAATTCCCATCTTCGACCAACATTGGCTGGCATCTTTCAAAAAGTTGACATTTAAATTTTTTGTTTTTATTGCGCGGTTATCACAAAGCACTAGAGTTGGGTGTAAAAAGTATATAGTAATTAACTAACGATAACCACAGGCCTTCTCCAGATATTTAATGGAAAATTTTAAAGCATAAAATTTTTTTAAAGGCATTTTTTATTGGGTGCTTCTAAAGTTCAAATCAGCATGATTTTGGCTCCAATCTGGGACCAAGAGAAAACCCTTTGACTTGTTAAAATCATATTGTTCTTTACCAATAAGTCACTTTGTGTGTGGTTTCTAAAACATTATATCGCTGCAGGAGGTCGTCTACATACTGACACAAATCTGATCCCCAACCAGCTGTTAGAAATGGCTCATTCTCTGTCGACAAACATCTGCAGCTCGTCTCTGCACTTTGACGGAAAATGCAGAGCGTCATCTCCCCTATGCTCTTCCCTTCTTTCCCCTTTTTTCATTCTTATTCTCCTTGTGATGTTTGTTTTTGCCTCAGAGCCATCTGCTCCTGATGATTTCTGATATACTGACTTTAATACAGAGACAGGCAAAGGTGAAAAGAAAAGAAAATTAGATCACATTCTGATCATAGCTTCTACTTTATTTTCCTTCTCTTTGGGTTTTGTGTTGCGTAACGTCTTGACACTCGTGGAACATGTCTTCCACATTGCATGTTTGAACTTTCACCCTCTTTGATTCGTCACAGCCAGCATGCAGGTGCTCAGCTTTACACCTGTTAGCAAAAAGTAGAGGGGACACAACTTCCAAATTGCAAAGAGACATTCAGAAATTGTCCTTTGACCAGAAAAACACTAACAGAACAGTTTTTTTTGTGTGTGTGTGTGTGTGTCTAAATTGAAGCCACTAATCTGTTGGTCAAAGTTCACATCAACAGTTCATTTGAATTTATCAATCCTGGTGATATATTGTGATATGACATATATTTTTTTAAGCTAAACTAGCTAAATTTGTAGTCATAATAAAGGGAGCACTTGAGATGTATTAAGATATATATATATATATATATATATATATATATATGTATATATGTGTGTGTGTTTGTGTGTGTGTGTTACTGGTGAAGAATAAAAGAAAATGGCACATAGCAAAGTTTAAAAAAATTTCAGGCTTGCCTAAAAAAGATAAAATAAACAGAATGCAGTCATATCTCTAAACCTTTATCAAGCCAGAATGCAAGTTTTGAACGTGAACTCTACAAGGGTCAACTCTAATAAAGTGAATCAGAAAAAATTAGAAACATTTTAGCACAAACAGTTTAGGCGACGTCTCCGAAATGGTTATTTTGGACCAGTTTGGCCATCTATTCAAATTCAAGCTTTAAAAGTTTAAACTCAGAATACATGAACATTTGTTCTCCCTGACTTAATTCATTTTAAGATGAAATTACAGCAGAATGTGTGAGCAAATTTTTATTTAACAGTCATCACAACAAACACAATCATGCATACGTCAGAACAGAATGATGAAGATTAAACACATGTACCCCAAAGACGCACATGCACGCGCACACCAGTGGATGGACAGACGGTTATGGTTGAGATTGTTCAGCGTAGACCACACATTCTGCTGGCTGTGTGTTAAAACAGTTATTCACGGTCTCGCATTCTGCGGCCCAGATTCAGAGATGAGTCGGTCTGTAACCTGAACTGATGGCCTCTGTACGTGTGTGTGTGTATGCATCTAAATATGTCTTCAAATCTGTGTGTTAAAAGAAAATAATGTTGTTGATTGCTGAATTCAGATTCAACTTGTTGAACACAATACTTGGTGTCAAATTCCATTCATTGTCAGTGGCGAAACAGCCAGCCTTGTTAAATATGGGAAGCTATGCTGTCTTTTGTCAAGCGAGGCTTCATAAATAACTTAGGCTTCCTCTTTTGGATGCCTGCCAATGGCTGTTCACTATAAACTACACAACCTCCATGGTTTTATCTGAGCAGCTGACTTTAAAATGGACTGCCGGCTCTTGACCCCTTGTGGACTTTTGTAAGTGCCGCCATCAAACTATTTGTTTACTTTATTTAAAGACCAATGTCATAACTGAGAATCCATACACGTTTGCTTTGTTATTCATACATAATTTCATTTCATTTATTTTATGTAGAGCTATTATGGGTTGTATATTCTCAAATTTTTCCCAAATTTAGGTGTATTTGGAGAGAGGCCTTCAAATGCAACAGGAGGAAGAAAGTCTCTAATGTCCGCACTGAGTTGATGTTCCTGTAAGGAAAGCTGGATTTGCTGCAATAATATTTTTCCATTGTTCAAATTTTCCTAACGCTGTACTGAGAGGCACATTTTTGACATAAAAAGCCAGAGCGGTCATAAAAATGTACGATCTTTTTTTTCCATTTTTAATAAGTTTATAGACTATCGACGCTGTTTGTGATTTAAGACTTCTGTCTATTTAAACAGTTCAGACATAAAATGAACTGCAGCTGTGAATAGGATAATGGTTTTACATTCATAAAAATGCAGTCACTGTTCTTGTTTTTTTTTTTTTTTTTTTCCTTTTCAGAGACAAAAAGGGATAGCCAGCATTATGAGAGTCGCCCTTGATGCAGATGCTGCTCTTAATAATGGCCATTGCAGTTATTAGCAACACTATTCTGTTCTTTCATTTCTATCCAGTACAAGTCGAACAACATCAAGCAGCAGATGCAGCCCAAATTGTAGTTAGTAATTGGAATTGGGAATGTCAAATGAGGTTGGTGAACTTGAATAATTTCAGTTTGAATCTAAATCTAACCAAATTAAATGTATTTCAGTTTGGATTGGAAGTTAACTAGCTTGGTAGCTCTCCTTTTTACTAGCTTACATCTACACATTTTTAACATTTTCATTCCTAATGTATTTTTGTACCATCTGGTTTTTTAATTAATGTGAGTGGACCTGCCATAAGCTTCAAAAGTTAATTAACCAAATACATTTTATGTGATGGAAAACCTGCATCTGTGCGTTGATGGAAGCTACGTGTTGAGAGAGGCAGCTAACAGGCTATTGCTAAACGAATTTGCTAACATAACTTTCTGTTCATGTTTTTTTTTTTTTTATTCATTTGCTGGATCATTGTCACCTTGGCAGCTCAAGCAAATATAAAGTCGCTTCTAAATGTACCTAATAAAAGAAAGATTCCTAGCATTAGCTTCCTCTGGTAATGATTAATGGTGTAACTATTAAAACTCACAGCAACAGTTAGCATTAGGACCTCATGGCTTTATTATCATCCGATGACTGAAAATGCAACACATTTTAACTTAACTAACCTAATATATATATATATATATATATATATATATATATCAAGTAAAAAGACTTGAGATAACTTGCTTAGGAGCTTGTGCAGGGATGTCCAGAGTCAGTCCTCGGGGCCACTGTCCTGCAGGTTTTGGATGTTTTCTTGATCCAACACACCTGATTCAAATTAAATGGCTCTCCTTAACAGCATGTTGTCAAGTTCTGCCCAAACATGTTGACCCATCGATTTGATTCAGATGTTGCAGCAGGAAAAGACAAAAGGGTGGACTTAAAAGGGACCTAAACATCCAAAGGAGGACCTAAGCTGAACACCCCTGAGCTGAAGTCCCACCTCCTGGCATCAGGTAGGGCACCCTGGACAGATCGCTAATCCACCGCAGCCAAGATTATTTATAACCAGTTAAGTTTTTTTTATGCTACGACTAGAGGAACTAGAGCAAAAATTTGTGCATTTTTCTTATTACTAGGAATTTATTTAAGTATTAATAAGTATTATTTGAAATCAGAAAAGTCTCATCATAGTATTTGCACCTTATAATTAATTAACCTATGTAGTCAACAAAGTGCCTGCTGTTAGTGAAATGCCCTTAAATGAAAACATCATGAAAATAATCTCAGATGTAAAAATAAAATTCATATGATTTTTAACACTAGAAAAGTCTGAATACATTGTTGTTAAAATTTAAAAGTTAAAGTTTTATTCAATTACACAAAAAGAAAAAAAAAATCCAAACTTTCTCCCTTCTGCCATTCAAGAAGGAAACGTATTGCACAAGCACAAATTTCACCACTTACATGCACACACAAAAAGTGGCGCCCCACATTCATCATACAACTAAAACAGCAGTGATGTTCCCATCGGGGGAAGGTTCTCTGCCCCCCATGACCGAAAGGAGTCTTCCCATGCACCGGGTGGCTACAGAGGGCCCCATGCACAGATGACATCAGCGCTCAGCCTGGAGGAGCTGTGTGACAGCCGTATGTAAATTGAATATGACTAATCGCTTCCCTGGATCACCTCTCGCCACCTCTGGGCCGCTGTATTGAAAGACGGACTGGGGAAGGAGGAAAGGCAGAAAATCCACAAGAGAGTCGGCTTTTGAAGTTGGAGAGGAGAGTG
The DNA here is from genome assembly GCA_037177355.1 of Melanotaenia trifasciata. Classification (NCBI taxonomy): domain Eukaryota; kingdom Metazoa; phylum Chordata; class Actinopteri; order Atheriniformes; family Melanotaeniidae; genus Melanotaenia; species Melanotaenia trifasciata. The sequence continues at coordinate 15,479,071 of JBAFTB010000027.1, read as the reverse complement.
AGAAGGTAGCCAAACAGACAGAAAATCATGCCAATTGTTTTAAACAAAATAAACAGGATTATTTTAAACTTGATGGGTTATAGTGGATACAGACCCACATGCCAATCTCCAAAATAATACGATGCATTGCTTTAACTCGTCTGAAACCTCTGGACGTGGCAGCATTTTATCAATAACCATCCAGTTCTCACAGCTTTTAGTTTTCTCAGAGTGAAGTGGTTCACACACACAGACTGAGTGAGAGAGGCATTAAGGAAGTAAAGTGCTTCCACATGTGGAAGGCATGAAGAAGAGACAGAGGTGTGTGTGACCACCCATACAACAATGAAATCCCAGGTGCCCCTGCCTTTGTTCTCATTGTGTTTATGTATAAAACTGTGTGTGTGTACATACTTCTGTCGGAAACCATGAGGAAGAAGTTTCATCACACAGCCCACACATATCTTTATATAAACTTTTTCTTTTGTTCTAGGCTAAATGAAAAAGACACTATGTTATATATAGTATTTTTGGGGAGAAGGAAGTCTTAAAATGTACTTTTTTACCCTCCTTTGGCAAAAGAAACTATTTATTTTTAGTAGTGATTTTGCAGCTCCATACAGTTGCATGACAGAGCAGGTTAGAGAAAACTCACCAACAGCCTTACTTGAAATGCAATTGTTAATACAACAGCATATTTTAATTAAATTAGCCTTATATTTGGGCAAATTGCAACTTTTTGCATCAAATCTTTGAAATTCTGCAGAGCTGGAAAATTGTTCAGAGGAGCAACAATAAAATCTCCTTTTTTTAATCTCTGTACATTAAATAGGAGGACGCTGGGTTTTAAAAACAGAAATATCTTTATTTTAAAGTACAAAGTAAAATAAACTCAATTCAGAACTTTCATTGCAACATTTTTTTGGGGAGAAATAGACACCAGCCTTTGTGTGGATTTTATATTCTGGAGAACAATATTCCCTGCATTTTTTAAACTTGCTTTTTAATTATGTGAAGAAGCATCTTCACATTAATAGATTTTACAACTAAGATCAGTGTATTTCTTAAAGTAGCTCCTCATAAATAAATAAACTTTGCCATGACTTTAGTTCAGCTTACATACAGTGGGTTGTTGTCGCCTGATGCCACCCGTCCTCGCCACACCCGACCTGCTCAAATCACCCCCCTACGAGCAGAGTAAACAAGTGGCGCTGTGTATATCCCCCATGTAATCTGGATTTAGCGCGGTGAGATCACGGCTGTTGGAGCAGAGAGACCCCTGGGTGCTCAGCTGCATTGTGGGAGGTTGCCTCTCAAAGCCACCTTTGTCTGTAGATGTGTGTGTGGGTCTGAGATAGCGCGGTCCCGTTGACAGGCCACAATAAGCCAAGAGTAAATTTTCCCTCCACGGTTAGAGCTGATCGGTGTACTCCTGCAGCTAAAGAAAACTCAGATAAAATGAGGGTCAGGCCAGTTTAAAATTTATTTTTACAGTTTCTTAGAAAGCCAACAGCCATCATATAAAGGCTGATCTCACTTGCACACACTATAGATGCCATTGACCCCCCCCACCACCAACAGTTCACATACAAACCATTTAAATTTGAACACAATGACGAGTGAAACTTCCCTACATTAACATGTTTGTCTTTCATCTTTTCAGGTCTTAGCTGTTGTTTTTGTTCTGCTTCTTTCTGTCCGACAATTAAATTAATATGTTGTAAAAGATTAATAATTTCTTTGAAATGGAAAATCTAAGTCATTTAGGTCAGTGAGATCTATTAGCTAAAAAAGGTTACAAGACATACTTAAAGACTACCTTTATGAGCCACAATGAGCTTTAGCTAAAGCTAAAACAAAATTTACTTGTATTTTCTTTTAGTTAATTTTTAATTCAGTGTAGAAACATGTGGTACGAAGAACAGATAAACTCATATGTTGTCGTTAGTTTGTTAAAATTAAATTTTAGCCAAACTTACAAATGATAAGAACTAAAATCCCACCTGCTCGAGCTACTGCTAACTACCTAGCATGAAGTTTGTGTAGCTTCCAGAAGCTAACATTTAGCTAAAGATGCTAATTGGATTCATGTAGTTTTGAGTAGCTACTTGTCTTCAAACCACACTTAAAAATGGATAACAAATCATTTAAAATATTTAAAGATTTAAATACTAAGATGGATGTCTGGGATAATGTTTAATTTAATAAAGTGCTAAAGTTAAAATGCACAAATAAAAACAAACAAACAAAAATATGTTTCTCCTTTTCTCTTTGTCAGCCAAGACTTACAGTATCTAGAATATCATAGCTGTGTTTATTTCCTTTGTGCACCGAATGTTTTTACTGAGAATAAGAATTGAAGATTTTTTTTTTTAATGCTGAAATTGCTGTGGGATTTTGCTAGATTCCTTAGATGTTTCCACATGGGTGAAAAAGTGCACTGACACACTTGACTAAACAGATTCAAAATATAGTGTCATATAAACTGCAAAAAGTAAATATTCTCTCCCTCATATATATATATATATATGTTATGCATGTTGTTTAAAAAGTGCAACCAAATATGGAATTAGCTTAGCATTAGCAGTAATTTTAAAAGGTTGAAAAAGAGGAGACATGAAAGACATCTGTCTTTGTTTCCCTCCACACTTGTACTTGCAGCTGGGAAGGAATCACTCTGGACTTATACTTAGCACCACCGCTGCCACAGGGTCGTGATCTAAGAAGCTTTTTAAATGGCTTAGTTTGTGTGTGTGTGTGTTTGTGTTTAAGCCCTGACTTTTCCTGCCTTGTTGTGCATGCCTGTGCGTTTCTGCATGGGAGCGATTCATTGTGTGTTTATCTCCGTCTCTGCAGCTCATAGTTTTCATACTTCTGTGAAAATGTGTATTTTCCATGAACCACACTGATGAAACAACACTTAAACTGCAGACTACCAGGGTCACCCCACTTTTGTTTGAATAACAAGTGGTTTGCCGGCTTTCTCACAAGGACCCCAGTGTGTGTACGTCACTGTCTGGTTCTTATTGCTGAATTACTGAATCAAAACAATCAAACCCAAAATTGGACCTGATGTAGTTTCCCAATGTGACATATTCGTAACTAATATAATAACCTTAGTATGTGTAGAAATTCAATTTCAGTTGATATTTATATAAAATAATAGTAAAAACAATTTTGCTATTATTAAAATACTGAATTACTTAAAATTTTACCTTTTGGAAAATATATTGATCAGCCTACTTTTTTTTTTTATGAATTTGTTAAAAATAAATATTTGAGCTTTTAGATGACTAATTCTGTGACTTTATAATAAATGTTTTAAATGAATCATAAAACAATGTAAGTTTAAAATATGTCAAATAATATATTTAGGTCTCGTTGCATTAGATGTCATCAATTGATTTCCTTAGCAAGACAAGTTGTTAGTATTCTATAAATGCAATTATAATAAATTGTACTGTAATATATTCATTAGAATGAATTAGATTAGGCAGTATTTAATTGGATTGAACTGGACTGTTTTTAATTAAATTATCATTAGAATTAATTGTTTCCAATTGGATTCTGTTAGATTTAATCAGGCTGCATTTTTTTTTACTTGAATTAAACTTGTTTACTTCTTTTATCAAAAGGCAAATGTAACTTGAACTTTGACATAAGTCCAACAAAATTCATCTACGGTGCTACTAAAGTTTGCAACACTTATTAAATATTAAAGCAAAGAAACACTGTTGTGACTTTTTGATGTGGAAAACACGATGGAAAAGTGGAGATTACAGTGTGTGTGTGTGTATCTAAAAAGATGTGCCAGACTTATTGATCTTGTTTGCTGAAGCATTTTGGTGCATTGTGATATTTTCTTTAATAATTCTCCCTCAAACTCTTTGGATTTTACACTTTCATGCCACTGCTTTTTGCTGCACGTTATATAACACTGATGTTCTCAGAGGCTCATTTCGAGGCTGCCTGCTACCTGCTCTGAATCCAACTCTTCCTCTTTTAAACAGCAGAGATTTCCAGTGTGTATTCTCCTTTTATTGCTTTAATTTGCATATAAATTAAATCCATATTGTGCCTGCGAGGCAGACTATGCTAACTATGCAAACGATCCCTGGCTTTTCTTTGTTTTACAGATAAACCCTCGGCTTCCTCAATGACAAGGTGGGAGGGAGATGAGAATGGGGGGAGCAGAGAAAAATCCTCTCGCTGTTTCATAATTATATGAATTTTAAATACACTGTCATAAGAGCCTCTTCCGCATTCACAGCAGGGAATGAAACTACCATGATAATATTACAGCTACAGGGTTAGCTGACCGTGAAGAGGCAGACACCCTCCTCACCTCTGATCACACATGCAGGCCAGATGGCCAAAGATGCATTTAGATTCACATTAGCGTGTTTTTTTCTTACATTTCCACCACAACTTATTTAATTCCTGAAGACAAGAACCTTCATTTTAACGATCAGACTTTAACAGATTAATCTAATGTGTATTTCAGTTTTAGTCACGTAAAACCTAAAATAAAGTCAAATCAACTCTTATGAATATTCATTCATATATTATAAGAACAGTGACTTTAAATTAGACTTAATATCACCGTAGGTCCCTTGGAAACCCCTTTAAATGACCCCTGGAGGTTTTCGTGGCTGCAGGGAAGCATTACGCTTTAATATACATTGCTGCTGTTTTCTGATTCATCAAAAGAACTTAATATAATGCGGATCATCTGTATTAACAGCAAAATCCTCTTCTTTATTTTTAACTTCACCTTTTACTTGCAATTCATTTAAATTCTCACTAACTGGTACGTTTACATTAAATCATCTATAAATAGAAGCTAACAATAAATAAGTGTTGATCACTTCTGGGATTAATTGATAATTACATTTTAAATCTTGCGGAATAACCCGTCTATGAACTGTCAGCGAGGCCCTTTTCGTTACTGAAATCAATTATTAACCAACACGCTGTACACTGTGCTTATTAACTCTCCGAGAAGAAAAGCTGAACGTAAACGCAACGCCTGAAAAAATTATTTAAAAGGCCTGAAACACACGAGGCCGTGAACTCTTCCGCTGTGGACTTCTGTGGGCTCGTTAGCGCCTAATTAATTAAAAAAATGACCTGAAATCAGCTGAGCAGTAAACAAATGGGAGAAATAAAAAAAAAATAATAAAAGCAGCGCCGCGCACGTGCAGAGAAGTTGAATTCTCTACATCCTGATTTCGAGACGTTCCCTGTAAGTAGTTCACATTCAATTAAAAATGAGCTCAAAGTGAGACTTCTCATCTTCTGGCTTTGTTTATATATATTGTTTTATATAAACTGTAGTTTAGGAATCTGCGTTCTGACCTCAAGTCCTTCATTTTGTAGCTTTAAGGGGGATTTTTGGAGGATTTGGGGTGTTTTTAATGGTGGAAATACTGAATAATGTAACTGAAATAAAGCGAATTAAGATTATTGAGGTAATAATTATGAAAAATATTATTATTAAAACAGAGCCAAAAAACAGAAGAATGGGCATCACTATTAAACTGACAAGTAGAAATAAAGGTTCGCTTCATCCCAGAACCCAAACACACGCCGTGCCACAGAGTTCACAGCTGGACTCTGTCCAACCTCAGCGCGAGGTCACCCAGGGCCAGGGTCCAAACCTGTCCTACTATCTGGGTTTGATGGCAGGGCCTCTGTGCGGCACACCGACCCTTCCTCACATCATGAAAATATGATTTGTCTGAAGGTTAAAGAAGCTAATCTGAGTAAAGCAGAGCAGAGATGGGCACACTTACAGGTGACCAGAATAGTTTAATAGGTGAAATGTTATCCAAAAGGAGAAACAAGAGTCCGTGAAACAAGAACTGAGGGAGACTTCTCTTAAATATCAAAACCATAAACACGTTATTTAACCTATAGCCTATATGAACTATCAACTGAACAATTGTAAAGGCTCCTATTAATTGTGCTCTTAGACGTTCACATGGATGTTAAAACCATAAATAATAATGTGATGTAAGATTTTATTTCCAAATGTTTATAATCCGCCCTCATCCTTGTGAACGGATGGAAAAAGAAAGAATAATTTAGTCCGTTATCCTTTTTTCTTTTTATTTCATACTACATGTGAACATATTAAAATCTTTGGCTTGTTTGAGTCTGATTTGTTGAAGGAAAATATGGCGCAAACATAAAGGGAGGAGGAGACAGAGGAGCACGAGAACCTATAGAGCCAGACATCCTAAAAACAGACTGGAAATAACCGGATGAGAGATGATCCTGAAATCAAATATACTGTATACAACATGATAACTGTGGCTATATAAACTTTAATAACGATCGTCCATTTATATAATTATGTCCATATACTGTTACCATAAACAGAAATCTGTGTTTTTAAATAGCCTTTCCCAACTTCCAGTTCTTTTTTTCCCCTTTCTTTTATTTCCAAAAGAGTCAGACGGCGGCCCCGTGGGGAAAGTGTCCGGGCCTCCTTTACTCGCTCTCCTCCTTCTCCTCCTGCACGGTGGTCGTTGAGTGGTTGTAAAGTCCTTGAGCCATGAGCTGCAGGGCCAGGCCGTTCTTGTAGCCGGTGGCTTTCTTAATTTTAGCCCGCTTATTCTGGAACCAGATTTTAATCTGGGACTCGTTCAGGTTGAGTTCCTGGGCCAGAGACTGTCTCCGCTGCTCCGTTATGTACCGGTTCGCCTGAAACTCGGTTTTGAGTCTCTGCAGCTGCTCGGCCGTGAACGCTGTCCTGGGCCGCTTGTCCTCCTTGCTGCTCTTCTTCTTTTTCAGTTTCCGTGTCCTTGGGCCTGGCGTGGAAACAACAATGGAAATAAAATATTTATTCTAAGGCTGGAGCAAGGACACAGAGTTACACAGGATGCGCGCGGGGGTTGATCTCCAGCTCGTATCGACTCAGCGTCTCAGTGATGACTGATGATGGCGCTTAATTATCTGCTCTGTATGCTCAAATGTAGGTCAGCAAACTGACTGGGTATGAATGATTTGGTTATCATCTACACAGAAGCCTCTTCCAAAAATCTAAACTACTTAAAATAACATGAAAACGGCCTCTACTCCTTCCTAACTGCTTCACACCAGCAGCAGAGGTGAAAACCGAAACTGAGACAAATACTTTGATTGCAGCTATTCACAAGCTGCATAAAACATATAACTAGATCATATATAACATGGCCGCGTTAGTAAGTCACAAAATAAATGCTTCAGCGGTTAATGTCTGGCGGAGTTTATTAGACCATAACGCATGATTATTAATTAGCAGCAGGTGTGCGCTAACGACTTTCTCCAATGCGGGAGAGAAATCGGCCAATCAGAGAAGAGCACGCGTCTGCATTCAATAGCAGCTACACAACACAAGCAATAATAATAATAATAATAATAATAATAATAATAATAACAACGCATTACGCCGATTTGCTACGTCACCACGTTGCAAAATGGTTCAGTTGAATACGTTGCCTTACAGTTGCTCTTTTCACAGGTCTTCCTCATCATAGCTCTCCCCAAAATCTTACCAGACTCAAGCCTAACCATATAAACAGGCTATAGCTGAAGTAGCATTGATCCAAAGGAGGTCACGCGGCTCAGAACCGCTGTCCTGCAGGTTTTTTAGGTGCCCCCCTGCTCCAGCACACCTCATTCAAAATTAAATGGATCCTGCAACTTGTCAACTTTTGTACAACGAGCCATTACTTTGAGTGTTGAAGCTGGGAAACATCTAAAAGCTGGGTTCATCGTGGACCGGAATTAGAAATCTTATTTAGAAAGTGCATTTAATGAGCTTAATGATGCTTCATTTGGGGTGAGAGTGATTCATTTGGTCCACATTGTGTACAGGACACCTCAACATTAACGCTGCTGAATGCTAGAACCTACTTCCAGGCCCAGAAAACTACGTGTAACCAATAAAGAAGCGGAGAGGCCACGACTTTCTCTTCAACACACAATAACGAATACAAATCCATGAAAACCGCAGTTTTACAGCTTTAAACACAAAGAAACACTCCAACAATCATCAGCGGGAATTCTCTCCACTTTTCATATATTTACACTAATGACCAAACTTTTGATTTAGTCTGCATTTTGTTTTAGGTTTAATCACCCAAATATAAACATTTTACCAAGAACACAAAACACTATTTAAAGAATAAAAGAACAGCCAGAATAACCCAAGCTTGTTTTTCTTTAGCCTGTCGTGTAATACAAATGAAATGAAACCAGAACACAATTTAGAAACGTAGAATTTGAAATATATTTTGTGCGGCGTCTAAATGGTGGAAGAAAAATTAAATAAACTATTGATCATTTATCAGTGCAACATATTTAGTGAATGACTGACATTGTGGGTGGTTGTTTACAATGTCAGCTGTGTTGATTTTGCTTCAAACTATTTATGTAATAATTTTTACTAGTGTTTAATCATCTTACCAAATATTCACAAAACCACTTCTGATAATTAGGTAATTGTGTTAAATAATAGTTTAAACATATGTAACAGGGACTGAATTGCGTTTTCAATTATTAGCTTTATTCTTTACTAACAATAATTTAAGATAAACATTATTATATATTAAACTCATTATTTTAGAGGAGTGACGGGGATGTCATGTGATTCTATTGTTTACCATAATCTTGTTTAATTCTGAGTAAAAAGCTTTCTTATTAAGGAATGTTAAATATAATAAAACACATTTGGTTTTAATCATGTTTTTAAAAACCCATCTTTGCTATTCTGCTAAATATCCACTTTTTTTTTCTTTTAATGTGTCTGAATCCACAAATAAGTTTCTAAACATGGAAAAGCAGATGTTAAACCCAAGCTCTGGGTAATTCGGGGACTACTAGCGTCTTACCAGATGAGGGTCGGTCCGAGTACCGCGTACAGTAAACCCAAGCGGGCCACAGGAGCGGCTGGCTCTCCTTCGTTATCGGAGGAGACGCTCCGTTGTTGCCGCTAATAACCATAATCGACGAGGGGCTGTCCGCGTATCTGCCAGTCCCGTTGCTCGCTGCTTCGCCTTGTTTCGACGAATTCTGCTTGGACGACGGCGACGAGGACGTGGAAGACGACGAGGAGGGCGACGACGAGGTGCTGTCGCTGCTGCAGTTGGAGTCCAGGCAGAGGCTGCCGGTCAGCGTCGGCCTCGCGCCCAGCGGGCTCACGTTCTCTCTGCCCGGCGTCTGGCTCCGGTCGCGGCAGCTAGACTCCTTTCTGCAGCCGAAGTCCGGCCGGAGGATGTTGTCTATAAAAAAGTTCGTGGTTCTGTGGGCCTGCTGGGCGACTTGGTGGGGTAAGATAATGGCAGGGGATGGGAGGTTCGGCGACAGGGACATGCTGTCGTCCTCGGTCGAGTCCCGGCCGCTGCTGGGCTCCTTGTGCTCTTCCATAGCTGGTGATAGGAAGAAAATCTCCACGGCAAATTCCACTTGTTGCTTAGACTCTCCCGCCCCTCTTCGATATCCAATTTAGACGGGCTTCATGAAAAGAAGAAGAAAAAAAAAACACCCAAAAATAAAAAACAAACAGAAAATAATCTTTATCGCCAGAACAAACAGCGGTGTTGATCTTTAATGTCGGTTACAGTCGCGACATGTTTCCTAATAGTCTTCCGAAACCTGGCATAGCCAACAGCTCCCTGCCTCTCCCCGGTGCAGCATAATATCTCTGTATTCCCTCTTCCCAAACTCTCCTAAAACCGTTATCCCCCCCGCCTCCCCTCCCGGTCTCTGTTTTTCCCTTTCTCCTACACCCAACCGGAAGCACGTGTGCGCGTACACACGTGCAAGGGACCAATCGGGCGGCTGATCGTCCCTGTCACAATTGACGCCGTCCAATCAAAATTTACTTGCTCGCTGGAGCGAGCAAGCATGCGCGCGCTCGGAGCCCGCACAGCTGGATCAATAATGCAGAAGAGCACGTGCGTACACACGTACACTGCAAAACAAAAACAAATGCGGGGCGAGCACTGTTATAAACGTAACAAAGACAGAATATAGCTCACAGTTGTTTATTTTTTCTATTGTTTTAACCTCTTTCCCCCTTTTTTAGCCTAACACCTGCAACCAGAATAATAATAATAAAAAAGCTTAAATATAAATATATATATATATAAATATATGTATTAATTCCTTGTTAATTCAGCTTAATCTTTGGCACCACGAGGCCCCCAAATCAGCTCATAATGTCATTAAATTCTGCTATTATAGAGAGCAAAAGAGATTAGAATCTATTTATAAATGGAAAATATCCATATCAAAATGCTACTGAATTAGTAAACCATGCTAGATCTTGTCTGGTCTGGTATATTCAGCACCACATCTATTGTTTTCTTGTTTTACTGTCAGATAAAGTGCGCGTTTTACGAAATATTTGATCTAAACATAAAAAGGGACATCTTTAGCACAGCAACACGCCCTTAATATGAGAAATACATGTGAGAAAAGTGTGCATTCATCTTTAATAAGGCCTAGGAGGTTGTGCTTTGACAATGAAGATTTGTAAAAAATCACTTTGAATAAAATTGTCATCAAGCTCTAATTGGCGATTTGAAATAATAATAATATTAATAATCATTTTAGGGACAGTATGAAAGTGGGGACGTGTTGATGGTTAACTCTGCCGCAGTGAAATCTTTATCCCACAGGCCGGAGCGGGAAGTCATGGCTACTTAATTAAATTCCAATTAGGACAGTATCAATATGCTGTTAGCCGCAGCGCCATTGTGGGTAAATGAGCTCTCAGTCTGTTCTTATCTGGCGCCGCAAAGAGAGGCTGCTTGAGAGGAGGCTGCAAAAGATAATTTATAGCTTTTAATTAGTCTTCATTCCGCCCGAACTGCCCGGTGTTCATCACAGGGAGCGGGACTGAATAAAACCCGAGTCAAAAGCGCTGTCACCGGTCCCTGGCAGGGCCCTTAATCAAAGTGAAGCAGAGGCCGCGCTACAAGCCGCGTACGTAATTTCCAAGGTGCTGATAAAGCTTGTTGAATAATAGCGGGGGCCCTCGGAGACACCATTTACAGAAATGACTTTATTGACGGCTTAACGTTGGTAATTCATTTTACCTTTCATGTATTGGGAGCCGGGTTTGTCGCCGTAATAGGATGATAAATGCACTGACGGATCGCAGCCGCGGTTTTTATTGAGTAGCCCATACTCGAGGTGCCACAGCGCACACACACTCTCACACACACGCAGTCACGAGGAGCCCCTTGTTTGAAGCTGATATAAAGCTAGGCTTGCATGACAGTGTGTGTAGACTGTTCACGAACTGCTGTTTCTCCAGAGAAATAGAAAAGAGGGTGGTGGTGGAGGGGGGACTGGGTTCTACGTTTTTTGGGGGGCAATGATTGTTTCCTTACTGTGTGAAAGAAAAGCGCGCTTTACGCCAAATAAAAACAAACTCACATTTGTTTTCTTGTACTGTCTTTTTCCCCAAATTGGACTGGTTTTGTTGCGTTTTGGTTCGTCTGTCCAGTATAAATGACTCCATCCAAGAATAGCTGCTTCAAACGCTGCACAAATGATCCGAATGACTTAAATTACCCAATCTTTTAGAAGAAGCTACAAACATTGTGTGATATTTGGGAATAGTCCCTATTTTATTGTTAAATTAAGACAAAACCCTATTTTCTAATCTACTGAAATTAACGACATTTCTTTTAAATTTCTGCTTTGGTACAAATGGAAGTTACAAGGTCTATACATGTCTTTTCTTTTATATATATACATTTTCTATAATCAAATAATGTTCTCCCAAATATAAGTATAGCCTACAATAAAGCGATCAGTTATTTTCTTCCTAAACCCCAATACAATTTACACTCACATTCTCACACTATTGAAATGATTGTGCCTTTGTTTTAGGACCACTCCTACTTTGTTTTGTTTTTTTTCCTTCTTCCTCTTTTCTTTTTTTCTCCCACAGATGTAGGTGTTTGTGGTCTGTCGTCAGCTGATCTGAGACATTAATAAATGTCCCAGATGATGCTGATTGGAAAGTTGGACCAGAGAAGTTTGGACTGAATTTGTCTCAGTTCCGTTGTTGTTTGATTCTGATGCCATCTAGTGGTGGAAAATAGAAACTGCAATAAGGTCATTTACACAGGATGCTTGGGACAAAATTTCATAATCATTAAAGCATTAAATAATTACACAAATAAATAAACAACAGTGGAAATTAGTTAAAAAAATTATTGGACACATTGTTTTCTGTTAAGTTAAAGTTTATTACAGACAGTCAATCCAACCTCAAATTTGGAAATAACGTAACCAAGGGGAAGCGAATCTCAAGCATTTTTAAATTAAAGGGCCAATATTAAAAAATTTCCCCCCGAAACCGTCACAGTTTCATACAGTTTGTGATCAATCAGATAATTTTTTTAATGGAAATTACAAGTTAACATTAGGATCTACATTGAGTGGATTTTCGCTATTCTTAGTCAAAGTCTATTAGACTGGATGGTTGTACAGGTTTTTCTCTCTTTGTCCTCTTATGGGTGCTCCTGATGATGGTCTACTTTGTTTATACAGAAGCTGTAGGATGTTCTCTATTAAGTTTCTTTACAGACGTAGCAGTTGGTTTTCTGGTTTTTATTTTGATTGTATTTCTGCTGTTTTCTGTCTTTTGTACCTTTGTCTCCTTTTTCTTCTCTTCACATTCTCCTCCTCTCTTCTCCTCATTCTACCCCCTTCTTTTGTTTCACCCGTCAGGTGCAGCATTAATATTCAGCGATAACAAAATTAAAACATAAAGAACAATGCTGAAGTGTCAAGGTAATCCTTATAAAACCATCATTCTGCCTGATGTGATTCTGCAGGACCATGTTAAGAAAAGTAAAAGTTTATTCTTAATCCCTTAATGCCTGAAATGTTTTACAGTTTAATAAAAAAAAAAAAAAAATACAGTAAAGAATAAGGAAATAAAAACAAGTAGAGAAGACTGGAAAATGAATGAAAAAAAAGATAAGTTGATAAAAATAAATAAATGAAAGATAATAATAAAAATATAAACAGGAATACTGAATAAGAAATAAAAATAATTTTTTTTTAAATAACTCAAAAAGACTGGAAGTGGTTTATCACCCCTTGTGAAGGGGTTAATTTAAACACCTCATACCAATTCCCTCCTGCTCAAAGGTGCCATACCTTGAGTAATGGTCCATCCACATCCTAACATCAAGTCTCCCTCTTATTTTTTCTTTCTGAAAAGCCTGTGAGCTTTTCTTTTCTTAGGAATTTCATTGCATTCTTGATGCTTTTTGCGTGTTGATCTTCATGCAACACATATACCATGAAAATGATTTAAAAAGGAGAGAAAACTACAAGGAAGATGAGGTAAATGTGTTTATATGGTACAATTCAACAGCAAGTCTTTTACAAATAACACAAAATGCTTTAAAGGGAAAATGTACAGGCGCTTAGAAAGAAAACTAAATTTTATTTAAAAGAAGTCAAAGTTTTGGTCGAAGTGGGAGATCTGGATGACGGTGGTTCCCAGTATGGGGTCCTTGACCCCTTAAGAGGCTCCCCAAAGAGCACAGAGAGTCCACCAGGCTTTGATTGACGGTTAAAATCCACAGAGACACAAGTTAAAGTGTATCTGCTTAAGCTTTTTTTTTGTTTTGTTTATATTTATTTGTGAATTTTATTTACATGGAACCAGTGTTTTGGGAGCCTAAAAACACAGACTTTTTAAATCAGGTTCCAAAGTGAATAGATGGGGTCATCATAATCTGAAATAAAACAATATTTTAAAACATATATTCCTTGTTTTAAAAAAAAAGTACTTAGTCTGCCACACCTTGTTCATCCAATCAGTTTTCACCCTTGTACTATTTAGTTTAGTGGGCCGTTAGAGCTGCAACAGTGGCTGAGTTCATGTCTTTATTTTTCCTTGACCATTTAATTAATAAAACTGAATCATGTGCACATGATCTGTCCCTACTTGAGAGAGAGAAGAAGTATTGCTATATGTTGACAGTTACCTTAACTTTGGTTTTATCAAAGACAGGAAAGGACACCAGGATGCATCATTTGTGTTTAGAAGCTAGCTGAATAAAGCATACCACACAGAACAGTATCCATGGCTTTTTGTTCCTCAAGGAATGAATATCTTATGTGAAAATAGGTTGGGATCCACCAATCTCCACATAAATGGTGCATAAAAACTGATATTCAGTTCTGACTCTGGGTTGGGGAGCAAATCTGTTGACCTAGAAGCCAATTTTATAAGGACAATTTAAGAAATGAACCCATTAACAGACAAGAAGCCAGTTTAGAGACGTCAGAGCTGGACAGAATCCACTTTTCTGAATCGTGATCTTCTAGACCGACCAGTTAAGAGACTGTAAAGGCAAAGGCTGATTTCATAACTGATCTGAAATAGTGGTGATGATCACAGCAAGAGCAGTGCAAAGATTAAGTTTAGTTATTTTTATCAAATCTGACACCTGTGAATGTCAGTTTCCTCCATTCTGCTGTGTTTAAAGTTACGGATGTAGGATATTGCTCAGGTGGCTGACCACTGATATTTCTATGATAGATTTCATTGCAACACACAAATATCTGTATATTATGGTGTTTGTGAATCTTAAACGGGGCGTTTTCTGCTGTTATGTTAGTTACCTCCCCACAAACACACACCCACTCAGCAATTTGTCTCAAACTGCATGTTTTGAAGACCGCTGAACAGTTTTTGACCGGAGTCCTTCCAACACATAAAGTGACCATCTTGCCACACATAAGCAGATGATATATTAAGTTTATTTCCCACCGCCATCCATTTCAAGATCTTCTCAAACTCTTCCGAACATAAAATAAATCAGATTGTGTTTGTCCTGCACCAGTTTGTTGAAGCGTCCACACCAGTGCAGTTAAAAGCATTACTTTGTCGCCATCTAGTGGTTCTAATGTGTATTGTCTTATTGTAGTAATATGCTCTCGTCACACAGTACAGTTGAATAGTCAAATAAATGACTGCCTGTCATCTCTTGGAGCTTTTCCTTGACCTAAGTGGAGGATTAAAAAACCCCTTCCTTAGTATTTAGAAAATTTGAACAGCTCTCAGCTCAGCTGCTACGCATATAATTTAAGGTTATTATACATCTGGGGTTCAAGTTCAAAGAATGGCAACCAATATGAACAAAGCCCAAGGGCCCACTTGAATTATTAGCTTTCATTATGTTATTCAAAACTTGGCTGTTTTGTAGGAATTTATGAGAAAGTATAAATGAAACAAGCACGTTTTATGATTCCATGTAAACAAACATACAGTAAAACTACTTATTTTATCTGTTATCTTCATGTATAGTATATTTGTACAAAATGCAGTTTTAAAAAATCATAACTGTATTATTTAAATTGCTACGTTGTGATATTTGCACTAAATAAACAAAGCAGGAAATACCATGTGACATTTCAAACATTAGGACCTTCCTCAGACATGTTTTCAAGACAAAAATGACAATGAAGTATAAAAGATTTCCCCAAAAACTTTCAAATAAAATGAACATAATGGCATAATTTGAAAAAAAAATAGAGCTTAAGAAATTATAAGAAATCTTGGGGAAAAAAGCAAAACAGAATTTGATAACTGCACTTTTTAAGGTTTTTAGGGTTTTTTTTTAAAATACTTGCAGTACTCTGCATGTCCACCAGATGTCAGGGTAGAACAGCTAAAAGTGTTGCGCTCATCTCACTCGGCTGAAAAGAACATTAAAAGATCATCTATCAATAGACTCATGTTATGCTAACAGTAGGAAGAGGGACATTTCTCTGCCTTACAAATAAAAATAAAGCCTAAAAAGCAGACTTTTTTATTTTCTTATAAAATGTCAAAAAGAATAACAGCCGATCATTTAAAATGTCAGAGTTACAGTCAAGCTGTCTGGGAGATCAGAACTTAACCGATGAGATAAAATTAAGCTGCCATTGTGGTGATAAACGAACTAAAGAGAGCAATGATTAATAAAGGACATTTACAGCCCAAACAATCAATTTAAATCAGTTATAAAATGTGAAATTATTTATTTTGACCATAATTTAACTTGAACAATAAAGAGATTTCACCAACTTTGCAGCCTAAAGGTACATTTTTATATTGAAATGCTGGTGATGTACATGTGCTGTTTGCATACCGAACAGCGATTAATATTCACCGGGTTTTCTCCTTCTCTTCCTTTGTCCCCCTCTGTCTATATCTCTCTTCAAGGTCCAGGCTCTCTCCAGTAATAATACATGAACGGCTCCTCTCCCTCATCCATTAATCAGGAGGGAGACCGAGGTAACGCTGGGCTGATCTTTGGCCCTCACACACACATACACACTCACCTTAACACTAATAATTGAAGGGATATTAATGCAGATGAATAATTAAGCTTTGGGGGATCTCTTTAGAGTCCTAATGAGAGGTGGGGACAGATTGAACCACAGTCTTGTTGCATCTTACTGAGAGGTTTAGGGAAGCTTAAGGTGATGATAAACGGGCTCCATCTGGTAATTGGCAAATGAAATTAATGCAGGTGTTCTGTTAAGTACTTGTCTGTGTCGCTGCCAGTAAAGACCGAAATATCTAAACAACCACTGATTGCTTTGTGCAGACATTTGGACACATAGCATCCCCAGAGTATGGATTCTTGTGACCCTGATTTTCTTTTTATTTCTTTTTTATTTACACCACAGGGAGGGTAAAATTCTTAGATATGAGATTTCTTTAAAGCTTAACATTTCACTCCATTTTTTCCCAGTCAAGTGAATTATCAGTTTGTCTATCCACTGCAAAAAAAGTAAAAATGGCCAGCTATATCAGCTAAAAGATGAGGAGAAAGGTATTTAATCATTTGAACCATGTTTTAGACATCTGCTCGAAAACTGCATACCTATAATGAAATGAGTAAGTCTCTGAAACCTTATTGGATACTTTTGGACTCTTTATTGCAGAATAAATTAATGAAAATTGCACATAACATAAATTTTCATAACATAATATAATAAAGTTTCAGGCTTGCCTAAAAAAAAAAAAAAAAAAATCTTAATCTTAATATTAATATTTCTTTGGAATGATGCAGCTGTAGATCTAACCTCTAACAGATCATTAAACAAAAGTTTCTCTAAACAGCTTGAAGTTTTAAAAGGTTAAAGTATATTTGACTCTAGAAAAAAAAATGCTGAGAGTTTAGATTCATTGGTTGGTGTCAAGATAAAAAAAACTGTTGGTTAGTTTTTCAAACAATTTGTACATATGTCCACCAGCAAGGTTTTCAGTGGGGTTTAAATCTGGTCTGGCTTTCTTGTTCATTCATTCTTTTGCACCATACATTCTGTTAGCACTGAACCACTGTTGCTAGTTACAGAACCAGCAGAACAGAAAATAGTTTTAGAACCTGAAAAGTGCTGCTGGACACAGTGTGAAAGGCTCATCGACCAGAAAACCTGGTAGCAGAGGTGCAAAATTCAGTTACAGCAGCAGCCACAACCAAAGAAGAACGTGCCTGATTACCACATCCCAACCCTGGGTCTTTCACAAATGAAGACAGTAAGTTGGCTACATAAAAAAGTAGAAATAAATAAATCAACGTGAGCCACCGCTTTACCTCTGATTGCTTCTGCGGAACAAAACAATCCCACGTTGACTCTGGTTAAACAGTGTGAATGCGGGTTGGATTGCATAAAGTTTTTTAAACTTGAATTATGTTTTAAAATATTAACATCTAATAAAGGACACTTCACTGGCAGGAAAACACACATTGGTCATTGTGTGCATATTGTCAATGACGGGGTGGTTCAAGAATGACTCCCAGTCTGAATAAATATAGGTAATAGTAATATTATAGGTAATATTAAAATATTTTATACCTGAGGTGGGAAAATATGTTCTTTTGGAAGTTTAACTTCTCTTTTATCTTGTGGATTTCTTTGATGGAATTGTTTAAATTACAAAGTGGAAATGGCCCCTGTTTCATAGAATGAATCTTTTATGGTCAGACAAGTCAAAATTTGATATTCTTGTTGGTAATCACGAACTATGTCCAACGAGTAGGGAGGCCTTCCGGTGTGTTTTCAGCATTTACTTCAAAGGTCAACATCTCTTATGGCATGGACATGCATAAGTACATCTGGTATGGACAACTTGCATGTTTTAGAAGGAACTTAGAACCACAAACGCTCACATCCAGATGATGTCTATTTCAGGAAAGATGTGTATTTCAGCAGGACAATGCCAAACCACATACTGCAGCTATTACAACAGAATGACTTTGTCGGAGAAGAAGTCTGGGTGCTGAACTGGCTTGCCTGCAGTCCAGATTTTTTCAGCTTTGCATTTAAAGTTTTCTGAACAAAATATAATTTCTGAGCAAACAAACTAGGATTTTATTCAGAAGGGCTGGTGTGAATGCACCCCAAGAAGCAATCAGGCAGGTTGTGTGATGTGCAACAGTTTTATTTTTCTTTTATATAATACTATTAGTTTGTGGTACTTTTTCTTAGATATTGAAACTTTTTACCCTTAAAGGACGCTCACATAATTGTACAGTGTGCAATATAAGGGCAATATGAACAAAACTCATGAACGTAATACTTGAGAGAAAAGCTTATAAATTATAGTGAAATATATCAATGAGTAAATTAAATAAAAAAAGATGAAAATAGATATCTTTAAATAATATAATTTCAACAGTTATAAGAACATGGTACTCAAGAACCTGCATTAAACCAGTAAAATATTAAACACAACGACTAACAATAGCAGCATCATCCTCATGATGACATCAGGACATCTGATAGGCTACCATAATCACATGACATGGAGGCCACTGAAGGAAAACACCAGAGCTGGTTTTTGCATGTAATTTTATTGCCTAAAAAAAATAAATGATATGTTTTGGATTAACGCAGTGGTATTGCGATATTTTAAAAATAATTTAATCCTAAAATTTTGACTTGAAGATATCCAAGTCGATTCCAGAGTATCAATATGGCCCCTTTTCCTGCTGCAACACCATCATTCACTGATTAGATTAGGTCATACAAACTGAGAAAATTAGAAATAGGTGTTCTTTTCTTCTTTTTTTTTTCTAGTTCTGTCTTAAAGACCCAATTTAAATTTGTTAAGCAGCCACCTCAAGTACTCTCATCTTTCTTATTCCACTTGTATATTTTATACTCTCTGCTTAACATTCAAAGCCGCCAGTAGTTCTGAACAAATTTTGATCTTAAAAGCCATCATAGATCCAACACATCCGCTCATAAAAATACGATTTAAACATTTACATTTTCTTCCCATCATTTTTAAAGCTATGACCTAATGAGTAAAAGGAGAGTTTTTGTTCCACTTGTTAAAGAGATTGTGTAATGACACATCCAGCAAATCGTGCAGAGCCTTCAGCATGACTGAAGGCAGGTCTAAGTGTGTGTGTCTGTGTGAATATGTGTGTCTTCATCAGCCATGCTGCTTGGGGCCAATCTAACCTTTCAGTCGACTCTCTAAGGATCTCTCTCATCTGGCAGCCTCAGCCTGTCGCTGTCATCAGCCGGAAGAGATAAAACATACAGTCCTTATTGGCTTTGCAACAATAAAAACCACCTGCTTCAACGGCTTCTTTAACCTTTTCTCCTTAACACTAAGAAATGACAGACCTATAGATGATGGATTAATGAAATCTCTATTGGTTATTATCAGATTTGAAAAGAAGCCGTTTGAGTTGTAGTATTTGAAGTATTTTGATTTAAATGTTCATTTTTCTTTTCTTTGTGCTAGCATCATGCTAACAGTGACAATAGTAGCATGCTGAGATGTTTAGCTAGTGTGACACTTGTCAAGTTCTGGTTAATAAAATGTTGAACTGAAGTCAAAATAAAGATCTAATCATAATAAAGGTAAATTAACATCATCTTTCAGATTAATTAGCCTGCTAGCCTCGTGTGGCGCGCTTTAGATCAAGGCGGAGGTGATGGCGCTCTAAAGCTGCTGTCAATCATGACAAGCTGAGGGAGATGACAGGACATAAATAATGAGGATATAAATGTGTGAGAGAAACTTAGCAGGGAGTGGTAGATGATGTCTGACAGGACAGAGAGAGCGAAATTGATCCCCTTTAGCCTCTCATTATGGCCCAGCTCGGAGAACAAGACAGAGATGTGTTTCTGACAGTTTTGCCATTTTACTGCCTGCCTTCAAGTCATCTGTATGCGAGTACATGAACAGCTTTAGTCTTTATATTAACATAAATGTCCTCACAGAGATTTTTACAACTATTTTCTACAGCCGAGTATTTTGGTTCTGTTCATTTTATTTATTTACAAGTTTATTTAACCTGTAACATTATTGTTAACATCACCAGGTCATTATGGTTTTTCCATAGAAGGGAATAGAACAGAACAGAATTAAGCCCCATTTCCAACAATGGGTTGTACAGGATGGGAGGGTACATATATTTTCACATTTCCAGTCAAAAACTGGGAAGGGTGCCAGAATATCTCATCTGTGCCTACTGTTTATTTTAAACCTTTCCTATGGGTTTGCTCCTATGGCCTCAATATAAAGACATAAATGAATGTTAGCAAATTTCAGAGTTTGAATTTATAAATCAAGTTTTGTAATCTTGTGAATATGTGAATGTGGAGAAAATGATTTGAATGGTTGTAAAATAAAAAGATTTCCATTTGTAAAGAATAATAGAAGTTCCTTTGCTAACATCTGTTCATAGATGCCCCTTTTTGCCCCCATCTTTAAACCTCTATCTAATTGGACAGTTTGATTTGTTATCATCCAATCAGAGAGCAGATGGCTTCCTGTCTTTCCATACCTCTGCAGGCTCTTCAATCTTTATGGAAGACGGGGTAGCCGGGGTAGATGCAAGGACCTAAAGCAAAATCAAAAGATCCTAAGTAACACCAAAAAATAAGCAGCATCTGCTACATTCATTGCTAATGGAGACTGAAAAGCTGAGAGCAGAAATTATAGTGAAAATACCACTTTATCTAAAAAATTAGGCTTAACTGGAGTAATCGGAAAACAGCAATGTATAAAGCTTTCAAGGTCATTGCTAAAATTTGCTTCCAGCTGAGTTGTTTCTCAGCTGTTTGGTCTGTGGCGTCATGGGTCGGCCAACAATAACCAGCTGAAGGCTGGTATATCACCACATATTATCGTTCTTCAATCAGTTTCTCACTTCTAGATATTAGGTTTGAATAATTTATGTCAATAACTTAACCACACTGTTGTGCATTAACAGTGGGCTGATACAACTGATCAGTATCTTCAGTTGTTGCTGTTCATTTCCATTTTTTTTTTCAGTTTTTGAGTGTTTTATCAACAAAATGTTTTAAGGCTTTAGAAACGGGAAAAATCAATGACTGAATTATTGATTCAGACGGGACTGATAGGATCTCTGAAAACCCCAAATGTTAGTGACTGTTAGAAAAGAGGTTAAAGAAATGTTTAAGGTCACTTACACACTGTGGAATAAACGGGTCTGAAGAATAGATGAAAATAATGCCATGAGCAGCATTTGTCAGAAGATGCCACGTATTGTATTTTTTTGACACACACATTTGCAAATTATGCTTATCTCTCAGTTAAAACCCTTCCAGGGGTTGGAGTCCGTCTCTTATTTACCTCCACACAGAATAGATTATCTCTTCCCTTCTTCTATTCTTTATTTTCTCCCATTTGGCCGATTATACCACAGAGTAGATTTCCAAAGTGCGGACTGACTGACAAAATGAGTCAGCATTTGGCCAAATCATTATGAAGCATATGAGCTGTAATCCTGAGTATTAATTCCACCAAAGCGCAACATCTCAGTGTTTGTTCCTGACTCACAGTTTTTGTACTATATGCTGAAGGGTTGGTAAACATGATGTATCCAATGCCATCAATGGACATATATTCAGTAGAGCAGGGTCTTCTGGGGACCTCAAGTGTTGAAGTTGATAAATCTTTGTGACCATATTTAAATTAGACCTAATTATAAATCACCAAATTACACTTTGTGCATAAACATTATTGACTATTTAAATTGCCAGTTAAACTAGCTATTCTAAAAAGATAGACATTTAATAAGTCAAAACATTTTAAATTCAGCTGTTGTTAAGAACACATATTAAAGTAAAAGCTTTAGGCAAAATGCATGCTTTTGAGAAGAGTTCACAGGGTATCCTGTTTTTATGTTCTCATCAGCAAATGTGCATTTCATACACATTCCATGCAAATAAGTGTGACAATCAGATCAATCAAGACACAAATGAGTAACTACAGGCCAATCTCAAATCTTTCTTTTCTAAGTAAGATCATCAAAAAGCTATTTTTGATCAGCTTAATGACTTTTTAAAACAAAACAACTGCTATGAAGTCTTCCAGTCAGGTTTTCGACAGCACCACAGCACTGAGATGCTCTGACCAAAGTCATTAATGACATATGTTTGAATCCAGACGATGGAAAAATGTCAGTCTTAGTCCTACTGGACCACAACAAATTACTTAAACAACTGGAGAACTGGGTTGATCTCTCTGGCACTGCGCTACACTGGTTTAAATCTTATTTAGAGAATAGAAATTACTTTGTGTCAATAGGCAGTTTTACGTTGGAGCAGACGAGAATTACATGTGGAGTTCCACAAGGTTCTATCCTGGAGCCTCTTCTGTTTAATGTCTACATGCTCTCACTGGTACAGATCGTTAAGAAAAACAAAATCAGTTACCATAGCTACGCAGATGACACACGGATATATATTACAATGTCATCAGGAGACCGAGGCCCCATGCAGGCTCTTGGTAAATGCATTGAGGAGATTAATGACTGGATGTGTCTAAACTTTCTTCAGTTAAACAAAAACAAAAC